>CAOLEZ010000007.1:0-600000 GCA_948474765.1 Patella depressa | reverse complement strand
GTTAGCACGTGCGCTCTGTATCATAACGTCTGTCATATAGTCAACTGACGTTGTTTCGATTTCTTGGTTGTACGTGACAAGGAGTATGGTCGCCTGTCCAACCTTGTAGGCCGTAACGCCGCTACCCGGGTAAAATTTCCCTCATTGCACACGTTATGGCGTATGCTCGTCTTCATTACACCATTTTAGGAGCAGAACAGTAGGACGTTAAACCCTATTCAATTTCATTTCACTTTCTCTATCTTGCTTATTTATTATAGTGGATAAATATTTTTCTGGTTCTATTAATTATTTCATTTCTGCATAGAAATCTTGCTTTGACCAGTTTTTTTTTATTGCAGAGTGCCATTCTTGTATATTGCAGTCTATGACCCTTTGTTTTAAACATGCTTAAGAAGTTGTCACGATTTCCTACTTATAACCAAACATATTGGAAACCATAATTATATAACATATAATCTCTAATTTTGGAAGCCCGATTACAGTTATACAAGTTTCAGTTATTTCCCTTTAGTTTAAAGATTATTTTTTTGCCCGGGTGCAATGTTTCTCACTACATTTAAATTTGTAACTTTGTGAGTTTTTGACCGATTTTGATAATTATGTCTTTACAATTTTCCAAATTTACATATTAACGTAAATATTCAAACAGTTGAGTTCAACCTGATTCAAAATGTTTTAGTTCTGTTCAAAGTTATCTCATTTAATTTTTTGATGTTTTCTTACCATTTTCATTTCTTCATTTTTCTGAAGTGGGAAGTCATCCCGATTACAGCAACACAAGTATCAGTTATTTCCCTTTAGTTTTCAGATTATGCAATGTTTCATACTATATTTAGACTTGTAACTTCGCGAGTATTTGACCAATTTTGATAGTGTGTTATTCTTATCCTTTTATTTGAGATACTTGATATAATCGATGACACGTGACGATGAATATGAAAGCTTTCATATCTGCATGGGACAGTAGATCTAGTTATTTTTTGTGTGTGTGTTTTCTGTAAATCGGATTTCCCAGAATCTAACCATATGATCTTTCTGAAACTTTTACCTATCCCCCCCAAAATGGGTGGTGGCTGTTGATTAAATATATTTTCAAAACGTTTTACGAATCCGAAATCATCGAATTTTACGATGGAAAAAACTGACAATGCGTAGCCGTAACTTTGTTATTTTTTGACCGATTTTACTAATTCTTTTTTCTTTGAATACCTTTAAAAAAAATCATTTTCATCTGCAGTTTCACATTTTCGAATTTCGAAAATTCGTCGCTGTGATTTCGAACCGGAAGTTTAGACCAATTTGACAACTTCTTTAATAGTTGTATGATTTTCATGAAATTTAGTATATAAGTAGATCTTACCGATGTGACTTCAAAAATATAATTAGACATTTTCTAAATTATCTCCCCTTGACGAAATTAAGGATCAAATTTTTCAAAAAAATCAAAGAAATATAGGTCAGAATGACATAATTGTTTTTTTGATACTAGACAAGTAATTACTGATTCGTACACAAAATATGAAGTTTGTCGATCGAACCGGAAGTGCCACCATCTTTAAAAGTGAAAAATCAATAAGACTTTTTTGCTATTTTACTTACAGACTCGGGAGTTATATTTTCGGAATCCTTGAAGGAATGCCTAAAAATCTATCTGATCAGAATTTTGATTTCGGTCACGTGATGGTCACCATTTTGAATTGAAAATGAAAAATAGAAGCAACTTGAAGGGCCGGGACTTTGGAACACAATAACTCTACTTCTAATTAAGCTAGAATGTTCAAACTTGGTGTAGACGTTCACTAGGTCAATGTCATGACAGAGTTCAAAGAAGAGCATTTTCTGCCTAGGGTAAGCAGAGATAAGCATGCTGATTTGTTGATTCTTTAGGGCACGATAACTTCGGATATAATGAAGAGAGGACGGTGAAACTCTTGTCAATAGAGTGTCTAATAGCTAGCCTATTGTGTGAAATAATTGTATCATGTTTTAAACATCGGGGATAGCAGAAAAAGAGAGATCGAAAATCCAAAAAGTCGTATTTTTACGATTTGGAGCATTTTTAAAGGTCCTTTTGTCTTAAAGTCAACATAATATTTTTTGGGAACTTCTTCTACAACGAGTCTTATCGATAGTCTTTTATATGAAACCATCGAGCAACAGTCCAAAATATCAGGAGTAGAAGAATAAAAGGATCGAAAATTGAAAACGGCACCCTTTCATTGTTAAGCAAAACATGCAGTGTGGGTGGCTACAATCTGCACATTTAGTCATCGTATAGGGCTTATTCAACAGTATCGAATTCCAACTGCTAAGGGATCTTTTACGTGCACTCCAATGTGTACACGGGGATGGGGGGCACGCCAGAAAATCGAGATGAACTTTCTTGGCCAATGCAGGGATCGAACACCCGACGTCTTGGCTAGCAGGCCATCGTCTTAGCCACTTAGTGTGGATACCCATCGTACATTTCATCTGTCAAATCAAAACATTGCATTGCCATCAGACCAATGATTAATTATTTTTAATTTAAAACGTTATTTTAATATTATTAGATCCTAATTTTATTGGTAGACGTTCGTCTTATTTAAAATTAAACTTTCATTTAACTATGAACAACCCTTAACGTCTCTCTTTAAAACAATTAAATACTCTAAAACAGTAGCTCAACCTTTTGACCTAAGCTCATTAATTTACCATTTTGTATGTGAGCGACTTGTTATTCTTCTCATATGACATATTGTACGTCTCTGATTTCAAAGGGGAGTTGGTGGCTGAATGGCTAGCCTGTCATTGAGTCAACTAGCGTGTTTTCGAATCTCCGGTGGTACCTGACAAGGAGTAGGGTCGCCTGTCCAACTTGGCGGGTTTTCTTCATTTCCTCCGTTTTCCTTTCACTGCTAAAGACCTCTACGCGCAAGTGAAATATTGAAATAAAATCGAACTATATGTTAGTCCCGAAATGATCTAGTTTGGGACACAATAACTCTCTTTCTAATTCAGCTAGACTTGGTGTAGGTGTTTATTAGGCCAATATACCTTGGTGACTTTGGAACACAATAAATCTTTTTCTAATTGGGGTACAATGTTCAAACTTGTTATATGCATTCACTAGGTCAATGTCTTGATGAGGTTCGAATATCAGCATTTTCTGCGTTGGGTAAGCAGAGGTGATTGGTTGATGATTCGACACACAATAATATTAGTTCTGATTAAGTGATAGTGATGAAACTTGGTGTATAGTTTCATTAAATCACTACCTTGACTAAGTTCGACAATGAGCATTTTCTGTTCAGGATAAGGAGAGCGATACGCAAATTGATTGGTCGAGACATTGAAACACAATAACTCTCAGTGTTATTCGGCTAGAATGTTCAAACTTGGCGTAGGTCTTTATTAGGTCAATGCTTTGATGGAGTTCGAAGATGAGCATTTTATGCTTAGGGTAAGCAGAGATAAGCAATTTGATTGGTTGATGATTTCGGACACTTTCACTTCAGTTCTGATTTAGTCAGAGTGATGAAACTTAGTGTATAGTTTCATTACATCAATACCATGAATACGTTCGACAATGAGCATTGTCTGCCATGGACAAGCAGAGCGATGAGCAATTTGATTGGTCGAGAATTTTAAACAAAATAACTCTCCTTCTAATTGGGGCAGAATGTTCAATCTTGGTGAAGGCGTTCATTAGGTCAATGCCATGATGGAGTGCGAAGATGAGCATTGTCTGCTTACTGTAAGGCGAGATAAGCAATCTGATTGGTTACTACTTTGGGGCACGATAACATTGGTTATAATCAAGTGAGAGAGACAAAATTCCAAAAATAGATTCATTATGTCATTACCTTGACTAAGTTTGATGTTGAGAATTTCTGCGTAGATTTAGGAGCAATAAGCAATTTGACTGATCACATTGGAACATAAAACCTCTGTTTTTAAATTAAGGTAGAATTTGAACCTGTTGAATTGTTTCTCGTTATAACGCGGTGAGTTTTTGGCGGATTTCATTAATTCTTTTTCCTTTTTAAGATTCTTTATATAACTCATGAGATGCGACAGAAACTGACCGTGAATATAAAAGCTTTAATATCTGCTTAGAAGATCTAGTTATCTGACCATAGGATCTTTCTGAAACTTTACCTTCCCGCCCCCTCCCCCGCAAAAAAAAAATGGGTGGTGGCTGTTGATTAAATATATTTTCAAAACGTTTTACGTATCCGAAATCACCGAATTTTACGAACGAATGCATTTGACCTACAATGCTGTAACTTTGTGACTATTTGACCTATTTTACTAAATCTTTTTTGTTTGAGTACCTTGAGACAATTACTTTAAATCTGCAGTTTCAGATTTTCGAATTTCGAAAATTCGTCGCTGTGATTTCGAACCGGAAGTTTAGACCAATTTGACAACTTCTTTAATAGTTGTACGATTTTCATGAAATTTAGTATATAAGTAGATCTTACCGATGTGACTTCCAAAATATAATTAGAAATTTTCTAAATTATCTCCTCTTGACGAAATTAAGGATCAAATTTTTCAAAATAATCAAAGAAATATAGGTCAGAATGACCTAATTTTATTTTACATACTAGACAAGTAATTACTGATTCGTACACAAAATATTGAGTTTGTGGATCGAACCGGAAGTGCCACCATCTTTTACTTATAGACATGGGAGTTACATTTTCGGAATCCTTAAAGGAATGCCTAAAAATCTATCGGATCAGAATTTTGATTTCGGTCACGTGATGGTCGCCATTTTGAAATGAAAGTGAAAAATAGAAGCAATTTGAAGGGCCGAGAATTTGGAACACAATAACTCTCCTTCCAATTAAGCTAGAATGTTCAAACTTGGTGTAGACGTTCAGTAGGTCACTGTCTTGAGTGAGTGTAAAGATGAGCATTTTCTGCCTAGGGTAAGCAGAGATAAGCAAGCTGATTTGTTGATTCTGTAGGGCACGATAACTTTGGTTATAATGAAGGGAGGGTGATGAAACTCTGGTCAATCGAGAGTCTAATAGCTAGCCTGTTGTGTGAAATCATTGTATCATTTTTTTAAATGTCCGGGGTAGCCGAAAAAAGAGATTGAAAATCCAAAAGTCGTATTTTTTACAATTTGGAGCATGTTTAGAGGTCTTTCTCGTAAAGTCAACATAATATTTTTTGGGAACTTCTTCTACAAAGAGTCTTATCGGTAGTCTTTTATATGAAACCATCGATCAACAGTCCAAAATATCAGAAGTAGAAGAACGAAGGGATCGAAAATTGAAAAGGGCACCCTTTCATTGTTAAGCGAAACATGCAGTGTGGGTGGCTACAATCTGCACATTTAGTCATCGTATAGAGCTTATTCAACAATATCGAATTCCAACTACTAAGTGTATAGTTTCATAACATCAATACCTTGAATACGTTCGACAATGAGCATTGTCTGCCATGGATAAGCAGAGCTATTTGATTGGTCGATCATTTGAAACAAAATAACTCTCCTTCTAATTGAGGCAGAATGTTCAATCTTGGTGAAGGCGTTCATTGGGCCAGTGCCATGATGGAGTGTGAAGATGAGCATTGTCTTGGTACTGTAAGCAGAGATAAGCAATCTGATTGGTTGATACTTTGGGGCACGATAACTTTGGTTATAATGAAGTGAGAGCGACGAAATTCCAAATATAGATTCATTATGTTATTACCTTGACTAAGTCTGATGTTGATAATTTTCTGCTTTGACTTAGGAGTGATAAGCAATTTGACTGATCACATTGGAACATATATAACAACTCTTGTTTTTAATTAAGATAGAATTTGAACCGGTTGAATTGTTTCTCGTTATAACTCGGTGAGTTTTTGGCGGATTTCATTAATTCTTTTTCCTTTTAAAGATTCTTTATATAACTCATGAGATGCGACAGAAACTGGCCTTGAATATGAAAGCTTTAATATCTGCTTAGCAGATCTAGTCGAGATAAATAAATCTGACCACATACCCGTCCGTCGCCTGATCACTAGTTTATTCGATCAGGGACCAAATGGCAAACTAACCGGCTTGCGAACCTCAACGAAGTACCCTTGTGAGCGCCAAAGTAGCGAGTTCTTGTTGGGTTTTTCGGGACCTCCCCTGAGAAAATGTTGAAAAATAGACTGTTGGACAGTATTCAAGCACCCATCGTAGAGATATATGAGCTGATCGGATGCCGTTTGTCGCCTATTCACTAGTCTTTCCAACCCCAGAGAGGAAAGTGTCAAATGATTCCCAATAATTTGAAAAGTTGACTGCCCGAAATGCAGCCTGTCAGTATTTCATGCATTGATCGTCGAGATAAATAGAGCTTAACAGTTGTGGCCTGTGAGTGACACAAAGTGAATGAATATGTTCGCCACTATCTTTTGTAAAATAGACTACCGGGAATGCGGCCAGGTAACATTTCAGACATTGGTCGTCGATATAAATAGAGCAGGCCAGATAATGTTCGTCGAAAAATCACCAGCTTATCCGAACAAAGAGGGTGCCAATCGAACGGAGTGAGTGTATCAAGTGAATGCATATTCTCGTCGCGTTGAACCTATACCCAAAAACTTTGAGGGTCGTAAAAAGCACTTCTAAAGTAGGTTTGCAGCAGGATGTGCTTGGTAAAAAAATCACTCAACATGCAAGTCTATGACTGAGTGGGGATGTGGGATTTAATCACTGTAGAAGCTATTGATTACCAAAACGTATCACAATTTGATTTATTTTCTAAAATATTGGGGTGGGGGTGGGGGGAATGCCCCCCCCCCCCCAACCCCGTTGGCGCCGCCACTGTTTACGTATCTTCTGATAAATATTTTGGAGTAAAGATTATTATCATGTACCAATGTGAATTTTGTTTTTGTCTTAAATATTGTATATCACAACATCAATTAAAGAGTTCGTGTTTTCAATGTCGAAGATTTTGGATGATATTGAGTTAGAGACTTGGTTACTTTACGAATACATTTATGCTATTTGGACACGGGTCACTGAATATTTCTACACCGTCACCCGGACTAAAGTTAATTTTAGTCTTTCTCTCCCTCCCCCTTTCTCCCCTTTTGCATGGCGATTTTTGTTAACTTTTTGGTGAAGAATCGAATAAAAGGGTGGCCTGTTGCATACTTCGGGCTCCATTCTCAGATGATAAAACTTGTAGTGACATCTGCAGAGCTAAGGAATGACACAATCTCTAGAACCAAGCTTCTTTCTGCATTCGCACTATACCGTAACTGGTATCTCAGTGGGCTTCGAAAGAGACATAAAATTCGTGAATAGTTAGGATTGGTCGAATTTTATGAACCTTTAAGGTCATGGATTTTGTTTTGTCAGAAAACTTTATATTTGCATGCAACTATACAATATCAATACTTAAAGAATATCGTATTGGATCCATCAATATTAATAGTGTACCCTAGTATTGTGATATCAACGATCTCTCTTGAACATTATTTGATATTAATATCTTTATATTAAAACCATAAACACGTGACTCATTGACGGGCCTTATCATTCAATGTTAGACCACTCGATCACCTAACCGCTACCTACCACACTCTATTGAATAGGAAAGTAATCGAAATGTTGGACAAACTACCATGCGCATTGAGTTATTGTGCGTAACTTCAATTCTCCACTTATACGTGACAAGGAGTTTGGTCGCCTGTCCAACCTCGTTGGTTTTCTCTGGGTCCACCCGTTTCCTCCCACTGCTAAAAACCCCTATGCGTTAGCTAATTATTGAAATAAAATTGAACCATATAATAGTTCCGAAATGACCTAGTTTGTGTCGAGTGGACGTTAAACGCCCCCCTCTCTCTCTCTCTCAATTAAAAGGCGGTATTTAGTAGTTCATAATGTATCTTAATGGTGACACTTGGATGCATAGCTTATAGAACAATCAATAAAAACCATTAGATGAACCACTGAAACATAGTTATATTACTGTGTGGACATATCGATCAGATTTCCTACATGTAACTCATTTTGTTCAGAAACTGTATTTATGTCGTCGTGACTCTGTTCCTGTAGGAATTTCTACTACTATTACCAAAATTATTGATTTTTCTTCTTCCGCCATATTGGCATCGCGTGAATCAGACTTTTATCCGCATTGACATAGGAGAACAATTGTATAAATACCATGATGGACCTGTGTATATTTCAGCTAGTTTTAACGATTCTTTGTTTTATTGTTACTCGTACTTTATCCGACGACTCGCAGATGGGTCATTCTGACTGCCGTGGTCCACGACACGCCTACACGACGATGATGAGGTATCCCGATGGTCTAGAAGTTGACGAAGGGCCATATTGCCAATGTGTTGATACACCACAACCGGCTTCAAAATGGAATCCAGACGATGCTAAAGCTCTTACATGGCAGCATTATGAACGGGCGCATTGGACTGTCCAATATCGTTTCTGTACAGACAAATTTCCTAAGAAATTAAAGGTTTGTTCTCCAGGCGAGAGGGCGGCAGTTATGCAGACTGAGACCACAGGTTGGCACATTCACATGGCGCAAGCCAGATGTCGGTGTCATAACAATTTATTCCAGTTGCAGAATTGGCGACGTGAAGGCGACTTGTGGAAATATTACTACAACTGTGAAAAGCCTACATGTCAGGAAAGGGAAGGACTGTGTGCTAGAATAACTGTGTTAAAAAATAAGAAAGAGGAAAATAAATATGATGTGCAGGAAGTAGAATTCTTTTGTGCTTGTCCAGAAGGCATGATGTGTTCGGCCAAAGTCCTACAACACGACAAGGACGAACTGAAAAAAACTAATGCTGGTTTTATTGAAAAACGATGTGAAAGTATTCGCCAGACAGGGAAAGAGAAAAACAGATAGGCCAAGATCAAATAGTCATTATAGGAAATTGTAGTATGCACACAAAAACTTTAAATTACAATTTAGCTCGTATTCAACAAAGCAGACTTTCTCTTAAATACCCGGCATAGATAGTGGCCGCGGGAAAAACCAATATCAAAGACATTTCGTCTGATTCCAAAATACAAAAGGCGGGCACACGATTTAAAAGAAAAGTTTAAGCATGTTACAGATGAAAAACACAGATTCGTTTTCGTTTCGTTTTTTACAGTTCAAGATTTTGTTTTACGTGTCTTTATTACACTTACTCTGAAAGTTGTTATGCAACCCGCGTTCTGGGTGATATGAGGGGTTAGCCAATGAAACGGTCTGTTGTAGCGATTTCTTGGCGTGTGATGCACGGAACTGTGGGTATCCTATTACAAATATCAGCACTGATTGGTTAATCAAATGCCCGACTCACGGTGCCAAAAGTCGCTTGCATGACCGCTGATGCAAACCCTCACAACAACTGGTCAGAGGCCATCGAAAGCACAAAATATCGAAACGAAATATACTTTATTCAGATTGAGATGGACAGTTTATAAATGATTTAGCGTTGGTGTATAATCAAACTTACGATTTGTAATGCGCAGATTAAGACATTCTGATAAATGTTCTGTAATTTTTATTTTAATTTGGTACTTCGTCTACATATTTTTGTTACAAAATAAAAGCATTAAAATTTGTATTGCATCGTGCATGGCCTAGATTAGCAACACATTAAACAACATTGTTATTTCGAAACATTACTAATTAACACATTATCAAGGGTGTCTAAACAAAAAAAAACCCAATTTATTCACATTTCCTTAATATGATTGTAAATAGAATTTTAAATTTGTGTTTTTCTAATCGTAATTGAAATATTATGAACATTTCTATGTCAAATATACATAAGTAATTTTCACCCGGTTTATTGCGGCAGGTCTGTGAGTTACCAAAGCCTACGACCCGTGTGAGTCAAAACATTTAAAGGAGCTAAACTTCTAATATTAGGACCTAGCAACTGACACAAATGGATGTATATAAACTGATTTACATTCCATCGTTTCCGTTTTTACTAATTTCCAATCAGTTATGTTCTAGAGCCTGGTTATTCTAGTCCGCACCGGTAGTATTTATTGCGCATGCTTTCCAGATACTAATATCGTTTGTTCAATGGAAGCAGACGCTAAAGCACCAGGTAGTAGTAATATAGATACAAATATGCGTCACCGTTTGACATGACTTGTGGAATATGTATAGCCTCGTTCTTTGAGTTCCGTGTTACAAATGGCGCTGAAACGCTTTATGGTACACGATTCGTGTATCAATGGTAAAATGTCTATATTGTCTTAAATATTGGATACTGGTGTACCGTCAACTTTTGACATTGGCGTAGCATTATGATTACTATTTCTGGAAAAACGGATACAACTGCTCAGTTTTTGATTTTAGTGTTGAGAATTTATTTGCATTGTCTTTGTTGTATGATTGGCTTGTTGAGAGAGAGAGAGAGAAATGGGGTTTAACTAGGTCATTTCGGGACTAACATATGGTTTTAATTTTATTTCAATAATTCGCTTGCGCGTAGGGTCTTTAGCAGTGGGAGGAAACCGGAGTGCTCGGAGGAAACCCACGAGGTTGAGAAGGCGCCCCTATCTCCATGCCACATACGCTAACACCAGGGCTCGAAACCACAGCTGATTGGCTTGTTGAGGTAGTTTGATTGCATTGTGTGTTAAGGCTAGACCGATATGGTTTTTGTAAGATAGCTTTATATTTGAATGTTGTACTTTTAATATAATGATATAAATATTTAAGGCATATCACGCTATATTACAATCACCAATATTAATACCTTCCGATTTCATTTGTACTTTATTTGATATTACTATGTTTATATAAATCGCATCTTTAAACAAAATTCATACTGGGTTGTTTGTATTTTCCATGTTATAACGAGAGAGAGAGGGGGGAGAGATAGCGACAGAAAGAGACGAGGAGGGGGGGGGGCAGATCTTTCCAACATAAACCAGATCAACTCGGGACTAACATATTGCGTTATTCTTTTTAAAGGAAATTACTATTGGGAAAAAGTTTGGGATGAAAACTACGATACTTACATTGATGACAGGCATTATGACGCACAACCTTTAGACCACTTAACCGCTTTACCCAACTTCATCTTATTTAGCGATATGGCTTTAATATTCAGGAAAATTAAACGCCGTTGAACCACTTCAAGATTAATACAAAGTAGATAAATTCTGCAATGGCACCATAAAAGAAATGATATTTGAGTGTCTTAAATAACCCGTTATCATTTGAAACCCACGAAAGCGTCAGTAATTCAGACTTCCCCACACCGCCCGTCAAAAATGAATACCTTTTGTCCTCCATTAGGAGTATTATTCGCATGTATTCCCATGCAGATTGAGGATATACAAGGCAAAGTACTTTATAAGGGTTTTAATGACAAAAAGTAAACGGAAGTCAACACAAGAACAAATTTAAACCCTTGTTTCCACTGACTTCATTGTATTTGGTAAAACAATAAACTTATGAATACATGTATCGATTTGACTATTTTCTGTCAACTTCTTTTTCCGTCGTTTAACTGCAGAGTTTTTTGTACCTTAACATCTTTCATTGTTCCCCAAACCGCCTTAAGAAATTGCAACTGCTCTCCCAGTCAATCTAGTACACCACACGCTGGCAGACAACTGTCGAGTTGCCAGTTAGTGATACCCTGACACTTTTGCCCAGTGCTTGCCGGGCTTGCCCCATGGGTGTTTGTCGGATAATCTGGTATTTTTATATTTGGATTGGGTCTGCAAACTTTCCATATATTATCAAATTTGCCATAATTTATCCCCATGACACGAGCATACAAGTAATAACATGCCACGTTTTCGCTACGTGTTGGGGAGGCAGACCTGATTAAGTCTCCCAAATGTTTTCCCGCAAAGGATCTCCTCCAACATATTGGAAATTGTCCGGGCAAAAGTCCCCACATAGCACTTATATGGCAGTATGTTTGTCTTCATTAGCCGTGTCGGAGCAGCACAGTAGGACGTCAAACCCCATTTCATTCTTTCACTTCAAATCGATACATGTAATCACAAGTTTACTGTTTTACCAACTGGTGATCTGTTTCATGTTAGTATATCTCAAGTTATGTCCCTTTAGTTCTATTCAGTTAAAATATCGCTACAGTCGAACAAAAATAAGTCTGCAATTGAATTTTATGATTCCTTTAGTACTTAAAGGTTCTGAAAATAAGGGTTCAAGCCGCCAGTGATATTTTATATATGGGTCATATGCTAACGATCTTCGTCTACATGAATGTAACATTAGATCGCGGACTTCGAAGGTCCGCTGCTCGAACCCTGCGTTGACCAATAAAGTGCATCGGGTTTCCGTTATCGGTTGACAGTTTGAATATGTTTTCAATCCAAATATATCATCGAATCACACAGTTTGTAATCGGGAAAGTATCTTTAAGGCGGTAATAATTGTGTGCAAGCTAGGTCAACTTTAACTACTTCGCCCCTTTACTAACGTTGAAAATAATCTAGAAACTTTAACTAACTTCGGTACAACTTACAATCTTCTTGCAAATAACTTTATTTTGGTGACCAACCGATTCCAGCCTACTACATATGGTTATTTTATTTTATAAATTAATAATATTAATCCTATATATTCAACAAAACCCGACATTTGATTATATTAAACCCGACATTTGATTATATTAAGGATGAATAGTGTTTTAATTCCTGTTTACGGTCGGTGTTTTGCAAATATTAATGATTTGATAGAACACGGAAATTAGGATAAGCCCATGCTCATCAGAATTGATATATTGGGCTTCGATAGACTTCTTCTGTTTTAACATTGTTGTAGACATGACATTTAAAGTAGTTAAGTCTCCATCATAATATCACCCCAAAGTCTTCGACATTGAAAACGTGAATTATTTGTCAATTTAAATCAACATTGATGCTGTGATCTTACCGGGAAAAAATGAGCTTCTGATATCCAGTATTTACGACCAACTAAACATATTCTTATCTGGAGAGAATGCGCAATAAATACTATGTAGACTGGAATAATCAGACGCTAGAAATTGGCATTTGTTTGAGACTTCTGGCTTTTTTCGCCGAACATAGCTAATTCGAAATTAGAGTAAAAACGGAAACAATTGAATGTAAATCAGTTTAAATACATTCATATTACTATGCAGTATTGTAACCCATTTATGTCAATGCCTGGGTCAAAAATATCCGTGATTTAGCTAAATCTGTCCAATGGAAAAAAAATTTTCAGACCTTAAATTTTTTATTAGGGTTTCACACTGCGTAGTTTGTGTGAAACACTATTGTTTTTGTTAAGATTATTTCGTCTGAAAGCCTATTGTGATTACTAAAATTATTATTAGGCTTACTAAGATTAATATTATTAAGCTTTCATATGTATTACATATGAAAGCTTGTTGTTTCTGTTAAGATTATTAAGCTTTCATATTACATATTAAAGCTTATTGTTTCTGTTAAAGTTATTAAGCTTTCATATTACATATGAAAGCTTATTGTTTCTGTTAAGATTATTAAGCTTTCATATTACATATGAAAGCTTATTGTTTCTGTTAAAGTTATTAAGCTTTCATATGTATTACATATGAAAGCTTATTGTTTCTGTTAAAGTTATTATTATTATTTTTTTTTTGTGTGTTTTCTGCAAATCGGATTTCTCAGAATCTATTCATAGAATCTTTCTGAAATTTTGACCTACCCCCTCAAAAATGGGGTGCGAACCTTGATTAAATATATTTTCAAAACGTTTTACGAATCCGAAATCATCGAATTTTACGAACGAATGCATTTGACCTACAATGCTGTAACTTTGTGACTATTTGACCGGTTTTACTAATTCTTTTTTCTTTGAGTATCTTGAAACATTTACTTCAAATCTGCAATTTCGGATTTTCGAATTTCAAAAATTCGTCGCTGTCATTTCGAACCGGAAGTTATTACCAATTTGACAACTTCTTTAATAGTTGTGCGATTTTCGTGAAATTTAGAATGTTAGTAGATCTTGCCAATGCGACTTCAATGATGTCATTGGAAAATTTTCTAATTTATCTCCCCTTGGTGAAATTAAGGATCAAAGTTTTCAAAAAAATCATCGAGATATAGGTTAGAATGACCTAAGTTTTTTTTTCGATACTAGACAAGGAATTACTGATTCGTAAACAAAATATAGAGTTTGTCGATCGAACCGGAAGTGCCACCATCTTTAAACGTGAAAAATCAATAAGGCTATTTTCCTTACAGACTCGGGAGTCATATTTTCGGAAGCCTTGAAGGAATGCCTAAAAATCTATCGGATCAGAATTTTGATTTCGGTCACGTGATGGTCACAATTTTGAATTGAAAATGAAAAAAAGAAGCTATTTGAAGGGCCGGGATTTTGGAACACAATAACTCTCCTTCTAATTAACCTAGATTGTTCAAACTTTGTGTAGACGTTCACAAGGTCAATGTTATGATTGAGTCAATGTTATGATTGAGTTCCAAGATGAGAATTTTCTGCCTAGGGTAAGCAGAGATAAGCATGCTGATTTGTTGATTCTTTAGGGCACGATAACTTCGGTTATAATGAAGGGAGGGCGGTGAAACTTGTGTCAATAGAGAGTCTAATAGCTAGCCTGTTGTGTGAAATCATTGTGTCATTTTTTTTAAATATCAGGGATAGCCGAAAAAAAAGAGATTGAAAATCCAAAAAGTCATATTTTTACAATTTGGAAAATGTTTAGAGGTCTTTCTCGTAAAGTCAACATAATATTTTTTGGGAACTTCTTCTACAAAGAGTCTTATTGGTAGTCTTTTATATGAAACCATCGATCAACAGTCCAACATATCAGGAGTAGAAGAACAAAAGGATCGAACATTGAAAACGGCACCCTTTCATTGTTAAGCGAAACATGCAGTGTGGGTGACTACAATCTACACATTTAGTCATCGTATAGAGCTTATTCAACAGTATCGAATTCCAACTGCTTAGGGATATTTTACGTGCACTCCAATGTGTACACGGGACCTTGGTTTTTCGTCCCATCCGAACGACCAGACAGCTGTGCTTGTCAGTCCCTCCGTTCTGCCTCACTGACAAGGGGAACCACGCCGGGAAATCGAGATGAACTTTCTCCGTGCAGAACTTTCAATTCAGGCAAAACGTTTATTGCATACGATTAAGCTGGTCAGTTGGAGCTTATTAAAGTTTTGTAATAATCGGTTGGTAATTAAAGTACCGTGCACATTAAACTGTTAAAACAGAAAATTTCGCCCGGTTGAAATGTTTCTTGCTATAAGTCAGCAATTTTTCGAATTCAGGGAGGCTGAATGGCTGCTGAATGGTTAGCATGTGCGCGCTGTATCGTAACGTCTGTCATTCAGTCAACGGGCGTCGTTTCGATCTCCAGGTTGCACGTGACATGGTGTATAATGTCCAACCTCGTGGGTTTTCTCCGTGTTCTTCGGTTTCCTCCCAACGGCTAAAGACCAGTACGCGCAAGGGGAATTTTAAATAAAATTAAAAAACATATGTTAGTCCCGAAATGACCTAGTTTGTGTCGAATGGACGTTAGGCCGCATTTCTCTCTTTCTTTTTTATTTTTAAAGTTTTGTAATAATCGGTTGGTAATCAAAGGTACTGTAAAAGTGATAAAACAGAAAATTTCGCCCGGTTGTAATGTTTCTCACTTTAAAGTCAGCAATTTGCCGATTTTAAGGGGCAAACGTTTATTGCGAACGATTAAGCTGGACAGGGGGAGCTTATTTTTAAAAGTTTTGTAATATTCGGTTGATAACTAAAGGTACCGTGCAAATTAACTGTTAAAATAGAAAATTTGGCCCGGTTGAAATGTTTCTCGCTGTAGGTCAGCAATTTGCCGATTTTAGGGAGGTTGCGTGGCTGAATGGTTAGCACGTGCGCTCTGTATCATAACGTCTGTCATTGAGTCAACTGACGTGGTTTCGATTTATTGGTTGTACGTGACAAGGAGTATGGTCGCCTGTCCAACCTCGTAGGCCGTAACGCCGCTGCCCGGGTAAAATTTCCCTCATTGCACACTTTATGGCATATGCCCGTCTTCATTAGCCCATTTTAGGAGCTGAACAGTAGGACGTTAAACCCAATTCAATTTCATTTCATTTTCTCTATGTTGCTTATTTATTATAGTGGATAAATATTTTTCTGGTTCTAGCAATTATTTAATTTCTGCATAGAAATCTTGCTTTGGCCAGTTTTTTTTATTGCAGAGTGCCATTCTTGTATAATTCAGTCTATGATCCTTTGTTTAAAACATGCTTAAGAAGTCGTCACGATTTCCTACTTATAACCAAACATATTGGAAATATTAGTCTGGCATTATTAAATCCTAATTTTATTGGTCTTATTTAAAATTAAACTTTCATTTAACTATGAACAACCCTTTACGTGTCTCTTTAAAACTATTAAATACTCTAAAACAGTAGCTCAACCTTTTGACCTAAACTCATTGATTTACCATTTTGTTGTGAGCGACTTCTTATTCTTCCTATATGACATATTGCACGTGTCTGATTTCAAAGGGGGGTTGGGTGGCTGAATGGTTAGCACGCGCGCCTGTCATTGAGTTAACTAGCGTGTTTTCGAATGCCCGGTTGTACGTGACAAGGAGTAAGGTCTGTTACAACCCCTATTGTAATATCAACCCCTATTGTAATAAATGTAATAATTGTAATAAAAGTTCAATTAACCCCTATTGTAATATCAACCCCTATTTTAATAAATGTAATAATTGTGATAAAATTTCAATCAACCACTATTGCAATATCAACCCCTGTTGTAATAAATGTAATTAATGTATTTTACCATACAAAAAAAATCGACATCTCAAGTATAGGAGTAATCGTATGCGTTAATACTGCATATGGTATATATTTCAAAACAACACAACCGAAAACATCATTAAAAGCCGTTAACGAGTTTGGAGAAATTATTAAAAAGGAATGTCAACCACTATTGTTATAATACGGGTTGATATTACAACAGGGGTTACATGTCATAACTCCTATTGTAATAAAATTTCAGTCAACCCCTGTTTTAATAATTGTTATAAATTTGTTTTGCCATACCAATAAAATCGACACCTAACGTTAAAAGTGTATGAATTTGGATCACCATTTCCGTAAGGTTTGTTCTCTAAAATATCTGTCGTCTCATTATTTTATCTGATATGCATACGGAGTTCAAAATCCCACGAAGACAGAATTTTCAGGGAACATACTTGGCGTACAGAGTTTGATATTCCATTTTAATAATTCTCCAATTAGCCTTGGGACATGTTTTAGGTGGTTTTGTTTCATAATGTTCTATACAGTACACTTATTTCGGGAATAACATATTATTTTATTTTATTTCAATAAAATAACCCTTGTGCATAGGGGTCTTTAGCAGTGGGATGAAACTGGAAAAGCCAGAGAAAACCCACGAGGTTGGACGGGCGACCCCACTACTTGACATGTACAACCAGGGATTCGAAATCAAGCCAGTTGATCCAATTACAGGCTCTATGATACAGCGCGCACGTGCTAACCATTCGGCCACCCCCCACCCCTATCCATACGGAAATGGTGATCAAAATCCATAGACTGTTAAAGTTAGGTGTCGATATTATGACAATTACAATAGGGGTTGACAGAAATTTTATTATAATAGGGGTTACAACGCGTAACTCCTATTGTAATATAAACCCTTATTGTAATATCAACCCCTATTGTAATAAATGAGTCTAACTGTAGAGGAGAAATTTAAAAATGCGATCAGGAGGATTATTTTATTTTATCAATATGGGGTTGACATTCTATTTAACTAATTCTCCAAACGGCTTTCTAAAACATGTTTTTGGTTGTGTTGTCGTTTATATTAGTATGGAAAAACACATGTATTACAATTATTACAATAGGGGTTGACAGACATTTTATTACAATAGGGGTTATACCGTCTAACCCCTATTGTAATATCAACTCGTATTGTAATAAATTTGTATTAGTGTAGATAAGGATTTTAAAAATGCTAACAGGAGGATTATTTTATCTGATATGCACACGGAAATGATGTTCAAAATCCTCAGACAGGTTTTTCAGAGAACACACTTTACCTTTATTCAAATTTCATTGATTGCAGTAGGGTTTGACATTCCAGAGGGTTTCAAAACATGTTTTCGGTGGTGTTGCTACATATACGGTATAAAGACATATCATTATGTTATATACTCTCCCAAAAAAGAAACTCAAAGTTACATTTCGTCGTCGGTAAATCCTGGCTCTACCATCGCCTTGTTGCAACAAGAACAGCGACACGTCGCTGAACCAAACTATTCTCCAATGTTGCTGTGACCATACCCTCAGTGTTTGAACCCATTAAAGTTGGATTTCATGGTGTCGGCGTATTTCAAAACACAAGCTCTAACGGGGACGTTTGCCTCGTTATTCGGTTTCACGCAGGCGTACGAGATGTCTGGTACAAGATTTCACGTCGTCCGGGAATTGCTGCAGCAGTAGAAGTCGCTGTTGAAAACCATTTACGCCAATGACGTGACCGGAAGTGACGATCCAGAACAGGTGGGGTCACTCTTGTTTGGCCTGAGCTTGGGCGGTTACGTGTTGAACTTCGCTGTCGGTGCCTATCCCAAAAGCGAGAAATGAAACTAAGGGAAACATTCAGCAGCCTGGCTACATCTGTCTTGGATTCACCTGCTTGTAATCGACCAATAGCGTTGTTGCGTTGGTCTTCCTTCAGATGTGGCATCACTTGGTTCCTTGAGTGTTTACACGTGCAACTGATTTGGGAACCGAGAACCCCGAGATTTTAAAGACCTTAGATGTAGGTTCCATGCGAAAAGCTCGCGAAGTTCATGTTTCTTGGTGTAATCAAACGATAACAAATTTAGACAAAAAGGATGACCAGTCACAATTAGTAACATTACATTTAAAACCAATAATGAATTTTTTTTATCCTTACATAATGACATTAAAACAAGTAAGATTTATGGAAAGAACGACGTCGTGTAAATAAAAAATGATGAAAAATGGGTTGAGCGCTTCTTTTTTTGAAGAGTATATATTGATACGGAAATAGTGACCAAAAATCCATAAACATTTAAAGTTAGGTGTCGATTTTAAAGGCATGGCAAAATACACTTATTACAATTATTACAATAGGGGTTGACAGAAATTTTATTACAATAGGGGTTGTATTGCGTAACCCCTATTGTAATATCAAACCCTATTGTAATAAATGTTCCTAACTGCTGTAAAGAAGAATATTTTTAAAAAAGCAATCAGATGGATTATTTTATCAGATGTGCACAATGAAAAGATGTGCATAAATTGACAGAAATCTTATTACAATAGGGGTTCTCTGAAATATCTGTCGTCTAAGGATTTTGAACATCTTTTCCATGTGCATATCAGATAAAATAATCCCCCATGATAGCATTTTTTAAATTCTTCTCTACAGTTTGACTCATTTATCACAATAGGGGTTGATATTACAATAGGGGTTACGCGGTATAACCCCTATTGTAATAAAATTTCTGTCAACCCCTATTGTAATAATTGTAATAGATATGTTTTGCCATACCAATAAAATCGACACCTAACTTTAAAAGTCTATGGATTTTGATCACCATGTCCGTATCAATATTTAGAGTATGCCCTTATACTGTATATAGGGTGCCCCACGTGCCAACTGAAAAGTTGTTCTTGACACGTTGATCCTACACGTTTTAGTTCAATGACTTACTACTGATTTCTAACAGTCTCGCACACTCGCTGAGGCTATAAATAGCAACAGCATGCGGAAATGTTCAAAACACCAAACACTACTACAGCCGTAAAAAATCTAATATCTCTGACTCAACGTCCGTATGGAAGAATAATGATCAAAGCAGTAGTTTCATTTTACTTTTACAAGGTTCTTAAAAATATTGTTGAGACGCCTGATGTTGGTGCTTCTAAATTCAATTTCTTGTTCCATGTTTCGTAAAAAAAAGTAGTCTTGATTATCCCGACCCGTCAATTAGACGTAGAATGATCGGTAGACTAGTTAAGCGAGACTAATTTCAAAACAAGGGCACGTAACCTATCTTTTACTCAAAAGTGTCTGGATGTTATGGACGCCACTCCAAACCATTTTTCAGTATTATTTATGTATGGTTTAATGATCATAGCTTATGAAGTACAGCATGGACGTTTATTTAGTGACTATAAATATGTGAAACAGATTTAAGGCTTTCTAAATATATTAGTATTGTGGTGTAATTGTCGAGATATTTGGAGATATTCATTTAGGGTGGGGCACCCTACTGTATAGAATATTATGATACAAAGCCACCAAAACATGTCTCAAGGCTATTTGGAGAATTATTCAAATTGAATATCAACCTGTATTGTAACCAATGATATATAATGAAACGCCAAGTATGTTCCCGGAAAGATTGGTAGCCTGGGGATTTTGAATACCTGTTCCGTATACAAATCAGATAAAATAATCCATATGATTGTATTTTTTTAATATTCTCCTTTACAGTTAGGAACATTTATTACAATAGGGGTTGATATTACAATAGGGGTTACACGATACAACCCCTGTTGTAATAAAATTTCTGTCAACACCTATTGTAATAATTGTAATAAATGTATTTTGCCATGCCTATAAAATCGACACCTAACTTAAAATGTATATGGATTTTGATCACCATTTCCGTATCAATATATAACATAATAGTATGTCTTGATACAGTATATGTAACAACACCATCGAAAACATGTTTTGAAACCGTCTGGAATGTCAAACCGTATTGCAATCAATGATATTTAAATAAAGGTAAAAGGGTGTTCACTGAAAAACCTGTCCTCTTAGGATTTTGAACATCTTTTCCGTGTGCGTATCAGATAAAATAATCCTCCTGTTAGCAGTTTTAAAATCCTTATCTACACTAAGACAAATTTATTACAATAGGGGTTGATATTACAATAGGGGTTGATATTACAATAGGGGTTAGACGGTATAACCCCTATTGTAATAAAATTTCTGTCAACCCGTATTGTAATAATTGTAATACATGTGTTTTTCCATACCAATGAAATCGACAACACAACCAAAAACATGCTTTAGAAAGCCCCAAAACATGCTTTAGAAAGCCGTTTGGAGAATTATTTAAATAGATTGTCAACCCCTATTGATAAAATAAAATAATTCCTCCTGATCGCATTTTTAAATTTCTCCTCTACAGTTAGACTCATTTATTACAATAGGGGTTGATATTACAATAGGGGTTACGCGTTATAACCCCTATTGTAATAAAATTTCTGTCGACCCCTATTGTAATAATTGTAATAAATGTATTTTGCCCCGCCAATAAAATCGACACCTAACTTTAAAAGTCTTTGGATTTTGATCACCATTTCCGTATGGATAGGGGTGGGGGTGGATTGCCGAATGGTGAGTACGTGCGTGCTGTATCATAGAGTCTGTAATTGGGTCAACTGGCGTGGTTTCGAATCCCCGTTTGTACGTGACAAAGAGTGGGGTCGCCCGTCCAACCTCGTGGGTGTTCTCCAGTTTCCTCCCACTGCTAAAGACCCCTATGCGCAAGCGAATTATTGAAATAAAATTTAAAAATATGTTAGTCCCGAAATAAGAGTACAGATATGCCCCTATGCTGTATAGAATATTATGAAACAAAACCACCAAAAACATGTCCCAAGGCTATTTGGAGGATTATTAAATGGAATATCAACCTATGTCGTAACCAATGATACCTAATTTAACGCCAAGTATGTTCCCCGAAGATTCTGTCTTCTTGGGATTTTGAACATCTTCTCCGTCTGCATATCAGATAAAATAATGAGACAACATATATTTCAGAGAACAAACCTTACGGAAATGGTGATCCAAATCCATACACCTTTAACGTTAGGTGCCGATTTTATTGGTATGGCAAAACAAATTTATTACAATAGGGGTTGACTGAAATTTCATTACAATAGGGATTATGCCATGTAACCCCTGTTGTAATATCAACCCCTATTGTAATGAATGTGTCTAAGGATTTAGAAAATGCTATCAGGAGGATTATTTTTTATCTGATATGCACACGGAAAAGATGTTCAAAATACTTAGAACATACTTTACGTTCATTTAAATATCATTGATAATAATAGCGGGTGACATTCCTTTTCAATAATTTCTCCGATCTCGTTAACGGCTTTTGATGCCATTTTCGGTTGTGCTGTTTTTGAAATACCCTATGCAGTATAAAAGCATACGATTACTCCTATATATTGATATTCAAACGGTTATCAAACTCCATAGATTTTAGATGTCGATTTTTTTGTATGGTAAAATACATTTATTACATTTATTACAATAGTGGTTGATATTACAATAGTGGTTGATTGAAATTTTATTAGAATTATTACATTTATTACAATAGGGGTTGATATTACAATAGGGGTTAATTGAAATTTTATTATAATTATTACATTTATTACAATAGGGGTTGTTATTACAATAGGGGCTGTAACAAATGTCGCCTGTCAAAACTGCCATTTTTAATTTTTTTTCCCGCCATTTTCATACCAATGTTTCATACTATATTTAGACTTGTAACTTCGCGAGTTTTTGACCAATTTCAATAATTTTTTCTTCTTATCCTTTTATTTAGGATACTTGATACAATCGATGACACGTGACGATGAATATGAAAGCTTTCATATCTGCATGGGACAGTAGCAGATCTAGTTAAGCATTCATATTACATATGAAAGCTTATTGTTTCTGTTAAGATTATTATTGTTATTTTTTTTTGTGTTTTGTCCACAAATCGGATTTCTGAGAATCTAACCATAGGATCGTTCTGAAACTTTTACCTATCCCCCCAAAAATGGGTGGTGGCTGTTGATTAAATATATTTTCAAAACGTTTTACGAATCCGAATTCACCGAATTTTACGAACGAAAAAACTGACAATGCATAGTCGTAACTTTGTTATTTTTTGACCGATTTTACTAATTCTTTTTTCTTTGAATACCTTGAAAAAAAATCATTTTCATCTGCAGTTTCGCATTTTCCAATTTCGAAAATTCGTCGCTGTGATTTCGAACCGGAAGTTTAGACAAATTTGAGAACTTCTTTAATAGTTGTACGATTTTCATGAAATTTAGTGTATAAGTAGATGTACTGATGTGACTTCAAAAATATAATTATATAAATTTTCTAAATTATCTCCCCTTGACGAAATTAAGGATCAAAGTTTTTAAAAAAATCGTCGAAATATAGGTCAGAATGACCTAATTTTTTTTTTGATACTAGACAAGTAATTACTGATTCGTACACAAAATATGGAGTTTGTCGATCGAACCGGAAGTGCCACCATCTTTAAACGTGAAAAATCAAAAAGGCTTTTTTGCTATTTTACTTACAGACTCGGGAGTTATATTTTCAGAATCCTTGAAGGAATGAAAAATAGAAGCAATTTGAAGGGCCGGGACTTTGGAATACAATAACTCTCCTTCTAATTAAGCTAGAATGTTCAAACTTGGTGTAAACGTTCACTAGCTCAATGTCATGATTGAGTTAAAAATGAGCATTTTCTGCCTAGGCTAAGCAGAGATAAGCATGCTGATTTATTGATTCTTTAGGGCACGATAACTTCGGTTATAATGAAGGGAGGGCGATGAAACCTTTGTCAATAGAGAGTCTAAAAGCTAGCCTGTTGTGTGAAATCATTGTATCATTTTTTTTAAATATCAGGGATAGCCGAAAAAAGAGATTGAAAATCCAAAAAGTCGTATTTTTACAATCTGGAGCATGTTTAGAGGTCTTTCTCGTGAAGTCAACATACTATTTTAGGGAACTTCTTCTACAAAGAGTCTTATTGGTAGTCTTTTATATGAAACCATTGATCAACAGTCCAACATATCAGGAGTAGAAGAATAAAAGGATCGAAAATTGAAAACGGCACCTTTCATTGTTAAGCAAAATATGCAGTGTGGGTGGCTACAATCTGCACATTTAGTCATCGTATAGAGCTTTATTCAACAGTATCGAATTCCAACTGCTTAGGGATATTTTACGTGCACTCCAATGTGTACACGAAACCTTGGTTTTTCGTCCCATCCGAAGGACTAGACAGCTGTGCTTGTCAGGCCCTCCGTTCTGTCTAACTGACAAGGGGAACCACGCCGGGAAATCGAGATGAACTTTCTCAGTGCAGAACTTTCAATTCAGGCAAAACGTTTATTGCATACGATTAAGCTGGTCAGTTGGGGCTTATTTGCAAAAGTTTTGTAATAATCGGTTGGTAATTAAAGTGCCGTGCACATTAAACTGTTAAAATAGAAAATTTCGCCCGGTTGAAATGTTTCTTGCTATAAGTCAGCAATTTTCCGAATTCAGGGAGGCTGAATGGCTGAATGGTTAGCATGTGCGCGCTGTATCGTAACGTCTGTCATTGAGTCAACGGGCGTCGTTTCGATTTCCTGGTTGTACGTGACAAGGAGTATGGTCGCCTGTCCAACCTCGTAGGCCGTACGCCGCTGCCCGGGTAAAATTTCCCCCATTGCACACTTTATGGCGTATGCCCGTCTTCATTAGTCCATTGTAGCAGCAGAACAGTAGGATGTTAAACCCCATTCAATTTCATTTCATTTTCTCTATGTTGCTTATTTATTATAGTGGATAAATATTTTTCTGGTTCTAGCAATTATTTAATTTCTGCATAGAAATCTTGCTATGGCCATTTTGTTTTATTGCAGAGTGCCATTCTTGTATATTGCAGTCTATGACCCTTAAGGTACATATTCAAACAGTTGAATTCAACCTGTTTTAGTTTTGTTCAAAGTTATCTCATTTAATTTTTCGATGTTTTCTTACCATTTTCATTTCATTTTTCTGAAAGTTTTGAAGTGGGAAGTCATCCCGATTACAGCAACACAAGTATCAGTTATTTCCCTTTAGTTTTCAGATTACTCAATGTTTTATACTATATTTAGACTTGTAACTTCGCGAGTTTTTGACCAATTTTAATAGTTTGTTATTCTTATCCTTTTATTTGAGATACTTGATATAATCGATGACACGTGACGATGAATATGAAAGCTTTCATATCTGCATGGGACAGTAGCAGATCTAGTTATTAAGCTTTCATATTACATATGAAAGCTTATTGTTTCTGTTAAAGTTATTATTATTAAGCTTTCATATGTATTACATATGAAAGCTTATTGTTTCTGTTAAAGTTATTAAGCTTTCATATTACATATGAAAGCTTATTGTTTCTGTTAAGATAATTAAGCTTTCATATTTCATATCAAAGCTTATTGTTTCTGTTAAGATTATTATTAAGCTTTCATATGTATTACATATGAAAGCTTATTGTTTTTGTTAAAGTTATTATTGTTATTTTTTTTTTGTGTTTTATCCACAAATCGGATTTCTCAGAATCTAACCACAGTATCTTTATGAAACTTTTACCTATCCCCCCGAAAATGGGTGGTAGCTGTTGATTAAATATATTTTCAAAACGTTTTACGAATCCGAAATCACCGAAATTTACGAACGACAAAATGGACAATGCATAGTCGTAACTTTATTGTTTTTTGACCGATCTTACTAAATCTTTTTTCTTTGAATACCTTGAAAAAAATCATTTTCATCAGCAGTTTCACATTTTCGAATTTCGAAAATTCGTCGCTGTGATTTCGAACCGGAAGTTTAGACCAATTTGACAACTTCTTTAATAGTTTTGCGATTTTCATTCAATTTAGTATATAAGTAGATAATACCAATCAAAAATATAATTAGAAATGTTCTAAATTATCTCCCCTTGGTGAAATTAAGGATCAAAGTTTTCAAAAAAATCGTCGAAATATAGGTCAGAATGACCGAATTTTTTTTTTTCGATACTAGACAAGGAATTACTGATTCGTACACAAAATATGGAGTTTGTCAATCGAACCGGAAGTGCCACCATCTTGAAACGTGAAAAATCAATACGGCTTTTTTGCTATTTTACTTACAGACTCGGGAGTTATATTTTCCGAATCCTTGTAGGAAGGCCTAAAAAATGTCGCGAATAGAATTTTGATTTAGGTCAACCGGGAGTCATCATTTTGAATTCAAAATGAAAAATAGAAGCAATTTGAAGGGCCGAGACTTTGGAGCACAATAACTCTCATTCTAATTAAGCTAGAATGATCAAACTTGGTGTAGACGTTCACTAGGTCAATGTTATGATGGAGTCGAAAGATGAGCATTTTTTGCTCAGGGTAAGCAGAGATAAGCATGTTGATTTGTTGATTCTTTAGGGCACGATAACTTCGGTTATAATGAAGGGAGGGCGGTGAAACTGTTGTCAATAGAGAGTCTAATAGCTAGCCTGTTGTGTGAAATCATTGTATCATTTTTTTAAATACCAGGGATAGCCGAAAAAAAAAGATTGAAAATCCAAAAAGTCGTATTTTTACAATTTGGAGTATGTTTAGAGGTCTTTCTCGTAAAGTCAACATAATATTTGTTGGGAAATTCTTCTACAAAGAGTCTTATTGGTAGTCTTTTATATGAAACCATCGATCAACAGTCCAACATATCAGGAGTAGAAGAACAAAAGGATCGAACATTTAAAACGGCACCCTTTCATTGTTAAGCGAAACATGCAGTGTGGGTGACTACAATCTACGCATTTAGTCATCGTATAGAGTTTATTCAACAGTATCGAATTCCAACTGCTTAGGGATATTTTACGTGCACTCCAATGTGTACACGGGACCTTGGTTTTTCGTCCCATCCGAAGGACTAGACAGCTGTGCTTGTCAGTCCCTCCGTTCTGCCTCACTGACAAGGGGAACCACGCCGGGAAATCGAGATGAACTTTTTCCGTGCAGAACTTTCAATTCAGGCAAAACGTTTATTGCATACGATTAAGCTGGTCAGTTGAAGCTTATTTTCAAAAGTTTTGTAATAATCGGTTGGTAATTAAAGTACCGTGCACATTAAACTGTTAAAACAGAAAAATTCGCCCGGTTGAAATGTTTCTTGCTATAAGTCAGCAATTTTCCGAATTCAGGGAGGCTGGATGGCTGAATGGTTAGCATGTGCTCGCTGTATCGTAACGTTTGTCATTGAGTCAACGGGCGTCGTTTCTATCTCCAGGTTGCACGTGACATGGTGTATGATGTCCAACCTCGTGGGTTTTCTCCGTGTTCTTCGGTTTCCTCCCAACGGCTAAAGACCAGTACGTGCAAGGGGAGTTTTTAAATACAATTAAAAAACATATGTTAGTCCCGAAATGACCTAGTTTGTGTCGAATGGAATTTAGGCCGCATTTCTCTCTTTCTCTTTTTAAAGTTTTGTAATAATGGGTTGGTAATCAAAGGTACTGTTAAAGTGATAAAACAGAAAATTTGGCCCGGTTGTAATGTTTCTCACTTTAAAGCCAGCAATTTGTCGATTTTAAGGGGCAAACGTTTATTGCGAACGATTAAGCTGGTCAGAGGGAGCTTATTTTTAAACGTTTTGTAGTATTCGGTTGATAACTAAAGGTACCGTGCAAATTAAACTGTTAAAATAGAAAATTTGGCCCGTTTGAAATGTTTCTCGCTGTAGGTCAGCAATTTGCCGATTTTAGGGAGGTTGCGTGGCTGAATGGTTAGCACGTGCGCTCTGTATCATAACGTCTGTCATTGAGTCAACTGGCCTTGTTTCGATTTCTTGGTTGTACGTGACAAGGAGTATGGTCGTCTTACCAACCTCGTAGGCCGTAACGCCGCTGCCCGGGTAAAATTTCCCTAATTGCACACTTTATGGGGTATGCCCGTCTTCATTAGCCCATTATAGGAGCAGAACAGTAGGACGTTAAACCCCATTCAATTTCATTTCATTTTCTCTATGTTGCATATTTATTATAGTGGATAAATATTTTTCTTGTTCTAGCAATTATTTAATTTCTGCATAGAAATCTCTGGCCAGTTTTTTTTTTATTGCAGAGTGCCATTCTTGTATATAGCAGTCTATGACCCTTTGTTTAAAACATGCTTAAGAAGTCGTCACGATTTCCTACTTATAACCAAACATATTGGAAACCATAATTATATAACATATCTTGGAAGCCCGATTACAGCTATACAAGTTTCAGTTATTTCCCTTTAGTTTAAAGATTATTTTTTTGCCCGGGTGCAATGTTTCTCACTACATTTAAATTTGTAACTTTGTGAGTTTTTGACCGATTTTGATATTATGTCTTTATAATTTTCCAAATCTACATATTTAACGTACATATTCAAACAGTTGAGTTCAACCTGATTCAAAAAGTTTTAGTTTTGTTCAAAGTTATCTCATTTAATTTTTCGATGTTTTCTTACCATTTTCATTTCATTTTTCTGAAAGTTTTGAAATCGGAAGTCATCCCGATTACAGCAACACAAATATCAGTTATTTCCCTTTAGTTTTCAGATTACTCAATTTTTCATACTATATTTAGACTTGTAACTTCGCGAGTTTTTGACCAATTTTGATAGTTTGTTATTCATATCCTTTTATCTGAGATACTTGATATAATCGATGACACGTGACGATGAATATGAAAGCTTTCATATCTGCATGGGACAGTAGCAGATCTAGTTAAGCTTTCATATGTATTACATATGAAAGCTTATTGTTTCTGTTAAAGTTATTATTATTATTATTTTTTTTGTGTGTGTTTTCTGCAAATCGGATTTCTCAGAATCTATCCATAGGATCTTTCTGAAATTTTGACCTACCCCCCTCCCCCAAAAAAAATGGGGTGCGAACCTTGACTTTTGTCAATAGAGAGTCTAATAGCTAGCCTGTTGTGTGAAATCATTGTATCATTTTTTTAAATATCAGGGATAGCCGAAAAAAAAAAGATTGAAAATCCAAAAAGTCGTATTTTTACAATTTGGAGTATGTTTAGAGGTCTTTCTCGTAAAGTCAACATAATATTTGTTGGGAAATTCTTCTACAAAGAGTCTTATTGGTAGTCTTTTATATGAAACCATCGATCAACAGTCCAACATATCAGGAGTAGAAGAACAAAAGGATCGAACATTGAAAACGGCACCCTTTCATTGTTAAGCGAAACATGCAGTGTGGGTGACTACAATCTACGCATTTAGTCATCGTATAGAGTTTATTCAACAGTATCGAATTCCAACTGCTTAGGGATATTTTACGTGCACTCCAATGTGTACACGGGACCTTGGTTTTTCGTCCCATCCGAAGGACTAGACAGCTGTGCTTGTCAGTCCCTCCGTTCTGCCTCACTGACAAGGGGAACCACGCCGGGAAATCGAGATGAACTTTTTCCGTGCAGAACTTTCAATTCAGGCAAAACGTTTATTGCATACGATTAAGCTGTTCAGTTGAAGCTTATTTTCAAAAGTTTTGTAATAATCGGTTGGTAATTAAAGTACCGTGCACATTAAACTGTTAAAACAGAAAAATTCGCCCGGTTGAAATGTTTCTTGCTATAAGTCAGCAATTTTCCGAATTCAGGGAGGCTGGATGGCTGAATGGTTAGCATGTGCTCGCTGTATCGTAACGTTTGTCATTGAGTCAACGGGCGTCGTTTCTATCTCCAGGTTGCACGTGACATGGTGTATGATGTCCAACCTCGTGGGTTTTCTCCGTGTTCTTCGGTTTCCTCCCAACGGCTAAAGACCAGTACGTGCAAGGGGAGTTTTTAAATACAATTAAAAAACATATGTTAGTCCCGAAATGACCTAGTTTGTGTCGAATGGACGTTAGGCCGCATTTCTCTCTTTCTCTTTTTAAAGTTTTGTAATAATGGGTTGGTAATCAAAGGTACTGTTAAAGTGATAAAACAGAAAATTTGGCCCGGTTGTAATGTTTCTCACTTTAAAGCCAGCAATTTGTCGATTTTAAGGGGCAAACGTTTATTGCGAACGATTAAGCTGGTCAGAGGGAGCTTATTTTTAAACGTTTTGTAGTATTCGGTTGATAACTAAAGGTACCGTGCAAATTAAACTGTTAAAATAGAAAATTTGGCCCGGTTGAAATGTTTCTCGCTGTAGGTCAGCAATTTGCCGATTTTAGGGAGGTTGCGTGGCTGAATGGTTAGCACGTGCGCTCTGTATCATAACGTCTGTCATTGAGTCAACTGACCTTGTTTCGATTTCTTGGTTGTACGTGACAAGGAGTATTGTCGCCTTACCAACCTCGTAGGCCGTAACGCCGCTGCCCGGGTAAAATTTCCCTAATTGCACACTTTATGGGGTATGCCCGTCTTCATTAGCCCATTGTAGGAGCAGAACAGTAGGACGTTAAACCCCATTCAATTTCATTTCATTTTCTCTATGTTGCATATTTATTATAGTGGATAAATATTTTTCTGGTTCTAGCAATTATTTAATTTCTGCATAGAAATCTCTGGCCAGTTTTTTTTTTATTGCAGAGTGCCATTCTTGTATATAGCAGTCTATGACCCTTTGTTTAAAACATGCTTAAGAAGTCGTCACGATTTCCTACTTATAACCAAACATATTGGAAACCATAATTATATAACATATCTTGGAAGCCCGATTACAGCTATACAAGTTTCAGTTATTTCCCTTTAGTTTAAAGATTATTTTTTTGCCCGGTGCAATGTTTCTCACTACATTTAAATTTGTAACTTTGTGAGTTTTTGACCGATTTTGATATTATGTCTTTATAATTTTCCAAATCTACATATTTAACGTACATATTCAAACAGTTGAGTTCAACCTGATTCAAAAAGTTTTAGTTTTGTTCAAAGTTATCTCATTTAATTTTTCGATGTTTTCTTACCATTTTCATTTCATTTTTCTGAAAGTTTTGAAATCGGAAGTCATCCCGATTACAGCAACACAAATATCAGTTATTTCCCTTTAGTTTTCAGATTACTCAATTTTTCATACTATATTTAGACTTGTAACTTCGCGAGTTTTTGACCAATTTTGATAGTTTGTTATTCATATCCTTTTATCTGAGATACTTGATATAATCGATGACACGTGACGATGGATATGAAAGCTTTCATATCTGCATGGGACAGTAGCAGATCTAGTTATTGTTTCTGTTAAAGTTATTAGGGTTTCACACTGCGTAGCTTGTGTGAAACACTATTGTTTTTGTTAAAATTATTATTAGGGTTTCAAATATTTTTACTTAACTTTTATAAACCTGTAACTATAATCCATACGAAGAGAATGTATGTTAAAATTAGTTTCTAAAATAAGCAGTTGCCGAGAAATGGGCAGTTTTGCATAAGTCACTGTTTTCGTAATTTTGCCTGTAAAATAGTCAATTATTAATGGATATTCACAAAAGTGACATCATTTGATTCAAAAAGCAAGTCTGCGTCATATCATGTTGATTACTATTTAAAATTGACACCGGAAGTGACGTCATTTAGTCAAAAACTCAATTTTTAACTTTTAAAATCGATATTTTTTTCAACCAAGAATTATGTCACATATAATAATAAAATTAATTTTTGGTTTAAATTCACATATTAACAAAACTCATACGGTCAAAAAGATATCATAAAATTGTTTCTAACTTGTTCGGTTGCCGAGATATAGGCGATTTTCTAAAAGTCACTTTTGAAGGTTTTTGGCCCATAAAAGTGTCAATTATTATTTGATTTTCATAAAATTTTCACCCTTTGAAGCCTAATGTCATAGACGATGTTAAAAAACTAATTTAAAGTTTTCAATATCACCGGAAGTAACGTCATTTTGGCAAAAACTGTATTTTAAGCCTTCAAAGCCGATATTTTATTCAAATGAGTCTCATTTGTAATGTTTATACAATTATGATATTTGATTCCAATCAACAAATAGATTAAACCCATACGGTCATATAAATACCAAAAAATGGTTTCTAACTTGTACAGTTGCCGAGAAATAGACGATTTTCTACACGTCACTTTTCAAGGTTTTTGGTCTATAAAAGTGGCAATTATTATTCGATTTACATAAAATTTTCACCATTTGATGCCTTATGCCATTTCTGATTTCATAAAACTAATGGAACATTTACATTATCACCGGAAGTACTGTAATTTTGTCAGGATCAATTACATGTAACAAATGTATAAAATGAAATGATATTGCTGGATTTGTTTGATTCTGTTTCCATTTTATTTGATGTGTGCAATTCTTATGTGGAAACCTGTATATTGGTTTCATTGGTACCGGAAGTGACATATGTTCAAGAGTAACGTGGCACCGAAATTGACACAAGTTCAAGTTCAAAGGTAACATGACACCAGTGAAACCCGTCATTCCTGCATGCAGGTCTAGGTAGGCTTTCAGACTTTCGTCTGAAAGCCTATTGAGATTACTAAAATTATTATTATTATTAGGGTTTCACACTGCGTAGCTTGTGTGAAACACTATTGTTTTTGTTAAAATTATTATTCTTATTAGGGTTTCACACTGCGTAGCTTGTGTGAAACACTATTGTTTTTGTTAAAATTATTATTCTTATTATTATTATTATTATTATTCAGATTCCAATTTGAATAGATCTCAGCAACTACGTGTCGCATCGTTACGATTTCTTCGGTTTTACTGGGAAAGTGGGTGTGACTTAGAGGATAAAGCTATTTTGAACGTTCTGCGCCAATGCGAAATGTCCGAAATCACCGAAGTTATCGTTTTTGAAAATATTGCAGTAATTTTAACAATAATCATTGGATTTTAACTTTCGATACATTTTGGCATAGCCTGAGACAGGGCACATAGCTACGCTACTTTCGATTTTTGATTTTCGGCAAATCTTCGAAGATATTAGGCGCCAAATTTCGAAAATTTAAAATTTTACTAAATTTTTTTTTATTTATGAATATTTTTTAGTCGTATTGTGCACAGAATTAAAGAGTCATCTGACTAGTGCAAAAATGTTAAAATTTTCTGTCTCAGTAATTTTCCTTGGCTGCCATTGGCTAATTCAGTTTTTCAGTCCTAGATTAATTTTTTATTGTTCGATTTGTATAAAACAAAGTTCATATGCTTCGTTGTCTCAATTGTCATTTTTTTTGTTACCAATAATGTTATCTGTCGGCACCGGAAGTGGCATAATTTTACCAAAAACTACAATTTTGACAGTTATTTTTTTATTTCGAAAACAAATATTATTTTTTTGAAAAATTATATGACTCAAAGAGTGTGTCCTTTCAAGGTGCAAAAAATGTAGGAAGCAGTTTTTTTAATTTCGATTTCATTTTCGAGCAAATTCGATTAAGAGGCTAAAAATGGTGTAAAATTGGCCTATTTACAACCTATTCAGGCTTTTCAGATTTTAAAATATTTCTTCATAACTTTTATAAACTTGTAGCTATAATCCATACAAAGAAAATGTATGTTAAAATTCGTTTGTAATATAAGCAGTTACCAAGAAATGGGCAGTTCTGTACAAGTCACTGTTTTCGTTATTTTGCCTGTAAAATAGTCAATTATGATTGGATTTTTATAAAAGTGACATCATTTGATTCAAAAAGCATGTAGCGTCATATCAAGTTGATTACAATTTAAAATTGACACCGGAAGTGACATCATTTGGTCAAAAAATGCATTTTAAACTTTTTAAATCAATGTTTTATTCAACCAAGAATAACTTAATATATATTAATAATTTTAACTTTTGGTTTAAATTCACATATAAACAAAACTCATATGGTCATATAGATATCATAAAATGGTTTCTAACTTATTCGGTTGCCGAGAAATAGACGGTTTTCTACAGGTCACTTTTGAAGGTTTCGGGGCCATAAAAGGGTCAATTATTATTCGATTTTCATAAACGTCACACCACGTTATACCTAATGCCATTTGGGATTTCATACAAGTAATTTAAGATTTTCATTATAACCGGAAGTAACGTCATTTTGGCAAAAACTGTATTTTTAGCCTCCAAAACAGATATTTTATTCAAATGGGTCTGTTTTGAAATCTTTTTCAAATTATGGTATTTGATGCCAATCAACAAATAGAATGAACCCATACGATCATACAGATACCACAAAATGGTTTCTAACTTGTACGGTTGCAGAGAAATAGCTGATTTTCTACAAGTCACTTTTCAAGTTTTTTGGTCTTTAAAAGTGGCAATTATTATTCGATTTACATAAAATTTTCACTATATGATATCGTATGCCATTTCTGATTTCATAAGACTAATTGAACATTTGCATTAACACCAGGAGTAATTTAATTTTGTCAAGATCATTTACAAGTACCAAATGTATAAAATGAATTGATATTGCTGGATTTTGTTGATTCTGCGTCCATTTTATTTGTGTGCAATGTTAATTTGGAAACCTGTTTAGTGGTTTCGCTGGTACCGGATGTGACATATGTTCAAGGGTAACTTGACACCGGAAGTGACATGTTTAAGGGTAACATGGCACCAGTGAAACCCGTCATTCCTGCATGCAGGTCTAGTTATTATTATTATTATTATTCAGATTCCAATTTGAATAGATCTCAGCAACTACGTGTCGCATCGTTACGATTTCTTCGGGTTTACTGGGAAAGTGGGTGTGACTTAGAGGATAAAGCTATTTTGAACGTTCTGCGACAATGCGAAATGTCCGAAATCACCGAAGTTATCGTTTTTGAAAATATTGCAGTAATTTTAACAATAATCATTGGATTTTAACTTTCGATACATTTTGGCATAGCCTGAAACAGGGCACATAGCTACGCTACTTTCGATTTTTGATTTTCGGCAAATCTTCGAAGATATTAGGCGCCAAATTTTGAAAATTTAAAATTTTACAAAAAACTTTTTTATTTATGAATATTTTTTAGTCGTATTGTGCACAGAATTAAAGAGTCATCTGACTAGTGCAAAAATGTTAAAAAATTTTGTCTCAGTAATTTTCCTTGGCCGCCATTGGCTAATTCAGTTTTTCAGTCCTAGATTAATTTTTTATTGTTCGATTTGTATAAAACAAAGTTCATATGCTTCGCTGTCACAATTGTCATTTTTTTTGTTACCAATAATGTTATCTGTCGGCACCGGAAGTGGCATAATTTTACCAAAAACTACAATTTTGACAGTTATTTTCCTATTTCGAAAACAAATATTATTTTTTTGAAAAATTATATGACTCAAAGAGTGTGTCTTTTCAAGGCGCAAAAAATGTAGGAAGCAGTTTTTTTAATTTCGATTTCATTTTCGAGCAAATTCGATTAAGAGGCTAAAAATGGTGTAAAATTGGCCTATTTACAACCTATTCAGGCTTTTCAGATTTTAAAATATTTCTTCGTAACATTTATAAACTTGTAGCTATAATCCATACGAAGAAAATGTATGTTAAAATTCGTTTGTAATATAAGCAGTTACCAAGAAATGGGCAGTTCTGTACAAGTCACTGTTTTCGTTATTTTGCCTGTAAAATAGTCAATTATGATTGGATTTACATAAAAGTGACATCATTTGATTCAAAAAGCACGTAGCGTCATATCAAGTTGATTACAATTTAAAATTGACACCGGAAGTGACATCATTTGGTCAAAAAATGCATTTTAAACTTTTTAAATCAATGTTTTATTCAACCAAGAATAACTTAATATGTATTAATAATTTTAACTTTTGGTTTAAATTCACATATAAACAAAACTCAAATGGTCATATAGATATCATAAAATGGTTTCTAACTTATTCGGTTGCCGAGAAATAGACGGTTTTCTACAGGTCACTTTTGAAGGTTTCGGGGCCATAAAAGGGTCAATTATTATTCGATTTTCATAAACGTCACACCATGTTATACCTAATGTAATTTAAGATTTTCATTATCACCGGAAGTAACGTCATTTTGGCAAAAACTGTATTTTTAGCCTCCAAAACAGATATTTTATTCAAATGAGTCTGTTTTGAAATCTTTTTCAAATTATGGTATTTGATGCCAATCAACAAATAGAATGAACCCATACGATCATACAGATACCACAAAATGGTTTCTAACTTGTACGGTTGCAGAGAAATAGCCGATTTTCTACAAGTCACTTTTCAAGATTTTTGGTCTTTAAAAGTGGCAATTATTATTCGATTTACATAAAATTTTCACTATATGATATCGTATGCCATTTCTGATTTCATAAGACTAATTGAACATTTGCATTAACACCGGGAGTAATTTAATTTTGTCAAGATCATTTACAAGTAACAAATGTATAAAATGAATTGATATTGCTGGATTTTGTTGATTCTGCGTCCATTTTATTTGTGTGCAATGTTAATTTGGAAACCTGTTTAGTGGTTTCGCTGGTACCGGAAGTGACATATGTTCAAGGGTAACTTGGCACCGGAAGTGACATGTTTAAGGGTAACATGGCACCAGTGAAACCCGTCATTCCTGCATGCAGGTCTAGTTATTAAGCTTTCATATGTATTACATATGAAAGCTTATTGTTTCTGTTAAGATTAATATTATTAAGCTTTCATATGTATTACATATGAAAGCTTATTGTTTCTGTTAAAGTTATTATTAAGCTTTCATATGTATTACATATGAAAGCTTATTGTTTCTGTTAAAGTTATTATTATTATTATTTTTTTTTTTGTGTGTTTTCTGCAAATCGGATTTCTCAGAATCTATCCATAGGATCTTTCTGAAATTTTGACCTACCCCCCCAAAAATGGGGTGCGAACCTTGATTAAATGTATTTTCAAAACGTTTTACGAATCCGAAATCACCGAATTTTACGAACGAAAAAACTGACAATGCATAGTCGTATCTTTGTTATTTTTTGACCGATTTTACTAATTCTTTTTTCTTTGAATACCTTGAAAAAAATCGTTTTCATCTGCAGTTTCACATTTTCGTATTTCGAAAATTCGTCGCTGTGATTTCGAACCGGAAGTTTAGACCAATTTGACAACTTCTTTAATAGTTGTACGATTTTCATGAAATTTAGTATACAAGTAGATCTTACCGATGTGACTTCAAAAATATAATTAGAAATTTTCTAAATTATCTCCCCTTGGTGAAATTAAGGATCAAAGTTTTCAAAAAAATCGTCGAAATATAGGTCAGAATGACCTAAAAAAAATTTTCGATACTCGACAAGTAATTACTGATTCCTACACAAAATATGGAGTTTGTCGATCGAACCGGAAGTGCCACCATCTTGAAACATGAAAAATCCCTAAGGCTTTTTTGCTATTTTACTTACAGACACGGGAGTTATATTTTCATGTAAAAACCTCAAACGCCATTTTGCTATTTTACATACAGACACGGGGGTTATATTTTCTGAATCCTTGAAGGGATGGCTATAAAATGTTGGCAGTAGAATTTTGATTTAAGTCAATGGATAGTCACCATATTGAATTGAATATCAGAAATAGTGAAAAATGGACATTAACGGGCATGTAAATTATCAGAACAGACCGTAGTTTGTTGAATTCGTTTCTTATCTTTGAAATTAATACATTTGGGGATAGCCTAGCTCATTGTCGAATTTTTGGTATTTGCAAATTTCAAAATTTCAAATTTCGCCTTTGATGTTTTCCGTGCCGACAAAGTTGTTTTCGCGTGAATAACTCCGATTAACAGCTTGAAAATAATCAAATGGATCGCAGTTTCGCGATTTTGTCTCAAATCTGGGAAATCAATACATTTCTGGTTAGCCTCCTTTCAAAAATGGGTGGTGGCCTTGGAATCAATATATTTTCAAAACGTTTTGCGAATCCAAAATCACCGAAAACAACTGATGAAAAAATTGACCTTGACAGCTGTGTTACTTCGTGATTTTGTGATCTATTTTACTTTTCTGGTTAGCCTCCTTTCAAAAATGGGTGGTGGCCTTGGAATCAATATATTTTCAAAACGTTTTGCGAATCCAAAATCACCGTAAATAACTGATGAAAAAATTGAGCTTTGATGGAAACTATATAGAAAAATAAAAGGAAACATCAACAATATATAGGTCTTGCACACATAGGCTTAGAACTTTGCAGCCAGTCCTCATATTAATTGAAATTGAATAGGTTTGATTTGATATAATTATTTGTTTTCTATTTTAAAACTAAATAATTATTGATTTAGATTAATACTGTTTATATTGTGTACATTTTAACACCTTCATCGATTAATAATGGTTTGCATAGTCATCGTATAGAGCTTATTCAACAGTATCGAATTCCAACTGCTTAGGGATATTTTACGTGCACTCCAATGTGTACACCGGACCTTGGTTTTTCGTCCCATCTATATGTTAGTTTGTGTCGAATGGAGGTTAAGCCGCATTTATCTCTTTCTCTTTTATTTTTAAAGTTTTGTAATAATCGGTTGTACTGTACTGTAAAAGTGATAAAACAGAAAATTTCGCCCGGTAGTAATGTTTCTCACATTAAAGTCACCAATTTGCTCATTTTAGGGGGCAAACGTTTATTGCGAACAATTAAGCTGGTCAGGGGGGGGGGGGGGGCTTATTTTTAAAAGTTTTGTAATATTCGGTTGATAATTAAAGGTACCGTGCAAATTAAACTGTTAAAATAGAAAATTCCGCCCGGTTGAAATGTTTCTCCTTGTAGGTCAGCAATTTGCCAAATTTAGGGAGGTTGCGTGGCTAAATGGTTAGCACCTGCGCACTGTATCGTAACGTCTGTCATTGAGTCAACTGGCGTTGTTTCGATTGAAATGCCCGGTTGAAATGTTTCTTGCTATAAGTCAGCAATTTATCGATTTTAGGGAGCCTGAATGGCTGTATGGTTAGCATGTGCGCGCTGTATCGTAACGTCTGTCATTGAGTCAACCGGCATCGTTTCGATTTCCAGGTTGCACGTGACATGGAGTATGGTGTCCAACCTCGTGGGTTTTCTCCGTGTCCTTCGGTTTCCTCCCACGGCTGATTTCAGATTATTGTTATGACTGGGTGCAATGTTTCATACTATATTTAGATTTGTAACTTCGCGAGTTTTTGACCAATTTTGATAATTTTTTCTTCTTATCCTTTTATTTAGGATACTTGATACAATCAATGACACGTGACCATGAATATGAAAGCTTTCATATCTGCATGGGACAGTAGCAGATCTAGTTATTATTATTTTTTTTTTTGTGTGTTTTCTGCAAATCGGATTTCTCAGAATCTATCCATAGGATCTTTCTGAAATTTTGACCTACCCCCCCAAAAATGGGGTGCGAACCTTGATTAAATGTATTTTCAAAACGTTTTACGAATCCGAAATCACCGAATTTTACGAACGAAAAAACTGACAATGCATAGTCGTATCTTTGTTATTTTTTGACCGATTTTACTAATTCTTTTTTCTTTGAATACCTTGAAAAAAATCGTTTTCATCTGCAGTTTCACATTTTCGTATTTCGAAAATTCGTCGCTGTGATTTCGAACCGGAAGTTTAGACCAATTTGACAACTTCTTTAATAGTTGTACGATTTTCATGAAATTTAGTATACAAGTAGATCTTACCGATGTGACTTCAAAAATATAATTAGAAATTCTCTAAATTATCTCCCCTTGGTGAAATTAAGGATCAAAGTTTTCAAAAAAATCGTCGAAATATAGGTCAGAATGACCTAAAAAAATTTTTCGATACTCGACAAGTAATTACTGATTCCTACACAAAATATGGAGTTTGTCGATCGAACCGGAAGTGCCACCATCTTGAAACATGAAAAATCCCTAAGGCTTTTTTGCTATTTTACTTACAGACACGGGAGTTATATTTTCTGAATCCTTGAAGGATGGCCCAAAAATCATAGGGAGCAGAATTTTGATTTCGGTCACGTGATGGTCACCATTTTGAATTGAAAATGAAAAGTAGTAGCAATTTGAAGGGCCGAGACTTTGAAACACAATAACTCTCCTTCTAATTGAGCTAGAATGTTCAAACTTGGTGTAGACGTTCACTAGGACAATGTCATGATTGAGTCCAAAGATGAGCATTTTCTGCCAAGGGTAAGCAGAGATGGGCATGCTGATTTGTTGATTCTTTAGGGCACGATAACTTCGGTTATAATGAAGGGAGGGCTGTGAAACTTTTGTCAATAGAGAGTCCAATAGCTAGCCTGTTGTGTGAAATCATTGTATCATTTATTTTAAATATCAGGGATAGGCGAAAAAAAGAGATTGAAAATCCAAAAAGTCGTATTTTTACAATTTGGAGCATGTTTAGAGGTCTTTCTCGTAAAGTCAACTTAATATTTTTTGGGAACTTCTTCTACAAAGAGTCTTATTGGTAGTCTTTCATATAAAACCATCGATCAACAATCCAACATATCAGGAGTAGAAGAACAAAAGGATCGAACATTGAAAACGGCATCCTTTCATTGTTAAGCGACACATGCAGTGTGGGTGACTACAATCTACACATTTAGTCATCGTATAGAGCTTATTCAACAGTATCGAATTCCAACTGCTTAGGGATATTTTTTAGAATCTAACCATAGGATCTTTCTAAAACTTTGACCTACCCCCCCAAAAATGGGGTGCGAACCTTGATTAAATATATTTTCAAAACGTTTTTCGAATCCAAAATCACCGAATTTTACGAACGAATGCTTTTGACCTACAATGCTGTAACTTTGTGACTATTTGACCTATTTAATTAATTCTTTTTTCTATGAGTACTTTGAGACATTTACTTCAAATCTGCAATTTCGGATTTTCGAATTTCGAAAATTCGTCGCTGTGATTTCGAACCGGAAGTTTAGACCAACTCGACAACTTCTTTAGTAGTTTTACGATTTTCATGAAATTTAATATGTAAGTAAACCTTAATGATGCGACTTGAAAAAATACTTTGGAAATTTTCTAAATTATCTCCCCTTGGAGAAATTGAGGATCGAAATTTTCAAAAAAATCGACGAAATATAGGTCAAATCATCTTGAATTTTTTTTTTAGGTACTAGCTACGAGACCACTGATTAGTACACAAAAAATGGAGTTTGTAGCTCAATCCGGAAGTGCCACCATCTTGAAATGTAAACCTCAAACGCCATTTTGCTATTTTACATACAGACACGGGGGTTATATTTTCTGAATCCTTGAAGGGATGGCTATAAAATGTTGGCAGTAGAATTTTGATTTAAGTCAATGGATAGTCACCATATTGAATTGAATATCAGAAATAGTGAAAAATGGACATTAACGGGCATGTAAATTATCAGAACAGACCGTAGTTTGTTGAATTCGTTTCTTATCTTTGAAATTAATACATTTGGGGATAGCCTAGCTCATTGTCGAATTTTTGGTATTTGCAAATTTCAAAATTTCAAATTTCGCCTTTGATGTTTTCCGTGCCGACAAAGTTGTTTTCGCGTGAATAACTCCGATTAACAGCTTGAAAATAATCAAATGGATCGCAGTTTCGCGATTTTGTCTCAAATCTGGGAAATCAATACATTTCTGGTTAGCCTCCTTTCAAAAATGGGTGGTGGCCTTGGAATCAATATATTTTCAAAACGTTTTGCGAATCCAAAATCACCGAAAACAACTGATGAAAAAATTGACCTTGACAGCTGTGTTACTTCGTGATTTTGTGATCTATTTTACTTTTCTGGTTAGCCTCCTTTCAAAAATGGGTGGTGGCCTTGGAATCAATATATTTTCAAAACGTTTTGCGAATCCAAAATCACCGTAAATAACTGATGAAAAAATTGAGCTTTGATGGAAACTATATAGAAAAATAAAAGGAAACATCAACAATATATAGGTCTTGCACACATAGGCTTAGAACTTTGCAGCCAGTCCTCATATTAATTGAAATTGAATAGGTTTGATTTGATATAATTATTTGTTTTCTATTTTAAAACTATCTAAAAAAAATATTTTTAATCATTTATGTTATTGATTTAGATTAATACTGTTTATATTGTGTACATTTTAACACCTTCATCGATTAATAATGGTTTGCATAGTCATCGTATAGAGCTTATTCAACAGTATCGAATTCCAACTGCTTAGGGATATTTTACGTGCACTCCAATGTGTACACCGGACCTTGGTTTTTCGTCCCATCTATATGTTAGTTTGTGTCGAATGGAGGTTAAGCCGCATTTATCTCTTTCTCTTTTATTTTTAAAGTTTTGTAATAATCGGTTGTACTGTACTGTAAAAGTGATAAAACAGAAAATTTCGCCCGGTAGTAATGTTTCTCACATTAAAGTCACCAATTTGCTCATTTTAGGGGGCAAACGTTTATTGCGAACAATTAAGCTGGTCAGGGGGGGGGGGGGCTTATTTTTAAAAGTTTTGTAATATTCGGTTGATAATTAAAGGTGCCGTGCAAATTAAACTGTTAAAATAGAAAATTCCGCCCGGTTGAAATGTTTCTCCTTGTAGGTCAGCAATTTGCCAAATTTAGGGAGGTTGCGTGGCTAAATGGTTAGCACCTGCGCACTGTATCGTAACGTCTGTCATTGAGTCAACTGGCGTTGTTTCGATTGAAATGCCCGGTTGAAATGTTTCTTGCTATAAGTCAGCAATTTATCGATTTTAGGGAGCCTGAATGGCTGTGTGGTTAGCATGTGCGCGCTGTATCGTAACGTCTGTCATTGAGTCAACCGGCATCGTTTCGATTTCCAGGTTGCACGTGACATGGAGTATGGTGTCCAACCTCGTGGGTTTTCTCCGTGTCCTTCGGTTTCCTCCCACGGCTGATTTCAGATTATTGTTATGACTGGGTGCAATGTTTCATACTATATTTAGATTTGTAACTTCGCGAGTTTTTGACCAATTTTGATAATTTTTTCTTCTTATCCTTTTATTTAGGATACTTGATACAATCAATGACACGTGACCATGAATATGAAAGCTTTCATATCTGCATGGGACAGTAGCAGATCTAGTTATTATTTTTTTTTTTTGTGTGTTTTCTGCAAATCGGATTTCTCAGAATCTATCCATAGGATCTTTCTGAAATTTTGACCTACCCCCCCAAAAATGGGGTGCGAACCTTGATTAAATATATTTTCGAAACGTTTTACGAATCCGAAATCACCGAATTTTACGAACGAAAAAAATGACAATGCATAGTCGTAACTTTGTTATTTTTTGACCGATTTTACTAATTCTTTTTTCTTTGAATACCTTTAAAAAAATCATTTTCATCTGCAGTTTCACATTTTCGAATTTCGAAAATTCGTCGCTGTGATTTCGAACCGGAAGTTTAGACCAATTTGACAACTTCTTTAATAGTTGTACGATTTTCATGAAATTTAGTATCTAAGTAGATCTTACTGATGTGACTTCAAAAATATAATTAGAAATTTTCTAAATTATCTCCCCTTGACGAAATTAAGGATCAAAATTTTCAAAAAAATCGTCGAAATATAGGTCAGAATGACCTGATTTTTTTTTTTGATACTAGATAAGTAATTACTGATTTGTACACAAAATATGGAGTTTGTCGATCGAACCGGAAGTGCCGCCATATTTAAAAGCGAAAAATCAATAAGGCTTTTTTGCTATTTTACTTACAGACTCGGGAGTTATATTTTCTGAATCCTTGTTGGAAGGCCTAAAAAATGTCGCGAATAGAATTTTGATTTCGGTCACGTGATGGTCACCATTTTGAATTGAAAATGAAAAATAGAAGCAATTTGAAGGGTCGGGACTTTGGAACACAATTACTCTCCTTCTAATTAAGCTAGAATGTTCAAACTTGGTGTAGACGTTCACTAGGTCAATGTTATGATTGAGTTTAAAGATGAGCATTTTCTGCTTAGGGTAAGCAGAGATAAGCATGCTAATTTGTTGATTCTTTAGGGCACGATAACTTCGGTTATAATGAAGGGAGGGCGGTGAAACTTTTGTCAATAGAGAGTCTAATAGCTAGCCTGTTGTGTGAAATCATTGTATTATTTTTTCTAAATATCAGGGATAGCCGAAAAAAAGAGATTGAAAATCCAAAAAGTCGTATTTTTACAATTTGGAGCATGTTTAGAGGTCTTTCTCGTAAAGTCAACATAATATTTTTTGGGAACTTCTTCTACAAAGAGTCTTATTGGTAGTCTTTTATATGAAACCATCGATCAACAGTCCAACATATCAGGAGTAGAAGAACAAAAGGATCGAACATTGAAAACGGCACCCTTTCATTGTTAAGCGAAACATGCAGTGTGGGTGAATACAATCTACACATTTAGTCATCGTATAGAGCTTATTTAACAGTATCGAATTCCAACTGCTTAGGGATATTTTACGTGCACTCCAATGTGGTCACGGGACCTTGGTTTTTCGTCCCATCCGAATGACTAGACAGCTGTGCTTGTCAGGCCCTCCGTTCTGCCTCACTGACAAGGGGAACCACGCCGGGAAATCGAGATGAACTTTCTCCGTGCAGAACTTTCAATTCAGGCGAAAACGTTTATTGCATACGATTAAGCTGGTCAGTTGGAGCTTATTTTCAAAAGTTTTGTAATAATCGGTTGGTAATTAAAGTACCGTGCACATTAAACTGTTAAAACAGAAAATTTCGCCCGGTTGAAATGTTTCTTGCTATAAGTCAGCAATTTTCTGAATTCAGGGAGGCTGAATGGTTAGCATGTGCGCACTGTATCGTAACGTCTGTCATTGAGTCAACGGGCGTCGTTTCGATCTCGAGGTTTCACGTGACATGGTGTATGATGTCCAACCTCGTGGGTTTTCTCCGTGTTCTTCGGTTTCCTCACAACGGCTAAAGACCAGTACGCGCAAGGGGGGGGGGGTTAAATAAAATTTAAAACCATATGTTAGTCCCGAAATGACCTAGTTTGTGTCGAATGGACGTTAGGCCGCATTTCTCTTTTTCTCTTTTATTTTTAAAGTTTTGTAATAATCGGTTGGTAATCAAAGGTACTGTTAAAGTGATAAAACAGAAAATTTCGCCCGGTTGTAATGTTTCTCACTTTAAAGTCAGCAATTTGCCGATTTTAAGGGGCAAACGTTTATTGCGAACGCTTAAGCTGGTCAGGGGGAGCTTATTTTTAAAAGTTTTGTAATATTCGGTTGATAACTAAAGGTACCGTGCACATTAAACTGTTAAAACAGAAAATTTCGCCCGGTTGAAATGTTTCTTGCTATAAGTCAGGAATTTTCCGAATTCAGGGAGGCTGGATGGCTGAATGGTTAGCATGTGCTCGCTGTATAGTAACGTTTGTCATTGAGTCAACGGGCGTCGTTTCGATCTCCAGGTTGCACGTGACATGGTGTATGATGTCCAGCCTCGTGGGTTTTCTCCGTGTTCTTCGGTTTCCTCCCAACGGCTAAAGACCAGGGGAGTTTTTAAATAAAATTAAAAAACATATGTTAGTCCCGAAATGACCTAGTTTGTGTCGAATGGACGTTAGGTCGCATTTCCCTCTTTCTCTTTTTAAAGTTTTGTAATAATCGGTTGGTAATCAAAGGTACTGTTAAAGTGATAAAACAGAAAATTTGGCCCGGTTGTAATGTTTCTCACTTTAAAGTCAGCAATTTGTCGATTTTAAGGGGCAAACGTTTATTGCGAACGATTAAGCTGGTCAGGGGGAGCTTATTTTTAAAAGTTTTGTAATATTCGGTTGACAACTAAAGGTACCGTGCAAATTAAACTGTTAAAATAGAAAATTTGGCCCGGTTGAAATGTTTCTCGCTGTAGGTCAGCAATTTGGCGATTTTAGGGAGGTTGCGTGGCTGAATGGTTAGCACGTGCGCTCTGTATCATAACGTCTGTCATTGAGTCAACTGGCCTTGTTTCGATTTCTTGGTTGTACGTGACAAGGAGTATGGTCGCCTTACCAACCTCGTAGGCCGTAACGCCGCTGCCCGGGTAAAATTTCCCTCATTGCACACTTTATGGCGTATGCCCGTCTTCATTAGCCCATTGTAGGAGCAGAACAGTAGGACGTTAAACCCCATTCAATTTCATTTCATTTTCTCTATGTTGCTTATTTATTATAGTGGATAAATATTTTTCTGGTTCTAGCAATTATTTAATTTCTGCATAGAAATCTCTGGCCAGTTTTTTTTATTGCAGAGTGCCATTCTTGTATATTGCAGTCTATGACCCTTTGTTTAAAACATGCTTAAGAAGTCGTCACGATTTCCTACTTATAACCAAACATATTGGAAACCATAATTATATAACATATCTTGGAAGCCCGATTACAGCTATACAAGTTTCAGTTATTTCCCTTTAGTTTAAAGATTATTTTTTTGCCCGGGTGCAATGTTTCTCACTACATTTAAATTTGTAACTTTGTGAATTTTTGACCGATTTTGATATTATGTCTTTATAATTTTCCAAATCTACATATGTAACGTACATATTCAAACAGTTGAGTTCAACCTGATTCAAAAAGTTTTAATTTTGTTCAAAGTTATCTCATTTAATTTTTCGATGTTTTCTTACCATTTTCATTTCATTTTTCTGAAAGTTTTGAAATCGGAAGTCATCCCGATTACAGCAACACAAGTATCAGTTATTTCCCTTTAGTTTTCAGATTACTCAATGTTTCATACTATATTTAGATTTCGCGAGTTTTTGACCAATTTTGATAGTTTGTTATTCTTATCCTTTTATCTGAGATACTTGATATAATCGATTACACGTGACGATGAATATGAAAGCTTTCATATCTGCATGGGACAGTAGCAGATCTAGTTATTATTTTTTTTTTTTGTGTTTTATCCACAAATCGGATTTCTCAGAATCTAACCATAGGATCGTTCTGAAACTTTTACCTATCCCCCCAAAAATGGGTGGTGGCTGTTGATTAAATATATTTTCAAAACGTTTTACGTATCCGAAATCACCGAATTTTACGAACGAATGCATTTGACCTGCAATGCTGTAACTTTGTGACTATTTGACCTATTTTACTAAATCTTTTTTCTTTGAGTACCTTGAGACAATTACTATAAATCTGCAGTTTCAGATTTTCGAATTTCGAAAATTCGTCGCTGTGATTTCGAACCGGAAGTTTAGACCAATTTGACAACTTCTTTAATAGTTGTACGATTTTCATGAAATTTAGTATCTAAGTAGATCTTACCGATGTGACTTCAAAAATATAATTAGAAATTTTCTAAATTATCTCCCCTTGACGAAATTAAGGATCAAAATTTTCAAAAAAATCGTCGAAATATAGGTCAGAATGACCTGATTTTTTTTTTGGATACTAGATAAGTAATTACTGATTTGTACGCAAAATATGGAGTTTGTCGATCGAACCGGAAGTGCCGCCATATTTAAAAGTGAAAAATCAATAAGGCTTTTTTGCTATTTTACTTACAGACTCGGGAGTTATATTTTCTGAATCCTTGATGGAAGGCCTAAAAAATGTCGCGAATAGAATTTTGATTTCGGTCACGTGATGGTCACCATTTTGAATTGAAAATGAAAAATAGAAGCAATTTGAAGGGTCGGGACTTTGGAACACAATTATTCTCCTTCTAATTAAGCTAGAATATTCAAACTTGGTGTAGACGTTCACTAGGTCAATGTTATGATTGAGTTTAAAGATGAGCATTTTCTGCTTAGGGTAAGCAGAGATAAGCATGCTGATTTGTTGATTCTTTAGGGCACGATAACTTCGGTTATAATGAAGCGAGGGCGGTGAAACTTTTGTCAATACAGAGTCTAATAGCTAGCCTGTTGTGTGAAATCATTGTATTATTTTTTCTAAATATCAGGGATAGCCGAAAAAAAGAGATTGAAAATCCAAAAAGTCGTATTTTTACAATTTAGAGCATGTTTAGAGGTCTTTCTCGTAAAGTCAACATAATATTTTTGGGGAACTTCTTCTACAAAGAGTCTTATTGGTAGTCTTTTATATGAAACCAACGATCAACAGTCCAACATATCAGGAGTAGAAGAACAAAAGGATCGAACATTGAAAACGGCACCCTTTCATTGTTAAGCGAAACATGCAGTGTGGGTGACTACAATCTACACATTTAGTCATCGTATAGAGCTTATTCAACAGTATCGAATTCCAGCTGCTTAGGGATATTTTACGTGCACTCCAATGTGTACACGAGACCTTGGTTTTTCGTCCCATCCGAATGACTAGACAGCTGTGCTTGTCAGGCCCTCCGTTCTGCCTCACTGACAAGGGGAACCACGCCGGGAAATCGAGATGAACTTTCTCCGTGCAGAACTTTCAATTCAGGCGAAAACGTTTATTGCATACGATTAAGCTGGTCAGTTGGAGCTTATTTTCAAAAGTTTTGTAATAATCGGTTGGTAATTAAAGTACCGTGCACATTAAACTGTTAAAACAGAAAATTTCGCCCGGTTGAAATGTGTCTTGCTATAAGTCAGCAATTTTCTGAATTCAGGGAGGCTGAATGGCTGAATGGTTAGCATGTGCACACTGTATCGTAACGTCTGTCATTGAGTCAACGGGCGTCGTTTCGATCTCCAGGTTGCATGTGACATGAAGTATGATGTCCAACCTCGTGGGTTTTCTCCGTGTCCTTCGGTTTCCTCCCAACGGCTAAAGACCTGTAAGCGCAAGGGGATTTTTTAAATAAAATTAAAAACATATGTTAGTCCCGAAATGACCTAGTTTGTGTCGAATGGACATTAGGCCGCATTTCTCTCTTTCTCTTTTATTTTTAAAGTTTTGTAATAATCGGTTGGTAATCAAAGGTACTGTAAAAGTGATAAAACAGAAAATTTTGCCCGGTTGTAATGTTTCTCACTTTAAAGTCAGCAATTTGCCGATTTTAAGGGGCAAACGTTTATTGCGAACGCTTAAGCTGGTCAGGGGGAGCTTATTTTTAAAAGTTTTGTAATATTCGGTTGATAACTAAAGGTACCTTGCAAATTAAACTGTTACAATAGAAAATTTGGCCCGGTTGAAATGTTTCTCGCTGTAGGTCAGCAATTTGCCGATTTTAGGGAGGTTGCGTGGCTGAATGGTTAGCACGTGCGCTCTGTATCATAACGTCTGTCATTGAGTCAACTGGCGTTGTTTCGATTTCTTGGTTGTACGTGACAAGGAGTATGGTCGCCTGTCCAACCTCGTAGGCCGTAACCGCCGCTGCCCGGGTAAAATTTCCCTCATTGCACACTTTATGGCATATGCCCGTCTTCATTAGCCCATTTTAGGAGCAGAACAGTCGGACGTTAAACCCCATTCAATTTCATTTCATTTTCTCTATGTTGCTTATTTATTATAGTGGATAAATATTTTTCTGGTTCTAGCAATTATTTAATTTCTGCATAGAAATCTTGCTTTGGCCAGTTTTTTTATTGCAGAGTGCCATTCTTGTTTAAACAAACATGATCCTTTGTTTAAAACATGCTTAAGAAGTCGTCACGATTTCCTACTTATAACCAAACATATTGGAAATATTAGTCTGGCATTATTAAATCCTAATTTTATTGGTCTTATTTAAAATTAAACTTTCATTTAACTATGAACAACCCTTAACGTGTCTCTTTAAAACTATTAAGTACTCTAAAACAGTAGCTCAACCTTTTGACCTAAACTCATTAATTTACCATTTTGTTGTGAGCGACTTCTTATTCTTCCTATATGACATATTGCACGTGTCTGATTTCAAAGGGGGGTTGGGTGGCTGAATGGTTAGCACGCGCGCCTGTCATTGAGTTAACTAGCGTGTTTTCGAATGCCCGGTTGTACGTGACAAGGAGTAAGGTCGCCTGTCCAACCTGCCATTTTTATTTTTTTTCCCGCCATTTTCATTTCATTTTCTCATCCGTCTCATTACAGTAATACAAGTTTCAGTTATTTCCCTTTAGTTTTCAGATTATTGTTATGCCTGGGTGCAATGTTTCATACTATATTTAGACTTGTAACTTCGCGAGTTTTTGACCAATTTTAATAATTTTTTCTTCTTATCCTTTTATTTAGGATACTTGATACAATCAATGACACGTGACGATGAATATGAAAGCTTTCATATCTGCATGGGACAGTAGCAGATCTAGTTATTAAGCTTTCATATTACATATGAAAGCTTATTGTTTCTGTTAAGATTATTATTATTTTTTTTTTTGTGTATTTTCTGCAAATCGGATTTCTCAGAATCTAACCATGGGATCTTTCTGAAACTTTGACCTACCCCCCCAAAAATGGGGTGCGAACGTTGTTTAAATATATTTTCAAAACGTTTTACGAATCCGAAATCACCGAATTTTACGAACGAAAAAAATGACAATGCATAGTCGTAACTTTGTTATTTTTTGACCGATTTTACTAATTCTTTTTTCTTTGAATACCTTTAAAAAAATCATTTTCATCTGCAGTTTCACATTTTCGAATTTCGAAAATTCGTCGCTGTGATTTCGAACCGGAAGTTTAGACCAATTTGACAACTTCTGTAATAGTTGTACGATTTTCATAAAATTTAGTATATAAGTAGATCTTAGCAATGTGACTTCAAAAATATAATTAGAAATTTTCTAAATTATCTCCCCTTGATGAAATTAAGGAGCAAAGTTTTAAAAAAAATCGTCGAAATATAGGTCAGAATGACCTGATTTTTTTTTTGGATACTAGATAAGTAATTACTGATTTGTACACAAAATATGGAGTTTGTCGATCGAACCGGAAGTGCCGCCATATTTAAAAGTGAAAAATCAATAAGGCTTTTTTGCTATTTTACTTACAGACTCGGGAGTTATATTTTCTGAATCCTTGTAGAAAGGCCTAAAAAATGTAGCGAATAGAATTTTGATTTCGGTCACGTGATGGTCACTATTTTGAATTGAAAATGAAAAATAGAAGCAATTTGAAGGGTCGGGATTTTGGAACACAATTACTCTCCTTCTAATTAAGCTAGAATGTTCAAACTTGGTGTAGACGTTTACTAGGTCAATGTTATGATTGAGTTTAAAGATGAGCATTTTCTGCTTAGGGTAAGCAGAGATAAGCATGCTGATTTGTTGATTCTTTAGGGCACGATAACTTCGGTTATAATGAAGGGAGGGCGGTGAAACTTTTGTCAATAGAGAGTCTAATAGCTAGCCTGTTGTGTGAAATCATTGTATTATTTTTTCTAAATATCAGGGATAGCCGAAAAAAAGAGATTGAAAATCCAAAAAGTCGTATTTTTACAATTTGGAGCATGTTTAGAGGTCTTTCTCGTAAAGTCAACACAATATTTTTTGGGAACTTCTTCTACAAAGAGTCTTATTGGTAGTCTTTTATATGAAACCATCGATCAACAGTCCAACATATCAGGAGTAGAAGAACAAAAGGATCGAACATTGAAAACGGCACCCTTTCATTGTTAAGCGAAACATGCAGTGTGGGTGACTACAATCTACACATTTAGTCATCGTATAGAGCTTATTCAACAGTATCGAATTCCAACTGCTTAGGGATATTTTACGTGCACTCCAATGTGTACACGGGACCTTGGTTTTTCGTCCCATCCGAATGACTAGACAGCTGTGCTTGTCAGGTCCTCCGTTCTGCCTCACTGACAAGGGGAACCACGCCGGGAAATCGAGATGAACTTTCTCCGTGCAGAACTTTCAATTCAGGCGAAACCGTTTATTGCATACGATTAAGCTGGTCAGTTGGAGCTTATTTTCAAAAGTTTTGTAATAATCGGTTGGTAATTAAAGTACCGTGCACATTAAACTGTTAAAACAGAAAATTTCGCCCGGTTGAAATGTTTCTTGCTATAAGTCAGCAATTTTCTGAATTCAGGGAGGCTGAATGGCTGAATGGTTAGCATGTGCGCACTGTATCGTAACGTCTGTCATTGAGTCAACGGGCGTCGTTTCGATCTCCAGGTTGCACGTGACATGAAGTATTATGTCCAACCTCGTGGGTTTTCTCCGTGTCCTTCGGTTTCCTCCCAACGGCTAAAGACCTGTAAGCGCAAGGGGAGTTTTTAAATAAAATTAAAAAACATGTTAGTCCCGAAATGACCTAGTTTGTGTCGAATGGACATTAGGCCGCATTTCTCTCTTTCTCTTTTATTTTTAAAGTTTTGTAATAATCGGTTGGTAATCAAAGGTACTGTAAAAGTGATAAAAAAGAAAATTTCGCCCGGTGGTAATGTTTCTCACTTTAAAGTCAGCAATTTGCCGATTTTAAGGGGCAAACGTTTATTGCGAACGCTTAAGCTGGTCAGGGAGAGCTTATTTTTAAAAGTTTTGTAATATTCGGTTGATAACTAAAGGTACCGTGCAAATTAAACTGTTACAATAGAAAATTTGGCCCGGTTGAAATGTTTCTCGCTGTAGGTCAGCAATTTGCCGATTTTAGGGAGGTTGCGTGGCTGAATGGTTAGCACGTGCGCTCTGTATCATAACGTCTGTCATTGAGTCAACTGGCGTTGTTTCGATTTCTTGGTTGTACGTGACAAGGAGTATGGTCGCCTGTCCAACCTCGTAGGCCGTAACCGCCGCTGCCCGGGTAAAATTTCCCTCATTGCACACTTTATGGCATATGCCCATCTTCATTAGCCCATTTTAGGAGCAGAACAGTCGGACGTTAAACCCCATTCAATTTCATTTCATTTTCTCTATGTTGCTTATTTATTATAGTGGATAAATATTTTTCTGGTTCTAGCAATTATTTAATTTCTGCATAGAAATCTTGCTTTGGCCAGTTTTTTAATTGCAGAGTGCCATTCTTGTTTAAACAAACATGATCCTTTGTTTAAAACATGCTTAAGAAGTCGTCACGATTTCCTACTTATAACAAAACATATTGGAAATATTAGTCTGGCATTATTAAATCCTAATTTTATTGGTCTTATTTAAAATTAAACTTTCATTTAACTATGAACAACCCTTAACGTGTCTCTTTAAAACTATTAAGTACTCTAAAACAGTAGCTCAACCTTTTGACCTAAACTCATTAATTTACCATTTTGTTGTGAGCGACTTCTTATTCTTCCTATATGACATATTGCACGTGTCTGATTTCAAAGGGGGGTTGGGTGGCTGAATGATTAGCACGCGCGCCTGTCATTGAGTTAACTAGCGTGTTTTCGAATGCCCGGTTGTACGTGACAAGGAGTAAGGTCGCCTGTCCAACCTGCCATTTTTAATTTTTTTCCCGCCATTTTCATTTCATTTTCTCATCCGTCTCATTACAGTAATACAAGTTTCAGTTATTTCCCTTTAGTTTTCAGATTATTGTTATGCCTGGGTGCAATGTTTCATACTATATTTAGACTTGTAACTTCGAGAGTTTTTGACCAATTTTAATAATTATTTCTTTTTATCCTTTTATTTAGGATACTTGATACAATCAATGACACGTGACGATGAATATGAAAGCTTCCATATCTGCATGGGACAGTAGCAGATCTAGTTAGGGTTTCACACTGCGTAGCTTGTGTGAAACACTATTGTTTTTGTTAAAATTATTATTCTTATTATTAGGGTTTCACACTGCGTAGCTTGTGTGAAACACTATTGTTTTTGTTAAAATTATTATTCTTATTATTATTATTATTATTATTATTATTCAGATTCCAATTTGAGTAGATCTCAGCAACTACGTGTCGCATCGTTACGATTTCTTCGGTTTTACTGGGAAAGTGGGTGTGACTTAGAGGATAAAGCTATTTTGAACGTTCTGCGACAATGCAAAATGTCCGAAATCACCGAAGTTATCGTTTTTGAAAATATTGCAGTAATTTTAACAATAATCATTGGATTTTAACTTTCGATACATTTTGGCATAGTCTGAGACAGGGCACATAGCTACGCTACTTTCGATTTTTGATTTTCGGCAAATCTTCGAAGATATTAGGCGCCAAATTTCGAAAATTTAAAATTTTACAAAAAACTTTTTTATTTATGAATATTTTTTAGTCGTATTGTGCACAGAATTAAAGAGTCATCTGACTAGCGCAAAAATGTTAAAATTTTTTGTCTCAGTAATTTTCCTTGGCCGCCATTGGCTAATTCAGTTTTTCAGTCCTAGATTAATTTTTTATTGTTCGATTTGTATAAAACAAAGTTCATATGCTTCGTTGTCTCAATTGTCATTTTTTTTATTACCGAAAGTGTTATCTGTCGGCACCGGAAGTGGCATAATTTTACCAAAAACTACAATTTTGACAGTTTTTTACGATCTTCAAAAACAAATATTATTTTTTTGAAAAATTATATGACTCAAAGAGTGTGTCCTTTCAAGGCGCAAAAAATGGCGGAAGCAGTTTTTTTAATTTCTATTTCATTTTCTAGCAAATTGGATTAAGGGGTGAAAAAAGGCGTAAAATTGACCTATTTACAACCCATTCAGGCTTTTCAGATTTTAAAATATTTTTACATAACTTTTATAAACTTGTAGCTATAATCCATACGAAGAGAATGTATGTAAAAATTAGTTTGTAATATAAGCAGTTGCCGAGAAAAGGGCAGTTTTGCATAAGTCACTGTTTTCGCAATTTTGCCTGTAAAATAGTCAATTATTAATGGATATTCACAAAAGTGACATCATTTGATTCAGAAAGCAAGTGTGCGTTATATCATGTTGATTACTATTTAAAATTGACACCGGAAGTGACGTCATTTAGTCAAAAACTCAATTTTTAACTTTTGAAATCGATATTTTTTTCAACCAAGAATTATGTCACATATAATAATAAAATCAACTTTTGGTTTAAATTCACATATTAACAAAACTCATACGGTCAAAAAGATATCATAAGATTGTTTCTAACTTGTTCGGTTGCCGAGATATAGGCGATTTTCTAAAAGTCACTTTTGAAGGTTTTTGGCCCATAAAAGTGTTAATTATTATTCGATTTTCATAAAATTTTCACCCTTTGAAGCCTAATGTCATAGACGATGTTATAAAACTAATTTAACGTTTTCATTATCACCGGAAGTAACGTCATTTTAGCAAAAACTGTATTTTAAGCCTTCAAAACAGATATTTCATTCAAATGAGTCTGATTTGTAATGTTTATACAATTATGATATTTGATTCCAATCAACAAATAGATTAAACCCATACGGTCATATAAATACCAAAAAATGGTTTCTAACTTGTACGGTTGCCGAGAAATAGACGATTTTCTACACGTCACTTTTCAAGGTTTTTGGTCTATAAAAGTGGCAATTATTATTCGATTTACATAAAATTTTCACCATGAGATGCCTTATGCCATTTCTGATTTCATAAAACTAATGGAACATTTACATTATCACCGGAAGTACTGTAATTTTGTCAGGATCAATTACATGTAACAAATGTATAAAATGAAATGATATTGCTGGGTTTGTTTGTTTCTGTTTCCATTTTATTTGATGTGTGCAATGCTTATGTGGAAACCTGTATATTGGTTTCATTGGTACCGGAAGTGACATATGTTCAAGGGTAACGTGGCACCGAAAGTGACACAAGTTCAAGTTCAAAGGTAACATGGCACCAGTGAAACCCGTCATTCCTGCATGCAGGTCTAGTTATTATTAGGCTTTCAGACTTTCGTCTGAAAGCCTATTGAGATTACTAAAATTATTATTAGGGTTTCACACTGCGTAGCTTGTGTGAAACACTATTGTTTTTGTTAAAATTATTATTCTTATTATTATTATTATTATTATTATTCAGATTCCAATTTGAATAGATCTCAGCAACTACGTGTCGCATCGTTACGATTTCTTCGGTTTTACTGGGAAAGTGCGTGTGACTTAGAGGATAAAGCTATTTTGAACGTTCTGCGACAATGCGAAATGTCCGAAATCACCGAAGTTATCGTTTTTGAAAATATTGCAGTAATTTTAACAATAATCATTGGATTTTAACTTTCGATACATTTTGGCATAGCCTGAGACAGGGCACATAGCTACGCTACTTTTGATTTTTGATTTTCGGCAAATCTTCGAAGATATTAGGCGCCAAATTTCGAAAATTTAAAATTTTACAAAAAACTTTTTTATTTATGAATATTTTTTAGTCGTATTATGCACAGAATTAAAGGGTCATCTGACTAGTGCAAAAATGTTAAAGAATTTTGTCTCAGTAATTTACCTTGGCCGCCATTGGCTAATTCAGTTTTTAAGTCCTAGATTAATTTTTTATTGTTCGATTTGTATAAAACAAAGTTCATATGCTTCGTTGTATCAATTGTCATTTTTTTTATTACCAAAAGTTTTATCTGTCGGCACCGGAAGTGGCATAATTTTACCAAAAACTACAATTTTGACAGTTATTTTCCTTCTTCGAAAACAAATATTATCTTTTGGAAAAATTATTTGACTCAAAGTGTGTGCCCTTTCAAGGCGCAAAAAATGTAGGAAGCAGTTTTTTTAATTTCGATTTCATTTTCGAGCAAATTTGATTAAGAGGCTAAAAATGGTGTAAAATTGGCCTATTTACAATCTATTCAGGCTTTTCAGATTTTAAAATATTTCTTCGTAACTTTTATAAACTTGTAGCTATAATCCATACGAAGAAAATGTATGTTAAAATTCGTTTGTACTATAAGCAGTTACCAAGAAATGGGCAGTTCTGTACAAGTCACTGTTTTCGTTATTTTGCCTGTAAAATAGTCAATTATGATTGGATTTTTATAAAAGTGACATCATTTCATTCAAAAAGCACGTAGCGTCATATCAAGTTGATTACAATTTAAAATTGACACCGGAAGTGACATCATTTGGTCAAAAAATGCATTTTAAACTTTTTAAATCAATGTTTTATTCAACCAAGAATAACTTAATATGTATTAATAATTTTAACTTTTGGTTTAAATTCACATATAAACAAAACTCATATGGTCATATAGATATCATAAAATGGTTTCTAACGTGTTCGGTTGCCGAGAAATAGACGGTTTTCTACAGGTCACTTTTGAAGATTTCGGGGCCATAAAAGGGTCAATTATTATTCGATTTTCATAAACGTCACACCATGTTATACCTAATGCCATTTGGGATTTCATACATGTAATTTAAAATTTTCATTATCACCGGAAGTAACGTCATTTTGGCAAAAACTGTATTTTTAGCCTCTAAAACAGATATTTTATTCAAATGAGTCTGTTTTGAAATCTTTTTCAAAGTATAGTATTTGATGCCAATCAACAAATAGAATGAACCCATACGATCATACAGATACCACAAAATGGTTTCTAACTTGTACGGTTGCAGAGAAATAGCCGATTTCCTACAAGTCACTTTTCAAGTTTTTTGGTCTTTAAAAGTGGCAATTATTATTCGATTTACATAAAATTTTCACTATATGATATCGTATGCCATTTCTGATTTCATAAGACTAATTGAACATTTGCATTAACACCGGGAGTAATTTAATTTTGTCAAGATCATTTACAAGTAACAAATGTATAAAATGAATTGATATTGCTGGATTTTGTTGATTCTGTGTCCATTTTATTTGTGTGCAATGTTAATTTGGAAACCTGTTTAGTGGTTTCGCTGGTACCGGAAGTGACATATGTTCAAGGGTAACTTGGCACCGGAAGTGACATGTTTAAGGGTAACGTGGCACCAGTGAAACCCGTCATTCCTGCATGCAGGTCTAGTTATTATTATTATTATTATTATTTACCGCGGGAGCCTAGATCACCATGATCGAAAACAGATATCGATCTGGAATTAGATTTTCTGTCGGGAAACCATGTGGTGGCTACTTGATAAAATATTTTTGAAATTTCTGCGCATACCGGAAGTGACCGAACTTTGTATTTTGTCTAAAAATTGAAAATAGGCCATAGTTTCGTCAATTGTTTATCCATTTTCAAACAAGTTACCTTTTTGGAATCCCTGAATCTTTTCTTAGACAATGGCTATCTCACATTTTTCGATTTCGAACATTCGTCTATGACTTTTAGCGTTCGAAAATTGAAAACATGTTGCTTACGAGACAATTTTTGTTATTTTTCAAAATTTTCAAATTTGACCTATATTTTTGGATACCTGACGTCCATGCAATTCCAGTAATATAAGTTTCATTCAGAGTTATCGCCCTTTATTTTTCGATTTTTTTCGAATTTTCTTCCCATTTTGTGAGCTCGGGTTTCGTTTTATGGCAGAATTGACGTTTCTGAAACTTCTGGAACATGAAGTTATAGTCCAATACCAACAAATAAAGCAATTTCGACAAGAATCCTTAAACCGGAAGTGGTCGAAATAATGTGCAATATTTTGAAAAAAATGCAAAAAATGGATATTTTTGGGGAAAACGCGATTTCTCCGTCCGATATAAATGGATTAAAGAAATTAGGGTACCATTGGACTGCACTGGGATTGCACTATCGTATGATACCAAATTCATACGGATACTATGAACAGGCAGCAAAATATGGCACGCTGAAAATCAAGTATTTTCTGATTTTTAGCATTTTTGGACGCCTGTATCTCGAAAACTACTCCAGCGATTTTTATGAAACTTTCTCTATCAAGAGACCTTGTGGTAGTCTGAAGTACGAAACATTCCATTACGACTTTGAAATATCTGGAATAGGTGAAATAACGGACTGAAAATCGAAAAAAGTCGAAAAATCGTGAAATTTTGGAAAATGCTCTACTATTTTTTTATTTTAAGAGATTTTCGAAAAAAGGTTGTATTTTCAGATAGCTGACCTAATTACGATTCTAACGATGTATAATATGTATGTAGTTATTGAAAGTTAATTTTCGATATTTTAAATTTTTTGCATTTTTCTCACTTTTGGACATAGGATTTCTCAGTGGCATTTTATCTGATCAGTAAATGTAATATATCATTACAGAGCCCTATGACTATTTTAGTACCCAAACCGGCTATTTTAACTATTCCGACAATAATAACCATACCGGAAGTATTCAAAAAATAAAAAAAAAAGGTTAAAAACATTGTCGCACTTGCGAAAAACTTGATTTCTCCCTTAGGTAATAGTGGACCAAAAGAACTAAATTGTCGTTGGATAGCCTATTAATGGACCATCATACGGTATGTAAATAATACGATTTCGATGGCAAGGAAATAAATTATTGTATGCCAAATATCCAGTATTTTCCGATTTTTTAACATTCTGAGACGCCCTTTTCTCGAAAACGACGCCTACGATTTTTCTCAAACTTTTCTTACTCAAAGTCCTATCGATTGTCTATATAGTGAATCCAAAATGAAAAGCATTGAAATAATATAGGTGGTCCAAAAATAGCATCAAACTTTGAAAAAAATTCAAAAATCGTCAAATTTTTGTAAACGCTCTTTATTTTATCTTTTCTTCCAAAACTACTCAATAGATGTTTCTGACACTTCTGGTACAGAAAGTTAAGTATCCAAAGAACTTCGTAAAGCTATCACGACAACAATCGTAAAACCGGAAGTAGTCGAAAAAATGTCCGATATTTTGAAAATTTTTTTTTTTTTTACGAAAACCTTTTTTATTTATGAATATTTTTTGACGATATTTTACACTGGGTTAAAATATCATCCTACTTGAGCAGAAATGAGAAAAAAAATTGTCTCGGTAATTTGCATTAGCCGCCATCGGCTAATTTAGTTTTTCGTACCCAGAAAAATTATTTATTGTTCAATTTATATAAAACAAAGTTCATAAGCTCCGTGGTCCCAATTGTAATTTTTTTTGTTACGGTGAAATTTTTCTGTCGGCAACGGAAATGACGTAATATTAATAAAAACTACAATTTTGACAGTTCGGTACCACTTTTTGAAAGCATATATTAATTTTTTTCAAAACTGATATAACTAAAATGATTCACCCTGCAAAGGTGCACAATATCCTTAGCTCAGACTTTTTAATTTCAATTTCATTTTCGGGCAATTTCGAATAAAATGTAAAATAAAGTGTAAAATTCAGTTGTTTGCAATTCATTCAGCTCTTCATATTTTGAAATATTTATTTGTAATTTTCATAAACTCGTAGCAATAATCCAGACGAAGAGAATGCATGCGAAAATTAGTTTGTAATGTGAACAGTTGCCGAGAAATATGCAATTTTGCATGCATCACTTTTCACGTTATTTTGCCTATAAAAGAATGAATTATTATTCGATTTGCAATTTTTTTCCCCATTTGATGCTTAATGCCATTTTGGACTAGGTCAAGCCAATTTTACATTTTCATTGTGACCGGAAATGACGTCATTTGGGCAAAAACTGTATTTTTAACCTAAAAAACAAATATTTTATTCAAATGAGTCTGCCTTATAATATTTTTAGAATTATGATATTTGATTCCCATCAACGAATAGAATCAAGCCATATGACCATACAGATGCCACAAAATGGTTTCTAACTTGTACGGTTACAGAGAAATAGGCGATCTTCTATAAGTCACTTTTCAAGGTTTTTGGTCTATAAAAGTGTCAATTATTATTCGATTTTTATAATATTTTTACCATTTGATGCCTTATGCCATTTATGACTTCAATGAACAAAGTTAACATTTTCAATATCACCGGAAGTAATGTAATTTTTGCAAAAAACGTATTTTTAGCCTTCAAAACAAAACATTTTTTTGAAGGGATTTATATTTATTATTCAATTAACTTTATAACGCCTGACTCTAATGGGCAGTAAGATTGAATCAATACCATCATATCGATATCAAGAAAAGGCTTCTAGCATGTTCCCTTGTCGAATAATAGCCAATTTTCCCAGGGTCACTTTTAATTTTTTTACCTTCTTAATTTCAGTTGATGGGTTACAGGTTAGTTATTTATTGCCCGATACGTATAAAACAAAGTTTGTATTTTGTATGTTACGAATTTTCGACTTATTTTTCCCCTATAAAAATTTCTTTCGGCACCGGAAGTGACGTAATTTTGCGATAATTTACAATTTTGGCCCGTCTTTTCGCCAGCACATATTACTTTTATATATGATAGAAGGTTTCACTGTAGCAAAACATCTAAAGTATAGTTCGGTAGCTCAATGGATCGGCTATGGTATAATAAACTTCCTGTATGATTCCTGAAAGCCGGTTCAGTGCTGCTTGCAGGTCTAGTTATTATTATTATTATTATTATTATTCAGATTCCAATTTGAATAGATCTCAGCAACTACGTGTCGCATCGTTACGATTTCTTCGGTTTTACTGGGAAAGTGGGTGTGACTTAGAGGATAAAGCTATTTTGAACGTTCTGCGACAATGCGAAATGTCCGAAATCACCGAAGTTATCGTTTTTGAAAATATTGCAGTAATTTTAACAATAATCATTGGATTTTAACTTTCGATACATTTTGGCATAGCCGGAGACAGGGCACATAGCTACGCTACTTTCGATTTTTGATTTTCGGCAAATCTTCGAAGATATTAGGCGCCAAATTTCGAAAATTTAAAATTTTACAAAAAACTTTTTTATTTATAAATATTTTTTAGTCGTGTTGTGCACAGAATTAAAGAGTCGTCTGACTAGCGCAAAAATGTTAAAAAAATTTGTCGCAGTAATTTTCCTTGGCCGCCATTGGCTAATTCACTTTTTCAGTCCTAGATTAAATTTTTATTGTTCGATTTGTATAAAATAAAGTTCATATGCTTCGTTGTCTCAATTGTCATTTTTTTTATTACCAAAAGTGTTATCTGTCGGCACCGGAAGTGGCATAATTTTACCAAAAACTACAATTTTGACGGTTAGTTTCCTTCTTCTTAAACAAATATTATTTTTTGGAAAAATTATATGACTCAAAGAGTGTGTCCTTTCAAGGCGCAAAAAATGGCGGAAGCAGTTTTTTTAATTTCTATTTCATTTTCAAGCAAATTGGATTAAGAGGTGAAAAAAGGCGTAAAATTGACCTATTTACAACCCATTCAGGCTTTTCAGATTTTAAAATATTTTTATTTAACTTTTATAAACCTGTAACTATAATCCATACGAAGAGAATGTATGTTAAAATTAGTTTCTAAAATAAGCAGTTGCCGAGAAATGGGCAGTTTTGCATAAGTCACTGTTTTTGTAATTTTGCCTGTAAAATAGTCAATTATTAATGGATATTCACAAAAGTGACATCATTTGATTCAAAAAGCAAGTCTGCGTCATATCATGTTGATTACTATTTAAAATTGACACCGGAAGTGACGTCATTTAGTCAAAAACTCAATTTTTAACTTTTAAAATCGATATTTTTTTCAACCAAGAATTATGTCACATATAATAATAAAATTAATTTTTGGTTTAAATTCACATATTAACAAAACTCATACGGTCAAAAAGATATCATAAAATTGTTTCTAACTTGTTCGGTTGCCGAGATATAGGCGATTTTCTAAAAGTCACTTTTGAAGGTTTTTGGCCCATAAAAGTGTCAATTATTATTCGATTTTCATAAAATTTTCACCCTTTGAAGCCTTATGTCATAGACGATGTTGAAAAACTAATTTAAAGTTTTCATTATCACCGGAAGTAACGTCATTTTGGCAAAAACTGTATTTTAAGCCTTCAAAGCCGATATTTTATTCAAATGAGTCTGATTTGTAATGTTTATACAATTATGATATTTGATTCCAATCAACAAATAGATTAAACCCATACAGTCATACAAAAATCAAAAAATGGTTTCTAACTTGTACGGTTGCCGAGAAATAGACGATTTTCTACACGTCACTTTTCAAGGTTTTTGGTCTATAAAAGTGGCAATTATTATTCGATTTACATAAAATTTTCACCATGTGATGCCTTATGCCATTTCTGATTTCATAAAACTAATGGAACATTTACATTATCACCGGAAGTACTGTAATTTTGTCAGGATCAATTACATGTAACAAATGTATAAAATGAAATGATATTGCTGGATTTGTTTGATTCTGTTTCCATTTTATTTGATGTGTGCAATTCTTATGTGGAAACCTGTATATTGGTTTCATTGGTACCGGAAGTGACATATGTTCAAGAGTAACGTGGCACCGAAATTGACACAAGTTCAAGTTCAAAGGTAACATGGCACCAGTGAAACCCGTCATTCCTGCATGCAGGTCTAGTTATTATTAAGCTTTCATATTACATATGAAAGCTTATTGTTTCTGTTAAAGTTATTAGGCTTTCAGACTTTCGTCTGAAAGCCTATTGAGATTACTAAAATTATTAGGCTTTCAGACTTTCGTCTGAAAGCCTATTGAGATTACTAAAATTATTATTATTAGGCTTTCAGACTTTCGTCTGAAAGCCTATTGTGATTACTAAAATTATTATTTATTATTATTATTTTATTTTTCGGGGGAGCCTATTTCTCAGTGTCTGTAACAGATACAGATCTGGGACATAATTTTCTATCAGGAAACCATATGGTGGCTATCCCTTCCACTGTATTTGAAACTTCTGCGCAGACCGGAAGTGGCCGAATTTCGTGCGGTGCCAAATATTTAAAAAACGGCCGTAGATTCGTCAATTCTGTATCTATTTTCATACAAATTACATTTTTGAAAACCCTGAGTCTTTTCTCGGACGATAGCAGTTGAAAATTTTGCAATTTCGAAACTTCGCCGCTGACTTCTAGCGTTCGAAAAATGAAAATATGTTGTTTAAGACACATTTTTTGTTATTTTTCAAAATTTTAAAATTTGACCTACATTTTTGGATACCTGAAGGCAATCCGGTTCCAGTAATATAAGTTTCATTCAGAGTTATCGCCCTTTATTTTTCGATTTTTTTCGAATTTTCTTCACATTTTGTGAGCTTAAGTTTCGTTTTACGGCCAGATCGACGCTTCTGAAATTCCTGGAACATGAAGTAATATGGTCAAACCACCGTTTAAAGCAATTTCAACAACAATCCGTAAACCGGAAGTAGTCGAAATAATATGCGATATTTTGAAAAAAAAGTGAAAAATGGGTGTTTTGGGTAAAAACACGATTTCTCCGTCCGATATCAACGGATTAAACGAATTAAGGTATCATTTGGTTGGGCGCTGATTGGACCACTGAATGATACCCAATTCGTAAGGATACGATTAGCAGGAAGCAAAATATGGCACGCTGAAAATCAAGTATTTTCTGATTTTTAGCATTTTTGGACGCCTGTATCTCGAAAACTTAACCGCAACTTTTTTTTTAATTTTTTCTATCGAGAGTCCTTTCGGAGGTTTTTTGCATGAAGCCATCCAATAAGACTTTGAAATATCTGGAATAGGTGAAATAACGGACTGAAAATCGAAAAAAGTCGAAAAATCGTGAAATTTTGGAAAATGCTCTACTTTTTTTTTATTTTAAGAGATTTTCAAAAAAAGATTGTATATTCAGATAGCTGACCTAATTACGATTCTAACGATGTATAATATGTATGTAGTTTTTGAAATTTAATTTTCGATATTTTAATTTTTTTGCATTTTTGGCACTTTTGAACATAGGATTTCTCAGGGGCATTTTATCTGATCAGATAATGTAATATGTCATTACAGAGCCCTGTGGCTATTTTAGTGCCCAAACCGCCTATTAAAACTATTCCGACAATAATAGCCATACCGGAAGTATTCAAAAAATGAAAAAATAATGTTAAAAACATTGTCGCACTTGCGAAAAACTTGATTTCTCCCTTAGGTAATAGCGGACCAAAAGAACTAAAGTGTCGCTGGATAGCCCTATTAATGGACCATCATATGGTGTCTAAATAATACGATTTCGATGATTAGTAAATAAATTATTGTATGCCAAAAATCTAGTATTTTCCGATTTTTTAACATTCTGAGACGCCCTTTTCTCGAAAATAACGCCGCAGATTTTTCTTAAACTTTTCTTACTCAAAGTCCTATCGGTTGTCTATATAGTGAATCCAAAATGAAAAGCATTGAAATAATATAAGAGGCCCAAAAATGGCCTCAAACTTTGAAAAAAATTGAAAAATCGGTAAATTTTTGGAAACGCTCTTTAATTTATCTTTTTTTCCAAAACTACTCAATGGATGTTTCTGACACTTCTGGTACAGAAAGTTAAGTATCCAAAGAACTTCGTAAAGCTGTCACGACAATGATCGTAAAACCGGAAGTAGTCGAAAAAATGTCCGATATTTTGAAAATTGTTTTTTTTTTTTTGCGAAAACCTTTTTTATTTATGAATATTTTTTGATGGTATTTTACACAGGGTTAAAATATCATCCTACTTGAGCAGAAATGATAAAAAAAATGTCTCGGTAATTTGCGTTAGCCGCCATCGGCACATTTAGTTTTTCGTAACCAGAAAAACTATTTATTGTTCGATTTGTATAAAACAAAGTTCATATGCTCCGTGGTCCCAATTGCAATTTTTTTTGTTACGGTGAAATTTTTCTGTCGGCAACGGAAGTGACGTAATATTAACAAAAACTACAATTTTGACAGTTCGGTACCACTTTTTGAAAGCAAATATTTTTTTTTTTAAAACTGATATAACTAAAAGGATACACCCTGCAAAGGTGTATAAAATTTTTAGCTCAGATTTTTTAAATTTCAATTTCATTTTCGGGCAATTTCGAATAAAATGTAAAATAAAGTGTAAAATTCAATTATTTACAATTCATTCAACGTCTTCATATTTTGAAATATTTATTTGTGATTTTCATAAACTCGTAGCAATAATCTAGACGAAGAGAATGTATGCGAAAATTAGTTTGAAATATGAGCAGTTGCCGAGAAATATGCAATTTTGCATGCATCACTATTCACGTTATTTTGCCTATAAAAGAGTGAATTATTATTCGATTTGCAATATTTTTTTTCCATTTGATGCCTAATGTCAATGTGGACTAGTTCAAGCCAATTTTACATTTTCACTGTGACCGGAAATGACGTCATTTCTGCAAAAACTGTATTTTTAACCTAAAAAACAAATATTTTATTCAAATGAGTCTGCCTTATAATATTTTTAAAATTATGATATTTGATTACCATCAACGAATAGAATGAAACCATACGACCACCACAAAATGGTTTCTAACTTGTACGGTTACAGAGAAATAGGCGATCTTCTATAAGTCACATTTCAAGGTTTTTGGTCTATAAAAGTGTCGGGGGGTTGGGATGGCCTAGTGGTCTAGAGTGCCGCGCTTCGCCCTCTAGCTGGCCGTTCACCTCTGGCTTGCGGCTGTGGTTTCGAGCCCTGGTGCGAGCGTATGTGGCATGGAGATGGGGGCGCCTTCTCAACCTCGTGGGTTTCCTCCGGGCACTCCGGTTTCCTCCCACTGCTAAAGACCCCTACGCGCAAGCGAATTATTGAAATAAAACTGAAACCATATGTTAGTCCCAAAATGACCTAGTTTGTGTCGAGTGGATGTTAAACCCCATTTCTCTCTCTCTCTCTCTCTCTCTATAAAAGTGTCAATATTATTATTCGATTTTTATCATTTTTTTACCATTTGATGCCTATCAACTAAGTTAACATTTTCAATATCATCGGAAGTAATGTAATTTTTGCAAAAAACGTATTTTTAGCCTTCAAAACAAACATTTTTTTGAAGGGATTTATATTTATTATTTGTTTAACTTTATAACGTCTGACTCTAATGGGCAGTAAGATTGAATCAATACCATCATATTGATATCAAGAAAAGGCTTCTAAAAGGGTCACTTTTAATTAAACCATACGACCATACAGATACCACAAAATGGTTTCTAACTTGTACGGTTACAGAGAAATAGGCGATCTTCTATAAGTCACTTTTCAAGGTTTTTGGTCTATAAAAGTGTCAATTATTATTCGATTTTTATAATTTTTTTACCATTTGATGCCTTATGCCATTTATGACTTCTATCAATTAAGTTAACATTTTCAATATCACCGGAAGTAATGTAATTTTTGCAAAAAACGTATTTTTAGCCTTCAAAACAAACATTTATTTGAAGGGATTTATATTTATTATTTGTTAAACTTTATAACGTCTGACTCTAATGGGCAGTAAGATTGAATCAATACCATCATATTGATATCAAGAAAAGGCTTCTAGCATGTTCCCTTGTGGAATAATAGCCAATTTTCCAAGGGTCACTTTTAATTATTTTACCTTCTTAATTTCAGTTTATGGGTTATAGGTTAATTATTCATTGCCCGATATGTATTAAACAAAGTTTGTATTTTGTATGTTGCAAATTTTCGACTTATTTTTCACCTATAAAAATTTCTTTCGGCACCGGAAGTGACGTAATTTTGCCATAATTTACAATTTTGACCGCTCTTTTCGCCAGCAAATATTACTTTTACATATGGTAGAGGGTGTCACTGAAGCAAAACAACTAAAGTTTAGTTCGGTAGCTCAATGGGTTGGCTATGGTATAATAAACTTCCTGTATGATTCCTGAAAGCCGGTTCAGTGCTGCTTGCAGGTCTAGTTATTATTATTATTATTATTTACCGCGAGGGCCTAGATCTCCATGACCGAAAACAGATATCGATCTGGAATTAGCTTTTCTATCGGGAAACCATGTGGTGGCTACTTGATAAAATATTTTTGAAATTTCTGCGCATACCGGAAGTGACCGAACTTTGTACTTTCCCTAAAAATTGAAAATCGGCCATAGTTTCGTCAATTCTTTATCCATTTTCAAACAAATTACATTTTTGGAATCCCTGAATCTTTTCTGAGACAATGGCTATCTCACATTTTTCAATTTCGAACATTCGTCTGTGATTTTTATCGTTCGAAAATTGAAAACATGTTGTTTACGAGACAATTTTTGTTATTTTTCAAAATTTTCAAATTTGACCTACATTTTTGGATACCTGAAGTCCATCCGATTCCAGTAATATAAGTTTCATTCAGAGTTATCGCCCTTTATTTTTCGATTTTTTTCGAATTTTCTTCCCATTTTGTGAGCTCCGGTTTCGTTTTATGGCAGAATTGACGTTTCTGAAACTTCTGGAACATGAAGTTATAGTCCAATACCAACTGATAAAGCAATTTCGACAAGAATCCTTAAACCGGAAGTGGTCGAAATAATGTGCAATATTTTGAAAAAAATGCAAAAAATGGATATTTTTGGGGAAAACGCTATTTCTCCGTCCGATATCAATGGATTAAACGAATGAAGGTATCGTTTGATGGCACGATTGCTGGACTATCATATGATACCCCATTCATATGGATACTATGAACAGACAGCCAAATATGGCACGCTGAAAATCAAGTATTTTCTGATTTGGAGCGTTTTTGGACGCCTGTATCTCGAAAACTTAACCTGCAATTTTTTTTTAATTTTTTCTATCGAGAGTCCTTTTGGAGGTATTTTGCATAAAGCCATCCAATAAAACTTTGAAATGTCTGGAATAGGATAAAAAAGGGACTGAAAATCAAAAAAAGTCGAAAAATCGTGAAATTTTGGAAAATGCTCTACTATTTCTTTATTTTAAGAGATTTTTAAAAAGACGTTGTATATTCAGATAGCTGACCTAATTACGATTCTAACGATGTATAATATGTATGTAATTATTAAAATTTAATTTTCGATATTTTAAATTTTTTGCATTTTTGGCACTTTTGAACATAGGATTTCTCAGGGGCATTTTATCTGATCAGATAATGTAATATATCATTACAGAGCCCTGTGGCTATTTTAGTGCCCAAACCGGCCATTAAAACTATTTCGACAATAATAACCATACCGGAAGTATTCAAAAAATGAAAAAAAAGAGTAAAAACATTGTCGCACTTGCGAAAAACTTGATTTCTCTCTTAGGTAATAGCGGACCAAAAGACCTAAAGTGTCGCTGGATAGCCCTATTAATGGACCATCATATGGTATCTAAATAATACGATTTCGATGGTAAGGAAATAAACTATTGTATGCCAAAAATGTAGTATTTTCCAATTTTTTAACATTCTGAGACGCCTTTTTCTCGAAAACGACGCCTACGATTTTTCTTAAACTTTTCTTACTCAAAGTCCTATCGGTTGTCTATATAGGGAATCCAAAATGAAAAGCATTGAAATAATATAAGTGGTCGAAAAATGGCCTCAAACTTTGAAAAAAAGTGAAAAATCGTTAAATTTTTGGAAACGCTCTTTAATTTATCTATTTTTCCAAAACTACTCAATGGATGTTTCTGATAATTCTGGTACAGAAAGTTAAGTATCCAAAGAACTTCGTAAAGCTATCACAACAACGATCGTAAAATCGGAAGTAGTCGAAAAAATATCCGATATTTTGAAAAAAAAATTTTTTTTTACGAAAACCTTTTTTATTTATGAATATTTTTTGATGATCTTTCACACAGGGTTAAAATATCATCGTACTTGAGCAGAAATAAGAAAAAAAATTGTCTCCGTAATTTGCGTTAGCCGCCATCGGCTAATTAAGTTTTTCGTACCCAGAAAAATTATTTATTGTTCGATTTGTATAAAACAAAGTTCATATGCACCGTGGTCCCAATTGTAATTTTTTTTGTTACGGTGAAATTTTTCTGTCGGCAACGGAAGTGACGTAATATTAACAAAAACTACAATTTTGACAGTTCGGTACCACATTTTGAAAGCAAATATTATTTTTTTTCAAAACTGATATAACTAAAAGGATGCACCCTGCAAAGGTGCACAAAATCCTTAGCTCATATTTTTTAATTTCAATTTCATTTTCGGGCAATTTCGAATAAAATGTAAAATAAAGTGTAAAATTCAGTTATTTACAATTCATTCAGCGTCTTCATATTTTGAAATATTTATTTGTAATTTTTATAAACTCGTAGCAATAATCCAGACGAAGAGAATGTATGCGAAAATTAGTTTGTAATATGAGCAGTTGCCGAGAAATATGCAATTGTGCATGCATCACTTTTCACGTTATTTTGCCTATAAAAGAGTGAATTATTATTCGATTTGCAATATTTTTTTTCCATTTGATGCCTAATGCCAATTTGGACTAGGTCAAGTCAATTTTACATTTTCACTGTGACCGGAAATGACGTCTTTTGGGCAAAAACTGTATTTCTAACCTAAAAAACAAATATTTTATTGAAATGAGTCTGCCTTATAATGTTTTTAAAATTATGATATTTGATTCCCATCAACGAATAGAATGAAGCCATACGACCATACAGATACCACAAAATGGTTTCTAACTTGTACGGTTACAGAGAAATAGGCGATCTTCTATAAGTCACTTTTCAAGGTTTTTGGTCTATAAAAGTGTCAATTATTATTCGATTTTTATAATTTTTTTAACATTTGATGCCTTATGCCATTTATGACTTCTATGAACCAAGTTAACATTTTCAATATCAGCGGAAGTAATGTAATTTTTGCAAAAAACGTATTTTTAGCCTTCAAAACAAAATTTTTTTGAAGTGATTTATATTCTTTATTGGTTTAACTTTATAACGTCTGACTCTAATGGGCAGTAAGATTGAATCAATACCATCATATTGATATCAAGAAAAGGCTTCTAGCATGTTCCCTTGTCGAATAATAACCAATTTTCCCAGGGTCACTTTTAAGTTTTTTACCTTCTTAATTTCAGTTTATGGGTTATAGGTTAATTATTTATTGCCCGATATGTATAAAACAAACTTTGTATTTTGTATGTTGCGAATTTTCGACTTATTTTTCACCTTTAAAAATTTCTTTCGGCACCGGAAGTGACGTAATTTTGCCATAATTTACAATTTTGACCGGTCTTTTCGCCAGCAAATATTACTTATACATATGATAGAGGGTGTCACTGAAGCAGAACAACTAAAGTATAGTTCGGTAGCTGAATGGATCGGCTATGGTATAATAAACTTACTGTATGATTCCTGAAAGCCGGTTCAGTGCTGCTTGCAGGTCTAGTTATTATTATTATTTATTATTATTATTTACCGCGAGGGCCTAGATCTCCATGATCGAAAACAGATATCGATCTGGAATCAGATTTTCTATTGGGAAACCATGTGGTGGCTACTTGATAAAATATTTTTGAAATTTCTGCGCATACCGGAAGTGACCGAAATTTGTACGTTATCTAAAAATTGAAAATCGGCCATAGTTTCGTCAATTCTTTATCCATTTTCAAACAAATTACATTTTTGGAATCCCTGAATCTTTTCTGAGACAATCTATTCTGAGACATTTTTCAATTTCGAACATTCGTCTATGACTTTTATCGTTTGAAAATTGCAAACATGTTGTTTACGAGACAATTTTTGTTATTTTTCAAAATTTTCAAATTTGACCTACATTTTTGGATACCTGAAGTCCATCCGATTCCAGTAATATAAGTTTCATTCAGAGTTATCGCCCTTTATTTTTCGATTTTTTTCGAATTTTCTTCCCATTTTGTGAGCTCCGGTTTCGGTTTATGGCAGAATTGACGTTTCTGAAACTTCTGGAACATGAAGTTATAGTCCAATACCAACTTATAAAGCAATTTCGACAAGAATCCTTAAACCGGAAGTGGTCGAAATAATGGGCAATATTTTGAAAAAAATGCAAAAAATGGATATTTTGGGGAAAAACGCGATTTCTCCGCCCGATATCAATGGATTAAAGAAATTAGGGTACCATTGGACTGTACTAGGATTGTACTATCGTATGATACCCAATTCATACGGATACTATGATCAGGAAGCAAAATATGGCACGCTGAAAATCACGAATTTTCTGATTTTTAGCATTTTTGGACGCCTGTATCTCGAAAACTTAACCTACAATTTTTTTTAAATTTTTTCTATCGAGAGTCCTTTTGGAGGTATTTTGCATGAAGCCAACCAATAAGACTTTGAAATGTCTGGAATAGAATAAAAAAGGGACTGAAAATCGAAAAAAGTCGAAAAATCGTGAAATTTTGAAAAATGCTCTCCTTTTTTTTTATTTTAAGAGATTTTTAAAAAAAGGTTGTATATTCAGATAGCTGACCTAATTACGATTCTAACGATGTATAATATGTATGTAATTATTGAAATTTAATTTTCGATATTTTAAATTTTTTGCATTTTTGGCACTTTTGAACATAGGATTTCTCAACTGCATTTTATCTGATCAGATAATGTAATATATCATTACAGAGCCCTGTGGCTATTTTAGCGCCCAGACCGACTATTAAAACTATTCCGACAATAATAACCATACCGGGAGTATTCAAAAAATGAAAAAAAGGTTAAAAATATTGTCGCACTTGCGAAAAACTTGATTGCTCACTTAGGTAATAGCGGACCAAAAGAACTAAAGTGTCGTTGGATAGCCCTATTAATGGACCATCATATGGTATCTAAATAATACGATTTCGATGGTAAGGAAATAAATTATTGTATGCCAAAAATCTAGTATTTTCCGATTTTTTAACATTCTGAGACGCCCTTTTCTCGAAAATGACGCCTACGATTTTTCTGAAACTTTTCTTACTCATAGTCCTATCGGTTGTCTATATAGCGAATCCAAAATGAAAAGCATCGAAATAATGTAGGTGGTCCAAAAATGACATAAAACTTTGAAAAAAATTGAAAAATCGTAAAATTTTTGTAAACGCTCTTTAATTTATCTTTTTTTCCAAAACTACTCAATGGATGTTTCTGACACTTCTGGTACAGAAAGTTAAGTATCCAAATAACTTCGTAAAGCTATCACGACAACGATCGTAAAACCGGAAGTAGTCGAAAAAATGTCCGATATTTTGATAAAAAATATTTTTTTTACGAAAACCTTTTTAATTTATGAATATTTTTTGATGGTATTTTACACAGGGTTAAAATATCATCCTACTTGACCAGAAATGGGGAAAAAAATTGTCTCGGTTATTTTCGTTAGCCGCCAACGGCTAATTTAGTTTTTCGTACCCAGAAAAATTATTTATTGTTCGATTTGTATAAAACAAAGTTCATATGCTCCGTGGTCCCAATTGTAATTTGTTATGGTGAAATTTTTCTGTCGGCAACGGAAGTGACGTAATATTAACAAAAACTATAATTTTGACAGTTCGGTACTACTTTTTAAAAGCAAATATTATTTTTTTTCAAAACTGATATAACTAAACGGATGCACCCTGCAAAGGTGCACAATATCCTTAGCTCAGATTTTTTAATTTCAATTTCATTTTCGGGCAATTTCGAATAAAATGTAAAATAAAGTGTAAGATTCAGTTGTTTACAATTCATTCAGCGTCTTCATATTTTGAAATATTTATTTGTAATTTTAATAAACTCGTAGCAATAATCCAGAAGAAGAGATTGTATGCGAAAATTAGTTTGTAATATGAGCAGTTGCCGAGGAATATGCAATTTTGCATGCGTCACTTTTCACGTTATTTTGCCTATAAAAGAGTGAATTATTATTCGATTTGCAATATTATTTTTCCATTTGATGCTTAGTGTCAATTTGTTCTAGGTCAAGCCAATTTTACAATTTCACTGTGACCGGAAATGACGTCATTTGGGCAAAAACTGTATTTTAAACCTAAAAAACAGATATTTTATTCAAATGAGTCTGCCTTATAATAATTTTAAAATTATGATATTTGATTCCCATCAACGAATAGAATGAAGCCATACGACCATACAGATACCACAAAATGGTTTCTAACTTGTACGGTTACAGAGAAATAGGCGATCTTCGATAAGTCACTTTTCAAGGTTTTTGGTCTATAAAAGTGTCAATTATTATTCGATTTTTATAATTTTTTTTACCATTTGATGCCTTATGCCATTTATGACTTCTATGAACTAAATTAACATTTTCAATATCACCGGAAGTAATGTAATTTTTTCAAAAAACGTATTTTTGGCCTTCAAAACAAACATTTTTTTTTAAGTGGTTTATGTTTATTATTCGTTTAACTTTATAACGTCTGACTCTAATGGGCAGTAAGATTGAATCAATACCATCATATTGATATCAAGAAAAGGCTTCTAGCATGTTCCCTTGTCGAAAAATAGCCAATTGTCCCAGTGTCACTTTTAAGTTTTTTACCTTCTTAATTTCAGTTTATTGGTTATAGGTTAATTATTTATTGCCCGATATGTATAAAACAAAGTTTGTATTTTGTATGTTGCGAATTTTCGACTTATTTTTCACCTATAATAATTTCTTTCGGCACCGGAAGTGACGTAATTTTGCCATAATTTACAATTTTGAAAGGTCTTTTCGCCAGCAAATATTACTTTTACATATGATAGAAGGTGTCACTGAAGCAAAACAATTAAAGTTTGGTAGCTCAATGGATCGGCTAGGGTATAATAAACTTCCTGTATGATTCCTGAAAGCCGGTTCAGTGCTGCTTGCAGGTCTAGTTATTATTATTTTTTTTTTTTTTGTGTCATTTCTGCAAATCGGATTTCTCAGAATCTAACCATGGGATCTTTCTGAAACTTTGACCTACCCCCCCATAAATGGGGTGCGAACCTTGATTAAATATATTTTCAAAACGTTTTACGAATCCGAAATCACCGAATTTTACGAACGAATGCATTTGACCTACAATGCTGTAACTTTGTGACTAGTTGACCTATTTAATTAATTCTTTTTTCTATGAGTACCTTGAGACAATTACTTCAAATCTGCAATTTCGGATTTTCGAATTTCGAAAATTCGTCGCTGTGATATCGAACCGGAAGTTTAGACCAACTCGACAACTTCTTTAGTAGTTGTACGATTTTCATGAAATTTAATATGTAAGTAAACCTTAATGATGCGACTTGAAAGATGACTTCAGAAATTTTCTAAATTATCTCCCCTTGGAGAAATTGAGGATCGAAATTTTCAAAAAAATCGACGAAATATAGGTCAAATCATCTTGATTTTTTTTTTGGTTACTAGTTCCGAGACCACTGATTCGTACACAAAAAATGGAGTTTGTAGCTCAACCCGGAAGTGCCACCATCTTGAAATGTAAAAACCTCAAACGCCATTTTGCTATTTTACTTACAGACACGGGAATTATATTTTCTGAATCCTTGGAGGAAACCCTAAAAAACGTCGGGAGTAGAATTTTCATTTAGGTCAACTGGGAATCACCATTTTGAATTGAAAATGAAAAATAGAAGCAATTTGAAGGGCCGAGTTTTTGGAACACAATAACTCTCCTTCTAATTAAACTAGAATGTTTAAACTTGGGTTAGACGTTCACTAGGTCAATGTCATGATTGAGTGTAAAGATGAGCATTTTCTGCCTGGGGTAAGCAGAGATAAGCATGCTGATTTGTTGATTCTTTAGGGCACAATAACTTCGGTTATAATGAAGGGAGGGTGGTGAAACTCTTGTCAATCGAGAGTCTAATAGCTAGCCTGTTGTGTGAAATCATTGTATCATTTTTTTTAAATATCAGGGATAGCAGAAAAAAGAGATCGAAAATCCAAAAAGTGGTATTTTTACGATTTAGAGCATATTTAAAGATCCTTTTCTCTTAAAGTGAACATAATATTTTTGGGGAACTTCTTGTACAAAGAGTCTTATCGGTAGTCTTTTATATGAAACCATCGATCAACAGTCCAAAATATCAGGAGTAGAAGAATAAAAGGATCGAAAATTGAAAACGGCACCCTTTCATTGTTAAGCAAAACATGCAGTGTGGGTGGCTACAATCTGCACATTTAGTCATGGTATAGAGCTTATTCAACATTATCGAATTCCAACTGCTAAGGAATCTTTTACGTGCAGTCCAATGTGTACACGCCGGTGGGAGGACACGCCAGAAAATCGAGATGAACTTTCTCGGCCAATGCAGGGATCGAACACCCGACCTCCTGGCTAGCAGGTCAACGCCTTCGCCACATAGTGTGGACACCCATCGTACATTTCATCCGCCAAATCAAAGCATTTCATTGCATTAGACCAATAATTAATTATTCTTAATTTGAAACTTTATTTTAATATTATTAAATCCTCATTTTATTGGTAGACGTTCGTCTTATTTAAAATTAAACTTTCATTTAACTATGGTCGTACCTGACAAGGAGTAAGGTCGCCTGTCCATCTTGGTGGGTTTTCGTCATTTCCTCCGGTTTCCTTCCACTGCCAAAGACCTCTACGCGCAAGCGAAATATTGAAATAAAATCGAACTATATGTTAGTCCCGAAATGATCTAGTTTGGGACACAATAACTCTCTTTCTAATTCAGCTAGACTTGGTGTGGGTGTTTATTAGGCCAATACCTTGATGACTCTGGAACACAATAACTCTTCTTCTAATTGGGGTACAATGTTCAAACTTGGTATAGGCATTCACTAGGTCAATGTCTTGATGAAGTTCGAAGTAGAATTTTGATTTAGGTCAACTGGTAGTCACCATTTTGAAGTGAATATGAAACATAGTGAAAAATCGACATTTACGGACTTGTAAACAAACACAATAGAGCATAGTATGTTCAATGCGTCTCCTATGTCTGACATTAATACATTTCAAGATAGTCGGGATACGGTATTTGAATATTTCAAAAATTCGATTTTTGCCTTTGATGTTTTTCGTGCTGACAAAATTCTTTACGAGTGAAAAATCAAATTAACTTTACTAGATTGTGACCGATTTTAATGATTTTTTTTTCCTTGTTCGGATTATTCATATGACCCATGACATGTGACAGGAAGTGACTGTGAATATGAAAGCTTTCATATCTGCATGGGACAGTAGCAGATCTAGTTATTATTATTATTATTTACCGCGAGGGCCTAGATCTCCATGATCGAAAACAGATATCGATCTGGAATTAGCTTTTCTATTGGGAAACCATGTGGTGGCTACTTGATAAAATATTTTTGAAATTTCTGCGCATACCGGAAGTGACCGAACTTTGTACTTTCTCTAAAAATTGAAAATCGGCTATAGTTTCGTCAATTCTTTATCCATTTTCAAACAAATTACATTTTTGGAATCCCTGGATCTTTTCTAAGAAAATGGCTATCTCACATTTTTCAATTTCGAACATTCGTCTATGACTTTTATAGTTCGAAAATTGAACACATGTTGTTTACGAGACAATTTTTGTTATTTTTCAAAATTTTCAAATTTGACCTACATTTTTGGATACCTGAAGTCCATCCGATTCCAGTAATATAAGTTTCATTCAGAGTTATCGCCCTTTATTTTTCGATTTTTTTCGAATTTTCTTCCCATTTTGTGAGCTCGGGTTTCGTTTTATGGCAGAATTGACGTTTCTGAAACTTCTGGAACATGAAGTTAAAGTCCAATATCAACAGGTAAAGCAATTTCGACAAGACTCCTTAAACCGGAAGTGGTCGAAATAATGTGCAAAATTTGCAAAAAAACGAAAAAAATGGGTGGTTTTGGGAAAAACGTGATTTCTTCGCCCGATATCAACGGATTAAAGGGATTAAGGTATCGTTGGGTTGCATGAAGAATGGGCTATCGTATGATACCCAAATCATACAGATACTATGAAAAGGTAGCAAAATATGGCACGCTGAAAATCAAGTATTTTCTGATTTGGAGCGTTTTTGGATGCCTGTATCTCGAAAACTTAACCTACAATTTTTTTTATTTTTTTTCTATCGAGAGTCCTTTTGGAGGTATTTGGCATGAAGCCATCCAATAGGACTTTGAAATGTCTGGAATAGGATAAAAAAGGGACTGAAAATCGAAAAAAGTCGAAAAATCGTGAAATTTTGGAAAATGCTCTACTATTTTTTTATTTTAAGAGATTTTTTAAAAAAGGTTGTATATTCAGATAGCTGACCTAATTACGATTCTAACGATGTATAATATGTATGTAATTATTAAAATTTAATTTTCGATATTTTAAATTTTTTGCATTTTTGGCACTTTTGAACATAGGATTTCTCAGGGGCATTTTATCTGATCAGATAATGTAATATATCATTACAGAGCCCTGTGGCTATTTTAGTGCCCAAACCGGCTATTAGAACTATTCCGACAATAATAACCATACCGGAAGTATTCAAAAAATGAAAAAAAAGAGTAAAAACATTGTCGCACTTGCGAAAAACTTGATTTCTCCCTTAGGTAATAGCGGACATTGTCGCACTTGCGAAAAACTTGATTTCTCTCTTAGGTAATAGCGGACCAAAAGAACTAAAGTGTCGCTGGATAGCCCTATTAATGGACCATCATATGGTATCTAAATAATACGATTTCGATGGTAAGGAAATAAATTATTGTATGCCAAAAATCTAGTATTTTCCAATTTTTTAACATTCTGAGACGCCCTTTTCTCGAAAACGACGCCTACGATTTTTCTTAAACTTTTCTTACTCAAAGTCCTGTTAGTTGTCTATATAGGGAATCCAAAATGAAAAGCATTGAAATAATATAAGTGGTCGAAAAATGGCCTCAAACTTTGAAAAAAATTGAAAAATCGTTAAATTTTTTGAAACGCTCTTTAATTTATCTTTTTTTCTAAAACTACTCAATGGATGTTTCTGACACTTTTGGTACAGAAAGTTAAGTATCCAAAGGACTTCGTAAAGCTATCACAACAACGATCGTAAAACCGGAAGTAGTCGAAAAAATGTCCGATATTTCGAAAAAAAAAATTTTTTTTACGAAAACCTTTTTTATTTATGAATATTTTTTGATGATATTTTACACAGGGTTAAAATATCATCGTACTTGAGCAGAAATGAGAAAAAAAATTGTCTCGGTAATTTGCGTTAGCCGCCATCGGCTAATTTAGTTTTTCGTACCCAGAAAAATTATTTATTGTTCGATTTGTATAAAACAAAGTTCATATGCACCATGGTCCCAATTGTAATTTTTTTTGTTACGGTGAAATTTTTCTGTCGGCAACGGAAGTGACGTAATATTAACAAAAACTACAATTTTGACAGTTCGGTACCACTTTTTGAAAGCAAATATTATTTTTTTTCAAAACTGATATAACTAAAAGGATGCACCCTGCAAAGGTGCACAAAAACCTTAGCTCATATTTTTTAATTTCAACTTCATTTTCGGGCAATTTCGAATAAAATGTAAAATAAAGTGTAAAATTCAGTTATTTACAATTCATTCAGCGTCTTCATATTTTGAAATATTTATTTGTAATTTTCATAAACTCGTAGCAATAATCCAGACGAAGAGAATTTATGCGAAAATTAGTTTGTAATATGAGCAGTTGCCGAGAAATATGCAATTTTGCATGCATCACCTTTCACGTTATTTTGCCTATAAAAGAGTTAATTATTATTCGATTTGCAATATTTTTTTTCCATTTGATGCCTAATGCCAATTTGGACTAGGTCAAGCCAATTTTACATTTTCACTGTGACCGGAAATGACGTCATTTGGGCAAAAACTGTATTTTTAACCTAAAAAACAAATATTTTATTCAAATGAGTCTGCCTTATAATATTTTTAAAATTATGATATTTGATTCCCATCAACGAATAAAATGAAGCCATACGACCATACAGATACCACAAAATGGTTTCTAACTTGTACGGTTACAGAGAAATAGGCGATCTTCTATAAGTCACTTTTCAAGGTTTTTGGTCTGTAAAACTGTCAATTATTATTCGATTTTTACAATTTATTTACCATTTCATGCCTTATGCTATTTATGACTTCTATGAACCAAGTTAAAATTTTCAATATCACCGGAAGTAATGTAATTTTTGCAAAAAACGTATTTTTAGCCTTTAAAACAAACATTTTTTTGAAGGGATTTATATTTATTATTCGTATAACTTTATAACGTCTGACTCTAATGGGCAGTAAGACTGAATCAATACCATCATATTGATATCAAGAAAAATCTTCTAGCATGTTCCCTTGCCGAATAATAACCAATTTTCCGAGGGTCACTTTTCAGTTTTTTACCTTCTTAATTTCAGTTTATGGGTTATAGGTTAATTATTTATTGTCCGATATTTATAAAAAAAAGTTTGTATTTTGTATGTTGCGAATTTTCGACTTATTTTTCATCTATAAAAATTTCTTTCGGCACCGGAAGTGACATACTTTTGCCATAATTTACAATTTTGACCGGTCTTTTAGCCAGCAAATATTACTTTTACATATGATAGAGGGTGTCACTAAAGCAAAACAACTAAAGTATAGTTTGGTAGCTCAATGGATCGGCTATAGTATAATAAACTTCCTGTATGATTCCTGAAAGCCGGTTCAGTGCTGCTTGCAGGTCTAGTTCTTCTTCTTCTTATTATTATTATTAGGCTTTCAGACTTTCGTCTGAAAGCCTATTGTGATTACTAAAATTATTATTTATTAAGCTTTCATATTACATATGAAAGCTTATTGTTTCTGTTAAGATTATTAAGCTTTCATATTACATATGAAAGCTTATTGTTTTTGTTAAGATTATTATTATTATTATTTTTTTTTTTTTTTGTGTCATTTCTGCAAATCGGATTTCTCAGAATCTAACCGTGGGATCTTTCTGAAACTTTGACCTACCCCCCCAAAACTGGGTGGCAGTTTTTGATTAAATATATTTTCAAAACGTTTTACCAATTCGAAATCACAGAATTTTACGAACGAGTGAATTTGACCTGCATTACTGTAACTTTGTGACTATTTGACCTATTTTACTAATTCTTTTTTCTTTAAGTACCTTGACAAAAATCATTTTCAACTGCAGTTTCAGATTTTCGAATTTCGAAAATTCGTCGCTGTGATTTCGAACCGGAAGTTGAGACCAACTTGACAACTTCTTTAATATTTCTACGATTTTCATGAAATTTAGTATGTAAGTAGATCTTACCCATGTGACTTCAAAAATATAAATATAAATTTTCTAAATTATCTCCCCTTGGTGAAATTAAGGATCAAAGTTTTCAAAAAAATCGAAGAAATATAGGTCAGAATGACCTGATGGTTTTTTTGGATACTAGATAAGTAAATACTGATTCGTACCCAAAATATTGAGTTTGTGGATTGAACCGGAAGTGCCGCCATCTTGAAACGTGAAAAATCACAAAGGCTTTTTTGCTATTTTACTTACAGACACGGGAGTTATATTTTCTGAATCCTTCAAGGATGGCATAAAAAACGTTCGGAGTAGAATTTTGATTTAGGTCAATTGATGGTCGCCATTTTGAAGTGAAAGTGAAAAATAGAAGCAATTTGAAATGCTGAGAATTTGGAACACAATAACTCTCCTTCTAATTAAGCTAGAATGTTTAAACTTGGTGTAGACGTTCACTAGGTCACTGTCTTGATTGAGTTCAAAGATGAGCATTTTCTGCTCAGGATAAGCAGAGATAAGCAAGCTGATTTGTTGATTCTTTAGGACACGATAACTTTGGTTATAATGAAGGGAGGGCGATGAAACTCTTGTTAATCGAGAGTTTAATAGCTAACCTGTTGTGTGAAATCATTGTATCATTTTTTCTTAAATGTCCGGGGTAGCCGAAAAAAAGAGATTGAAAATCCAAAGAGTCGTATTTTTTACAATTTGGAGCATGTTTAAAGGTATTTCTCGTAAAGTCAACATGTGTTTCCTGCAAATCGGATTTCTCAGAATCTAACCATAGGATGTTTCTGAAACTTTGACCTACCCACCCAAAAATGGGTGGTGAGTATTGATTAAATATATTTTCAAAACGTTTAAAGCATTCGAAATCACCGAATTTTACGAACGAGTGAATTTGACCTGCATTACTGTAACTCTGTGACTATTAGACCTATTTTACTAATTCTTTTTTCTTTGAGTACCCTGACAAAATCATTTTCAACTGCAGTTTCAGATTTTCGAATTTCGAAAATTCGTTGCTGTGATTTCGAACCAGAAGTTGAGACCTACTTGACAACTTCTTTAATAGTTGTACGATTTTCATGAAATTTAGTATGTAAGTAGATCTTACCGATGCAACTTTAAAGATGTCCTTAGAAATTTTCTAAATTATCTCCCCTTGGTGAAATTAGGGATCAAAGTTTTCAAAAAAATCGAAGAAATATAGGTCAGAATGACCTGATTTTTTTTTTGGATACTAGATAAGTAAATACTGATTCGTACACAAAATATTGAGTTTGTGGATCGAACCGGAAGTGCCGCCATCTTGAAACGTGAAAAATCACAAAGGCTTTTGCGATAGTTTACTTACAGACCTGGGAGTTACATTTTCGGAATCCTTGAAGGAATGCCTAAAAATCTATCGGATCAGAATTTTGATGTCGGTCACGTGATGGTCACCATTTCGAACTGAATATGAGAAAAGGTGAAAAATCGACATTAACGAGCACGTGAATGAAAACAATAGGCCGTAGTTTGGAGAATATGTATCCTATTTCCAAAATGAATACATTTCTGGATAGCGGGGATCAAGGTCGAAATATTGTTATTTGAAAATGTCACATTTTCGAATTTTGTCTTTGATGTTTTCCGTGCCGATAAAGTTGTTTACGATTGAAAAATCATAAAAACTTCGCTATATTTTGACCGATTTTAATGATTTTTTTTTTGTTGATGAGATTATTTACATGACCCATGACATGTGACAGGAAGTGACTGTTAATATGAAAGCTTTAATATCTGCTTTGCAGATCTAGTTATTATTTTTTTTTTTTGTGTGTGTTTTCTGCAAATCGGATTTCTCAGAATCTATCCGTAGGATCTTTCTGAAATTTTGACCTACCCCCCCAAAAATGGGGTGCGAACCTTGATTAAATATATTTTCAAAACGTTTTACGAATCCGAAATCACCGAAATTTACGAACGACGAAATGGACAAAGCATAGTCGTAACTTTGTTATTTTTTGACCGATTTTACTAATTCTTTTTTCTTTGAATACCTTGAAAAAAATCATTTTCATCTGCAGTTTCACATTTTCGAATTTCGAAAATTCGTCGCTGTGATTTCGAACCGGAAGTTTAGACCAATTTGACAACTTCTTTAATAGTTGTACGATTGTCATGAAATTTATTATATATGTAGACCTTACCGATGTGACTTCAAAAATATAATTAGAAATTTTCTAAATTATCTCCCCTTGACGAAATTAAAGATCAAAATTTTCAAAAAAATCATCGAAATATAGGTCAGAATGACCTGATTTTTTTTTTTGATACTAGACAAGTAATTACTGATTTGTACACAAAATATAAAGTTTGTTGATCGAACCGGAAGTGCCACCATCTTGAAACGTGAAAAATCCCTAAGGCTTTTTGCTATTTTACTTACAGACACGGGATTTATGTTTTCTGAATCCTTGAAAGATGATCTAAAAATTGTTCAGAGAAGAATTTTGATTTAGGTCAATTGATGGTTGCCATTTTGAAGTGAATATGAAAAGTAGTAGCAATTTGAAGGGCCGAAACTTTGAAACACAATAACTCTCCTTCTAATTGAGCTAGAATGTTCAATCTTGGTGTAGACGTTCACTATGTCAATGTCATGATTGAGTTCAAATATGAGCATTTTCTGCCTAGGGTAAGCAGAAATAAGCATGCTGATTTGTTGATTCTTTAGGGCAAGATAACTTCGGTTATAATGAAGGGAGGGCGGTGAAACTCTTGTTAATCGAGAGTGTAATAGCTGGCCTGTTGTGTGAAATCGTTGTATCTTTTTTTTAAATATCAGGGATAGCTGACAAAAAGAGATCGAAAATCCAAAAAGTCGTATGTTTACGATTTGGAGCATCTTTAAAGGTTCTTTTCTCTTAAAGTCAACATAATACTTTTTGGGAACTTCTTCTACAAAGAGTCTTATCGGTAGTCTTTTATATGAAAACTTCGATCAACAGTCCAAAATATCTGGAGTAGAAGAATAAAAGGATCGAACATTGAAAACGGCACCCTTTCATTGTTAAGCGAAACATGCAGTGTGTGTGACTACAATCTGCACATTTAGTCATTGTATAGAGCTTATTCAACAGTATCGAATTCCAACTGCTTAGGGATATTTTACGTGCACTCCAATGTGTACACGCGACCTTGGTTTTTCGTCCCACCCGAACGACTAGACAGCTGTCCTTGTCAGGCCCTCCGTTCTGCCTCACTGACAAGGGGGGACCACGCCGGAAAATCGAGATGATCTTCCTCGTTGCAGAACTTTCAATTCAGGCCAAACGTTTATTGCATACGATTAAGCTGGTCAGTTGGAGCTTATTTTCAAAAGTTTTGTAATAATCGGTTGGTAATTAAAATACCGTGCGAATTAAACTGTTAAAACATAAAATTTCGCCCGGTTATAATGTTTCTCACTTTAAAGTCAGCAATTTGCCGATTTTAGAGGGCAAACGTTTATTGTGAACAATTAAGCTGGTCAGGGGGAGCTTATTTTTAAGGGAGGCTGAATGGCTGAATGGTTAGCATGTGCACGCTGTATCGTAACGTCTGTCATTGAGTCAACGGGCGTCGTTTCGATTTCGAAATTGCACGTGACATTGAGTATGGTGTCCAACCTCGTGGGTTTTCTCCGTGCCATTCAGTTTCCTCCCAACAGCTAAAGACCAGTACGCGCAAGGGAAGTTTTTAAATAAAATTAAAAAACATATGTTAGTCCCGAAATGACCTAGTTTGTGTCGAATGGACGTTAAGCCGCATTTCTCTCTTTTTTTTTATTTTTAAAGTTTTGTAATAATCGGTTGGTAATCAAAGATACTGTAAAAGTGATAAAACAGAAAAATTCACCCGGTTGTAATGTTTCTCACTTTAAAGTCAGCAATTTGCCGATTTTAAGGGGAAAACGTTTATTGCGAACGATTTAGCTGGTCAGGGGGAGCTTATTTTTAAAAGTTTTGTAATATTCGGTTGATAACTAAAGGTACCGTGCAAATTAAACTAATAAAATAGAAGATTTCGCCCGGTTGAAATGTTTCTATCTGTAGGTCAGCAATTTGCAGATTTTAGGGAGGTTGCGTGACTGAATGGTTAGCACGTGCGCTCTGTATCATAACGTCTGTCATTGAGTCAACTGGCGTTGTTTCGATTTCTTGGTTGTACGTGACAAGGAGTATGGTCGCCTGTCCAACCTCGTAGGCCGTAACGCCGCTGCCCGGGTAAAATTTCCCTCATTGCACACTTTATGGCGTATGCCCGTCTTCATTAGCCCATTTTAGGAGCAAAACAGTAGGACGTTAAACAACCATTCAATTTGATTTCATTTTCTCTATGTTGCTTATTTATTATTGTGGATAAATGTTTTTCTGGTTCTATTAATTATTTCATTTCTGCATAGAAATCTTGCTTTGAACAGGTTTTTTTTTATTGCAAAGTGCCATTCTTGTATATTGCAGTCTATGACCCTTTGTTTAAAACATGCTTAAGAAGTTGTCACGATTTCCTACTTATAACCAAACATATTGGAAACCATAATTATATAACATATCTCTAATTTTGGAAGCCCGATTACAGCGATACAAGTTTGGGTTATTTCCTTTTAGTTTAGAGATTATTTTTTTGCCGAGGGTGCAATGTTTCTCACTACATTTAAATTTGTAACTTTGTGAGTTTTGACCAATTTTGATAATTATGTCTTTATAATTTTCCAAATTTACATATTTAACGTAAATATTCAAACAATTGGGATCAACCTGATTCAAAAGTTTTTAGTTTTGTTCAAAGTTTTCTCATTTAATTTTTCGATGTTTTCTTACCATTTTCATTTCATTTTTCTGAAAGTTTTGAAGTGGGAAGTCATCCCGATTACAGCAACACAAGTATCAGTTATTTCCCTTTAGTTTTCAGATTATGCAATGTTTCATACTATATTTAGACTTGTAACTTCGCGAGTTTTTGACCAATTTTGATAGTTTGTTATTCTTATCCTTTTTTTTGAGATACTTGATATAATCTATGACACGTGACGATGAATATGAAAGCTTTCATATCTGCATGGGACAGTAGCAGATCCAGTTAGGCTTTCAGACTTTCGTCTGAAAGCCTATTGAGATTACTAAAATTATTAGGGTTTCACACTGCGAAGCTTGTGTGAAACACTATTGTTTTTGTTAAAATTATTATTCTTATTATTATTATTATTATTCTTCTTTTGTGTTGAGTAGATCTCAGCAACTACGTGTCGCATCGTTACGATTTCTTCGGTTTTACTGGGAAAGTGGGTGTGACTTAGAGGATAAAGCTATTTTGAACGTTCTGCGACAATGCGAAATGTCCGAAATCACCGAAGTTATCGTTTTTACAAATATTGCGGTAATTTTAACAATAATCATGGGATTTTAACTTTCGATACATTTTGGCATAGCTGGAGACAGGGCACATAGCTGCGCTACTTTCGATTTTTGATTTTCGGCAATTCTTCGAAGATATTAGGCGCCAAATTTCGGAAATTTAAAATTTTACAAAAAACTTTTTTATTTATGAATATTTTTTAGTCGTGTTGTGCACAGAATTAAAGAGTCATCTGACTTGCGCAAAAAATTTTGTCTCAGTAATTTTCCTTGGCCTCCATTGGCTAATTCAGTTTTTCAGTCCTAGATTAATTTTTTATTGTTCGATTTGTATAAAACAAAGTTCATATGCTTCGTTGTCTCAATTGTCATTTTTTTTATTACCAAAAGTGTTATCTGTCGGCACCGGAAGTGGCATAATTTTACCAAAAACTACAATTTTGACAGTTAGGTACATTTTTTGAAAACAAATATTATTTTTTTGAAAAATTATATGACTCAAAGAGTGTGTCCTTTAAAGGCGCAAAAAATGTCGGAAGCAGTTTTTTTAATTTCTTTTTCATTTTCTAGCAAATTGGATTAAGAGGTGAAAAAGGGGTAAAATTGACCTATTTACAACTCATTCAGGCTTTTCAGATTTTAAAATATTTTTACGTAACTTTTATAAACTTGTAGCTAAAATCCATACGAAGAGAATGTATGTGAAAATTAGTTTGTAATATAAGCAGTTGCCGAGAAATAGGCAATTTTGCATGAGTCACTTTTCACGTAATTTTGGCTGTAAAAGAATCAATTATTATTCGATTTTCAATTTTCTTTCGCCATTGGATGCCTAATGCCATAGTGGACTATGTCAAACCATTTTACCCCTTGCGCTGCCACCGGAAATGACGTCATTTGCTCAAAACTTAAATTTTAGCCTCCAAAAAACAATATTTTATTCAAATGAGTCGTATTTGTTATTTTTTTCAAATTGTGATATTTGATTCTATTGATCAAATAGATTGAACCCATACGATCATACAGATACCACAAAATGGTTTCTAACTTGTACGGTTGCAGAGAAATGGGCGATTTTCCTTAAGTCACTTTTCAAGGTTTTTGGTCTATAAAAGTGTCAGTTATTATTCGATTTTCATAAAATTTTCACCATATGATATCTTGTGTCATTTATGATTTCATAGAACTAATTTAACATTTTCAGTATCACCGGAAGTAATGTCATTTTGGCAAAAACTGTACTTTTAGCCTTCAAAACAGACATTTTTTTCAAATGAGTCTGATTTGTAATATATTTCAAATTATGATATTTGATTCCAATCAACAAATGGATTGAACCCATACGATCATATAGATACCAAAAGATAGTTTTTATCGTGTACGGTTGCCGAGAAATAGACGATTTTCTACAAGTCACTTTTCAAGGTTTTTGGTCTATAAAAGTGGCAATTCTCATTCGATTTACATACAATTTTCGCCATTATGCTGCCTTATGCCATTTCTGATTTCATAAAACTAATTGAACATTTTCATTATCACCGGAAGTAATGAAATTTTGCCAGGATCACTTACAAGTAACATATACATAAAATGAATTGATATTGCTGGATTTGGTTGATTCTTCGTCCATTTTATTTGATGTTTACAATGCTTATGTTGAAACCTGTTTGATGGTTTCATTGGTATCGGAAGTGACATATGTTTAAGGGTAACGTGGCACCGAAAGTGACGTGGCACCAGTGAAACCCGTCATTCCTGCATGCAGGTCTAGTTATTATTATTATTATTTACCGCGGGACCCAAGTTCTCCATGATCGAAAGCAGATATCGATCTGAAATCAACTTTTTTTTCGGGAAACCATGTGGTGGCTACTTGATAAAGTATTTTCGAAAATTCTGCGCATACCGGAAGTGGCAGATTTTTGTACGTTGTCAAAAAATTGAAAATTGGCCATAGTTTCGTCAATTCTTTACCCATTTTCAAACAAATGACATTTTCGAAAACCCTGAATCTTTTCCGAGCCAATAGCAATCTAAGATTTTGTAATTTCGAAACTTCGTCGCTGACTTCTAGCGTTCGAAAATTGAAAAATGTTGTTAAAGAGACAATTTTTTTCATTTTTCAAAATTTTCAAATTTGACTTACATTTTTGGATACCTTAAGTCTATCTGATTCCAGTAATATAAGTTTTATTCGGAGTTATCACCCTTTATTTTTCGATTTTTTTCGAATTTTCTACCTATTTTGTGAGCTCGGGTTTCTTTATATGGCCGAATTGGCGAATCTGAAACTTCTGAGGCATGAAGCCAAATGACCATTGCAAGGAATAAAGCAATTTCAACAATGATCCGTAGACCGGAAGTAGTCGAAACAATGTGCAATATTTTGAAAAAAATGCAAAAAATGGGTATTTTGGGGAAAAACGCGATTTCTCCGTCCGATATCTATGGATTAAACAAATTAGGGTACCATTGGACTGCACTAGGATTATACTATCGTATGATACCCAATTCATACGGACACTATGATCAGGCAGCAAAATATGGCACGCTGAAAATAACGAATTTTCTGATTTTTAGCATTTTTGGACGCCTGTATCTCGAAAACTTAACCGCAACTTTTTTTCTTTTTTTTTCTATCGAGAGTCCTTTCGGAGATATTTTGCATGAAGCCATCCAATAAGACTTTGAAATATGTGGAATAGGTGAAATAACGGACTGAAAATCGAAAAAAGTCGAAAAATCGTGAAATTTTGGAAAATGCTCTGCTATTTTTTTATTTTGAGAGATTTTCGAAAAAAGATTGTATATTCTGATAGCTGACATAATTACGATTCTAACGATGTATAATATGTATGTAGTTATTGAAATTTAATTTTCGATATTTTAATTTTTTTCCTTTTTTGGAACTTTTGAACATAGGATTTCTCAGGGGCATTTTATCTGATCAGATAATGTAATATATCATTACAGAGCCCTGTGGCTATTTTAGTGCCCAAACCGGCTATTAAAACTATTCCGACAATAATAACCATACCGGAAGTATTCAAAAAATTAAAAAAAAGGTTAAAAACATTGTCGCACTTGCGAAAAACTTGATTTCTCCCTTAGGTAATAGCGGACCAAAAGAACTAAAGTGTCGTTGGGTAGCTCTATTAATGGACCATCATATGGTATCTAAATAATACGATTTCGATGGTAAGGAAATAAATTATTGTATGCCAAAAATCTAGTATTTTCCGATTTTTTAACATTCTGAGACGCCCTTTTCTCGAAAACGACGCCCCAGATTTTTCTTAAACTTTTCTTACTAAAAGTCCTATCGGTTGTCTATATAGTGAATCAAAAATGAAAAGCATTGAAATAATATAGGGGGTCCAAAAATGGCCTCAAACTTTGAAAAAAATTGAAAAATCGTTAAATTTTTGTAAATGCTCTTTAATTTATCTTTTTTTCCAAAACTACTCAATGGATGTTTCTGACACTTCTGGTACAGAAAGTTAAGTATCCAAAGAACTTCGTAAGGCTATCACGACAATGATCGTAAAACCGGAAGTAGTCGAAAAAATGTCCGATATTTTGAAAGAATTTTTTTTTTTTACGAAAACCTTTTTTATTTATGAATATTTTTTGATGATATTTTACACAGGGTTAAACTATCATCCTACTTGAACAGAAATGAGAAAAAAAATTGTCTCGGTAATGTGCCTTAGCCGCCATCGGATAATTTAGTTTTTCATACCCAGAAAAATTATTTATTGTTCGATTTGTATAAAACAAAGTTCATATGCTCCGTGGTCCCAATTGTATTTTTTTTTTTTTGTGACGGTGAAATTTTTCTGTCGGCAACGGAAGTGACGTAATATTAACAAAAACTGCAATTTTGACAGTTAGGTACCACTTTTTGAAAGCAAATATTATTTTTTTTCAAAACTGATTTAACTAAAAGGATGCACCCTGCAAAGGTGCACAAAATCCTTAGCTCAGATTTTTTAATTTCAATTTCATTTTGGGGCAATTTCGAATAAAATGTAAAATAAAGTGTAAAATTCAGTTATTTACAATTCATTCAGCGTCTTCATATTTTGAAACATTTATTTCTAATTTTCATAAACTCGTAGCAATAATCCAGACGAAGAGAATGTATGCGAAAATAAGTTTGTAATATGAGCAGTTGCCGAGAAATATGCAATTTTGCATGCATCACTTTTCACGTTATTTTGCCTATAAAAGAGTGAATTATTATTCGATTTGCAATATCTTTTTTCCATTTGATGCATAATGCAAATTTGGACTAGGTCAAGCCAATTTTACATTTTCGCTGTGACCGGAAATGACGTCATTTGGGCAAAAACTGTATTTTTAACCTAAAAAACAAATATTTTATTGAAATGAGTCTGCCTTATAATATTTTTAAAATTATGATATTTGATTCCCATCAACGAATAGAATGAAGCCATATGACCATACAGATACCACAAAATGGTTTCTAACTTGTACGGTTACAGAGAAATAGGCGATCTTCTATAAGTCACTTTTCAAGGTTTTTGGTCTATTAAAGTGTCAATTATTATTCGATTTTTATAATTTTTTTACCATTTGATGCCTTATGCCATTTTTGACTTCTATGAACCAAGTTAACATTTTCAATATCACCGGAAGTAATGTAATTTTTGCAAAAAACGTATTTTTAGCCTTCAAAACAAATATTTTTTGGATGGGATTTATATTTATTATTCGTTTAACTTTATAACGTCTGACCCTAATGGGCAGTAAGATTGAATAAATACCATCATATTGATATCAAGAAAAGGCTTCTAGCATGTTCCCTTGTCGAATAATAACCAATTTTCCAAGGGTCACTTTTAAGTTTTTTACCTTCTTAATTTCAGTTTATGGGTTATAGGTTAATTATTTAAGGGCCGATATGTATAAAACAGAGTTTGTATTTTGTATGTTGCGAATTTTCAACTTATTTTTCACCTATAGAAAAAATTTTCGGCACCGGAAGTGACGTAATTTTGCCATAATTTACAATTTTGACCTGTCTTTTCGCCAGCAAATATTACTTTTACATATGATAGAGGGTGTCACTGAAGCAAAACAACTAAAGTATAGTTTGGTAGCTCAATGGATCGGCTATGGTATAATAAACTTCCTGTATGATTCCTGAAAGCCGGTTCAGTGCTGCTTGCAGGTCTAGTTATTATTATTTTTTTTTTCGCCGGAGCCTATTTCTCAGTGCCTGTAACAGATACCGATCTGGGACCTAATTCTCTATCCGGAAACCATGTGTTGGCTACTTGATAAACTATATTTGAAACTTCTGCGCAGACCGGAAGTGGTTGAATTTCGTGCGGTGTCAAAAAATTAAAAAACGGCCGTAGATTCGTCAATTCTGTACCTATTTTCATACAAATGACATTTTCGGAAACCCTGAGTCTTTTCTCGGACGATAGCAGTTGAAAATTTCGATATTTCGAAACTTCATCGCTGACTTCTTGCGATCGAAAAATGAAAAATGTTGTTTGAGAGACAATTTTTGTTATTTTTCAAAATTTTGAAATATGACCTACATTTTTGGATACCTGAAGTCCATCCGATTCCAGTAATATAAGTTTCATTCAGAGTTATCGCCCTTTATTTTTCGATTTTTTTCGAATTTTCTACCCATTTTGTGAGCTCGGGTTTCGTTTTATGGCCGAATTGACGTTTCTGAAACTTCTGAGGCATGAAGCCAAATGACCATTGCAAGGAATAAAGCAATTTCAACAATAATCTGTACACCGGAAGTGGTCGAAATAATGTCCGATATTTTGAAAAAAATGCAAAAAATGGGTATTTTGGGGAAAACGCGATTTCTCCGTCCGATATCAATGGATTAGACAACTTAGGGTACCATTGGATTGCACTAGGATTGTACTATCATATGATACCCAATTCGTACGGATACGATGAGCAGGAAGCACAATATGGCACGCTGAAAATCAAGTATTTTCTGATTTGGAGCGTTTTTGGATGCCTGTAGCTCGAAAACTTAATCGCAACTTTTTTTAAAATTTTTCTATCGAGAGTCCTTTCGGAGTTATTTTGCATGAAACCATCCAGTAAGACTTTGAAATATGTGGAATAGGTGAAATAACGGACTGAAAATCGAAAAAAAGTCGAAAAATCGTGAAATTTTGGAAAATGCTCTACTATTTTTTTATTTTAAGAGATTTTCAAAAAAGGTTGTATAATCAGATAGCTGACCTAATTACGATTCTAACGATGTATAATATGTATGTAGTTATTGAAATTTAATTTTCGATATTTTAATTTTTTGGCATTTTTAGCACTTTTGAACATAGGATTTCTCAGGGGCATTTTATCTGATCAGATAATGTAATATGTCATTACAGAGCCCTGTGGCTATTTTAGTGCCCAAACCGGCTATTAAAACTATTCCGACAATAATAGCCATACCGGAAGTATTCAAAAAATGAAAAAAAATGTTAAAAACATTGTCGCACTTGCGAAAAACTTGATTTCTCTCTTAGGTAATAGCGGACCAAAAGAACTAAAGTGTCGCTGGTTAGCCCTATTAATGGACCATCATATGATGTCTAAATAATACGATTTCGATGATAAGGAAATAAATTATTGTATGCCAAAAATCTAGTATTTTCCGATTTTTTAACATTCTGAGACGCCCTTTTCTTGAAAACAACGCGCAGATTTTTCTTAAACTTTTCTTACTCAAAGTCCTATCGGTTGTCTATATAGTGAATCCAAAATGAAAAGCATTGAAATAATATAAGAGGTCCAAAAATGGCCTCAAACTTTGAAAAAAATTGAAAAATCGTTAAATTTTTGGAAACGCTCTTTAATTTATTTTTTTTTCCCAAACTACTCAATGGATGTTTCTGACACTTCTGGTACAGAAAGTTAAGTATCCAAAGAACGTCGTAAAGCTGCCACGACAATGATCGTAAAACCGGAAGTAGTCGAAAAAATGTCCGATATTTTGAAAAAAAATTTCTTTTTTTACGAAAACCTTTTTTATTTATGAATATTTTTTGATGGTATTTTACACAGGGTTAAAATATCATCCTACTTGAGCAGAAATGATTAAAAAAATTGTCTCGGTAATTTCCGTTAGCCGCCATCGGCTAATTTAGTTTTTCGTAACCAGAAAAAACTATTTATTGTTCGATTTGTATAAAACAAAGTTCATATGCTCCGTGGTCCCATTTGCAATTTTTTTTGTTACGGTGAAATTTTTCTGTCGGCAACGGAAGTGACGTAATATTAACAAAAACTACAATTTTGACAGTTCGGTACCACTTTTTGAAAGCAAATATTTTTTTTTTCAAAACTGATATAACTAAAAGGATGCATCCTGCAAAGGTGTATAAAATCTTTAGCTCAGATTTTTTAATTTCAATTTCATTTTCGGGCAATTTCGAATAGAATGTAAAATAAAGTGTAAAATTCACTTATTTACAATTCATTCAGCGTCTTCATATTTTGAAATATTTATTTGTGATTTTCATAAACTCGTAGCAATAATCCAGACGAAGAGAATGTATGCGAAAATTAGTTTGTAATATGAGCAGTTGCCGAGAAATATGCAATTTTGCATGCATCACTTTTCACGTTATTTTGCCTATAAAAGAGTGAATTATTATTCGATTTGCAATATTTTTTTTCCATTTGATGCCTAATGTCAATGTGGACTAGGTCAAGCCAATTTTACATTGTCACTGTGACCGGAAATGACGTCATTTCTGCAAAAACTGTATTTTTAACCTAAAAAACAAATATTTTATTCAAATGAGTCTGCCTTATAATATTTTTAAAATTATGATATTTGATTCCCATCAACGAATAGAATGAAACCATACGACCATACAGATACCACAAAATGGTTTCTAACTTGTACGGTTACAGAGAAATAGGCGATCTTCTATAAGTCACTTTTCAAGGTTTTTGGTCTATAAAAGTGTCAATTATTATTCGATTTTTATAATTTTTTTACCATTTGATGCCTTATGCCATTTATGACTTCTATCAACTAAGTTAACATTTTCAATATCACCGGAAGTAATGTAATTTTTGCAAAAAACGTATTTTTAGCCTTCAAAACAAACATTTATTTGAAGGGATTTATATTTATTATTTGTTAAACTTTATAACGTCTGACTCTAATGGGCAGTAAGATTGAATCAATACTATCATATTGATATCAAGAAAATCTTCTAGCATGTTCCCTTGTGGAATAATAGCCAATTTTCCAAGGGTCACTTTTAATTATTTTACCTTCTTAATTTCAGTTTATGGGTTATAGGTTAATTATTCATTGCCCGATATGTATTAAAGAAAGTTTGTATTTTGTATGTTGCAAATTTTCGACATATTTTTCACCTATAAAAATTTCTTTCGGCACCGGAAGTGACGTAATTTTGCCATAATTTTGACCGGTCTTTTCGCCAGCAAATATTACTTTTAAATATGATAGATTGTGTCACTGAAACAAAACAACTAAAGTATAGTTCGGTAGCTCAATGGATCGGCTATGGTATAATAAACTCCCTGTATGATTCCTGAAAGCCGGTTCAGTGCTGCTTGCAGGTCTAGTTATTAGGCTTTCAGACTTTCGTCTGAAAGCCTATTGAGATTACTAAAATTATTATTATTATTATTATTATTATTATTATTATTTACCGCGGGGGCCTAGATCTCCATGATCGAAAACAGATATCGACCTGAAATTAGATTTTCTGTTGGGAAACCACGTGGTGGCTACTTGATAAAATATTTTTGAAATTTCTGCGCATACCGGAAGTGACCGAACTTTGCACGTTGTCTAAAAATTGAAAATCGGCCATAGTTTCGTCAATTCTTTATCCATTTTCAAACAAATTACATTTTTGGAATCCCTGAATCTTTTCTGAGACAATGGCTATCTCACATTTTTCAATTTCGAACATTCGTCTATGACTTTTATCGTTCGAAAATTGAAAACATGTTGTTTACGAGACAATTTTTGTCATTTTTCAAAATTTTCAAATTTGACCTACATTTTTGGATACCTGAAGTCCATCCGATTCCAGTAATATAAGTTTCATTCAGAGTTATCGCCCTTTATTTTTCGATTTTTATCGAATTTTCTTCCCATTTTGCAAGCTCGGGTTTCGTTTTATGGTAGAATTGACGTTTCTGAAACTTCTGGAACATGAAGTTATAGTCCAATACCAACTGATAAAGCAATTTCGACACGGATCTTTAAAACGGAAGTGGTCGAAATAATGTTCAATATTTTGAAAAAAAAGCAAAAAATGGATATTTTGGGGAAAAACGCGATTTCTCCGCCCGATATCAACGGATTAAAGAAATTAGGGTACCATTGGACTGCACTAGGATTGTACTATCGTATGATACCCAATTCATACGGATACGATGAGCAGGAAGCAAAATATGGCACGCTGAAAATCAAGTATTTTCTGATTTGGAGCGTTTTTGGACGCCTGTATCTCGAAAACTTAACCGCAACTTTTTTTTTAACTTTCTCTATCGAGAGTCCATTCGATAGTCTTGTGAATTATGCCACCCAATAAGACTTTGAAATGTCTGGAATAGGTGAAATAACGGACTGAAAATCGAAAAAAGTCGAAAAATCGTGAAATTTTGGAAAATGCTCTACTATTTTTTTATTTTGAGAGATTTTCAAAAAAAGATTGTATATTCAGATAGCTGACCTAATTACGATTCTAACGATGTATAATATGTATGTAGTTATTGAAATTTAATTTTCGATATTTTAAATTTTTGGCATTTTTGGCACTTTTCAACATAGGATTTCTCAGGGGCATTTTATCTGATCAGATAATGCAATATATCATTACAGAGCCCTGTGGCTATTTTAGTGCCCAAACCGGCTATTAAAACTATTCCGAAAATAATAACCATACCGGAAGTATTCAAAAAATGAAAAAAAAGGTTAAAAACATTGTCGCACTTGCGAAAAACTTGATTTCTCCCTTAGGTAATAGCGGACCAAAAGAACTAAAGGGTCGTTGGAAAGCCCTATTAATGGACCATCATATGGTATCTAAATAATACGATTTCGATGGTAGGGAAATAAATTATTGTGTGCCAAAAATCTAGTATTTTCCGATTTTTTAACATTCTGAGACGCCCTTTTCTCGAAAACGACGCCGCAGATTTTTCTTAAACTTTTCTTACTCAAAGTCCTATCGGTTGTCTATATAGTGAATCCAAAATGAAAAGCATTGAAATAATGTAGGTGGTCCAAAAATGGCATCAAACTTTGAAAAAAATTGAAAAATCATTAAATTTTTGTAAACGCTCTTTAATTTATCTTTTTTTCCAAAACTACTCAATGGGTGTTTCTGACACTTCTGGTACAGAAAGTTAAGTATCCAAAGAACTTCGTAAAGCTATCGCGACAATGATCGTAAAACCGGAAGTAGTCGAACAAATGTCCGATATTTTGAAAAAAAATATTTTTTTTACGAATACCTTTTTTATTTATGAATATATTTTGATGGTATTTTACACAGGGTTAAAATATCATCGTACTTGAGCAGAAATGAGAAAAAAAATTGTCAGGGTAATTTGCGTTAGCCGCCATCGGCTAATTTAGTTTTTCGTACCCAGAAAAATTATTTATTGTTCGATTTGTATAAAACAAAGTTCATATGCTCCGTGGTCCCAGTTGTAATTTTTTTTGTTACGGTAAAATTTTTCTGTCGGCAACGAAAGTGACGTAATATTAACAAAAACTACAATTTTGACAGTTCGGTACCACTTTTTGAAAGCAAATATTTTTTTTTTCAAAACTGATATAACTAAAAGGATGCACCCTGCAAAGATGCACAAAATCCTTAGCTCAGATTTTTTAATTTCAATTTCATTTTCGGGCAATTTCGAATAAAATGTAAAATAAAGTGTAAAATTCAGTTATTTACAATTCATTCAGCGTCTTCATATTTTGAAATATTTATTTGTAATTTTCATAAACTCGTAGCAATAATTCAGACGAAGAGAATGTATGCGAAAATTAGTTTGTAATATGAGCAGTTGCCGAGAAATATGCAATTTTGCATGCATCACTTTTCACGTTATTTTGCCTATAAAAGAGTGAATTATCATTCGATTTGCAATATTTTTTTTCCATTTGATGCCTAATGCCAATTTGGACTAGGTCAAGTCAATTTTACATTTTCACTGTGACCGTAAATGACGTCATTTGGGCAAAAACTGTATTTTTAACCCAAAAAACAAATATTTTATTCAAATGAGTCTGCCTTATAATATTTTTAAAATTATGATATTTGATTCCCATCAACGAATAGAATGAAGCCATACGACCATACAGATACCACAAAATGGTTTCTAACTTGTATGGTTACAGAGAAATAGGCGATCTTCTATAAGTCACTTTTCAAGGTTTTTGGTCTATAAAAGTCTCAATTATTATTCGATTTTTATAATTTTTTTACCATTTGATGCCTTATGTCAATTATGGCTTCTATGAACTAAGTTAACATTTTCAATATCACCGGAAGTAATGTAATTTTTGCAAAAAACGTATTTTTAGCCTTCAAAACAAACATTTTTTTGAAGGGATTTATATTTATTATTCGTTTAACTTGATAACGTCTGACTCTAATGGGCAGTAAGATTGAATCAATACCATCATATTGATATCAAAAAAAGCCTTCTAGCATGTTCCCTTGTCGAATAATAGCCAATTTTCCCAGGGTCACTTTTAAGTTTTTTACCTTCTTAATTTCAGTTTATGGGTTATAGGGTAATTATTTATTGCCCAATATGTATAAAACAAAGTTTGTATTTTGTGTGTTGCGAATTTTCGACTTATTTTTCACCTATAAAAATATCTTTCGGTACCGGAAGTGACGTAATTTTGCCATAATTTACAATTTTGACCGGTCTTTTCGCCAGCAAATATTACTTTTACATATGATAGAGGGTGTCACTGAAGCAAAACAACTAAAGTATAGTTTGGTAGCTCAATGGATCGGCTATGGTATAAGAAACTTCCTGTATGATTCCTGAAAGCCGGTTCAGTGCTGCTTGCAGGTCTAGTTATTATTATTATTCAGATTCCAATTTGAATAGATCTCAGCAACTACGTGTCGCATCGTTGCGATTTCTTCGGTTTTACTGGGAAAGTGGGTGTGACTTAGAGGATAAAGCTATTTTGAACGTTCTGCGACAATGCGAAATGTCCGAAATCACCGAAGTTATCGTTTTTGAAAATATTGCAGTAATTTTAACAATAATCATTGGATTTTAACTTTCGATACATTTTGGCATAGCCGGAGACAGGGCACATAGCTACGCTACTTTCGATTTTTGATTTTCGGCAAATCTTCGGAAATTTAAAATTTTACAAAAAACTTTTTTATTTATGAATATTTTTTAGTCGTGTTGTGCACAGAATTAAAGAGTCGTCTGACTAGCGCAAAAATGTTAAAAAAAATTGTCGCAGTAATTTTCCTTGGCCGCCATTGGCTAATTCACTTTTTCAGTCCTAGATTAAATTTTTATTGTTCGATTTGTATAAAACAAAGTTCATATGCTTCGTTGTCTCAATTGTCATTTTTTTTATTACCAAAAGTGTTATCTGTCGGCACCGGAAGTGGCATAATTTTACCAAAAACTACAATTTTGACGGTTAGTTTCCTTCTTCTTAAACAAATATTATTTTTTGGAAAAATTATATGACTCAAAGAGTGTGTCCTTTCAAGGCGCAAAAAATGGCGGAAGCAGTTTTTTAAATTTCTATTTCATTTTCTAGCAAATTGGATTAAGAGGTGAAAAAAGGCGTAAAATTGACCTATTTACAACCCATTCAGGCTTTTCAGATTTTAAAATATTTTTACTTAACTTTTATAAACCTGTAACTATAATCCATACGAAGAGAATGTATGTTAAAATTAGTTTCTAAAATAAACAGTTGCCGAGAAATGGGCAGTTTTGCATAAGTCACTGTTTTCGTAATATTTCCTGTAAAATAGTCAATTATTAATGGATATTCACAAAAGTGACATCATTTGATTCAAAAAGCAAGTCTGCGTCATATCATGTTGATTACTATTTAAAATTGACACCGGAAGTGAATCAATTTAGTCAAAAACTCAATTTTTAACTTTTAAAATCGATATTTTTTTCAACCAAGAATTATGTCACATATAATAATAAAATTAATTTTTGGTTTAAATTCACATATTAACAAAACTCATACGGTCAAAAAGATATCATAAAATTGTTTCTAACTTGTTCGGTTGCCGAGATATAGGCGATTTTCTAAAAGTCACTTTTGAAGGTTTTTGGCCCATAAAAGTGTCAATTATTATTCGATTTTCATAAAATTTTCACCCTTTGAAGCCTGATGTCATAGACGATGTTAAAAAACTAATTTAAAGTTTTCATTGTCACCGGAAGTAACGTCATTTTGGCAAAAACTGTATTTTAAGCCTTCAAAGCCGATATTTTATTCAAATGAGTCTGATTTGTAATGTTTATACAATTATGATATTTGATTCCATTCAACAAATAGATTAAACCCATACGGTCATATAAATACCAAAAAATGGTTTCTAACTTGTACGGTTGCCGAGAAATAGACGATTTTCTACACGTCACTTTTCAAGGTTTTTGGTCTATAAAAGTGGCAATTATTATTCGATTTACATAAAATTTTCACCATTTGATGCCTTATGCCATTTCTGATTTCATAAAACTAATGGAACATTTACATTATCACCGGAAGTACTGTAATTATGTCAGGATCATTTACATGTAACAAATGTATAAAATGAAATAATATTGCTGGATTTGTTTGATTCTGTTTCCATTTTATTTGATGTGTGCAATTCTTATGTGGAAACCTGTATATTGGTTTCATTGGTACCGGAAGTGAGATATGTTCAAGTGTAACGTGGCACCGAAATTGACACAATTTCAAGTTCAAAGGTAACATGGCACCAGTGAAACCCGTCATTCCTGCATGCAGGTCTAGTTATTATTATTATTTTTTTTTGTGTGTTTTCTGCAAATCGGATTTCTCAGAATCTATCCATAGGATCTTTCTGAAATTGTGACCTACCCCCCCCCCCCCCCCAAAAAAAAAATGGGGTGCGAACCTTGATTAAATGTATTTTCAAAACGTTTTACGAATCCGAAATCACCGAATTTTACGAACGAATGCATTTGACCTACAATGCTGTAACTTTGTGACTATTTGATCTATTTTACTAATTCTTTTTTCCTTGCGTATCCTAAGACATTTACTTCAAATCTGCAATTTCGGATTTTCGAATTTCGAAAATTCGTCGCTGTGATTTCGAACCGGAAGTTTACACCAACTCGACAACTTCTTTAGTAGTTGTACGATTTTCATGAAATTTAATATGTAAGTAGACCTTAATGATGCGACTTGAAAAATGACTTTAGAAATTTTCTAACTTATCTCCCCTTGGTGAAATTAAGGATCAAAATTTTCAAAAAAATCGTCGAAATATAGGTCAGAATGACCTAGTTTTTTTTTTCGATATTAGACAAGGAATTACTGATTCGTACACAAAATATGGAGTTTGTCGATCGAACCGGAAGTGCCACCATCTTTAAACGTGAAAAATCAATAAGGCTTTTTTGCTATTTTACTTACAGACTCGGGAGTTATATTTTCTGAATCCTTGTAGGAAGGCCTAAAAAATGTCGCGAATAGAATTCTGATTTAGGTCAACCGGGAGTCACCATTTTGAATTGAAAATGAAAAATAGAAGCAATTTGAAGGGCCGAGACTTTGGAGCACAATAACTCTCGTTCTAATTAAGCTAGAATGTTCGAACTTGTTGTAGGCGTTCACAAGGTCAATGTTATGATTGAGTTCAAAGATGAGCATTTTCTGCTTAGGGTAAGCAGAGATAAGCATGCTGATTTGTTGATTCTTTAGGGCACGATAACTTCGGTTATAATGAAGGGAGGGTGGTGAAACTTTTGTCAATAGAGAGTCTAATAGCTAGCCTGTTGTGTGAAATCATTGTATCATTTTTTTTAAATATCAGGGATAGCCGAAAAAAAGAGATTGAAAATCCAAAAAGTCGTATTTTTACAATTTGGAGCATGTTTAGAGGTCTTTCTCGTAAAGTCAACATACTATTTTTTGGGAACTTCTTCTACAAAGAGTCTTATTGGTAGTCTTTTATATGAAACCATCGATCAATAGTCCAACATATCAGGAGTAGAAGAACAAAAGGATCAAACATTGAAAACGGCACCCTTTCATTGTTAAGCGAAACATGCAGTGTGGGTGACTACAATCTACGCATTTAGTCATCGTATAGAGTTTATTCAACAATATCGAATTCCAACTGCTTAGGGATATTTTACGTGCACTCCAATGTGTACAGGGGACCTTGGTTTTTCGTCCCATCTGAACGACTAGACAGCTGTCCTTGTCAGGCCCTCCGTTCTGCTCACTGACAAGGGGAACCACGCCGGAAAATCGAGATGAACTTTCTCGTTGCAGAACTTTCAATTCAGGCCAAACGTTTATTGCATACGATTAAGCTAGTCAGTTGGGGCTTATTTTCAAAAGTTTTGTAATAATCGGTTGATAATTAAAATACCGTGCGAATTAAACTGTTAAAACAGAAAATTTCGCCCGGTTGCACGTGACATGGAGTATGGTGTCCAACCTCGTGGGTTTTCTCCGTGTCCTTCGGTTTCCTCCCACGGCTAAAGACCCGTACGCGCAAGGGAAGTTTATAAATAAAATTAAAAAACATATGTTAGTCCCGAAATGACCTAGTTTGTGTCGAATGGACGTTGAGCCGCATTTCTCTCTTTCTCTTTTATTTTTAAAGTTTTGTAATAATCGGTTGGTTATCAAAGGTACTGTAAAAGTGATAAAACATAAAATTTCGCCCGGTTGTAATGTTTCTCACTTTAAAGTCAGCAATTTGCCGATTTTAGAGGACAAATGTTTATTGCGAACAATTAAGCTGGTCAGGGGGGAGCTTATTTTTAAGGGAGGCTGAATGGCTGAATGGTTAGCATGTGCGCGCTGTATCGTAACGTCTGTCATTGAGTCAACGGGCGTCGTTTCGATTTCGAGATTGTACGTGACATGGACATGCATACGATTAAGCTGGTCAGTTGGTGTTTATTTTCAAAAGTTTTGTAATAATCGGTTGGTAATTAAAATACCGTGCGAATTAAACTGTTATAACAGAAAATTTCGCCCGGTTAAAATGTTTCTTGCTATAAGTCAGCAATTTCCAGATTTTAGGGAGGCTGAATGGTTAGCATACGCGCGCTGTATCGTAACGTCTGTCATTGAGTCAACCGGCGTCGTTTCGATTTCCAAGTTGCACGTGACATGGAGTATGGTGTCCAACCTCGTGGGTTTTCTCCGTGTCCTTCGGTTTCCTCTCAACAGCTAAAGACCAGTACGCGCAAGGGGAGTTTCTAAATAAAATTTCTCTCTTTCTTTTTTTTATTTTTAAAGTTTTGTAATAATCGGTTGGTAATCAGAGATACTGTAAAAGTGATAAAACAGAAAATTTCGCCCGGTTGTAATGTTTCTCACTTTAAAGTCAGTAATTTGCCGATTTTAAGGGGAAAACGTTCATTGCGAACGATTTAGCTGGTCAGGGGGAGCTTATTTTTAAAAGTTTTGTAATATTCGGTTGATAACTAAAGGTACCGTGCAAATTAAACTAATAAAATAGAAGATTTCGCCCGGTTGAAATGTTTCTATCTGTAGGTCAACAATTTGCCGATTTTAGGGAGGTTGCGTGACTGAATGGTTAGCACGTGCACTGTGTATCATAACGTCTGTCATTGAGTCAACTGGCGTTGTTTCGATTTCTTGGTTGTACGTGACAAGTAGTATGGTCGCCTGTCCAACCTCGTAGGCCGTAACGCCGCTGCCCGGGTAAAATTTCCCTCATTGCACACTTTATGGCGTATACCCGTCTTCATTAGCCCATTTTAGGAGTAGGACGTTAAACCCCATTCAATTTGATTTCATTTTCTCTATGTTGCTTATTTATTATAGGGGATAAATGTTTTTCTGGTTCTATTAATTATTTCATTTCTGCATAGAAATCTTGCTTTGACCAGTTTTTTTTTTATTGCAAAGTGCCATTCTTGTATATTGCAGTCTATGACCCTTTGTTTAAAACATGCTTAAGAATTTGTCACGATTTCCTACTTATAACCAAACATATTGGAAACCATAATTATATAACATATCTCTAATTTTGGAAGCCCGATTACAGCTATACAAGTTTAGGTTATTTCCCTTTAGTTTAAAGATTATTTTTTTGCCCGGGTGCAATGTTTCTCACTACATTTAAATTTGTAACTTTGTGAGTTTTGACCGATTTTGATAATTATGTCTTTATAATTTTCCAAATTTACATATTTAACGTAAATATTCAAACAATTGGGATCAACCTGATTCAAATTTTTTTTTAGTTTTGTTCAAAGTTATCTCATTTAATTTTTCTATGTTTTCTTACCATTTTCATTTCATTTTTCTGAAAGTTTTGAAGTGGGAAGTCATCCCGATTACAGCAACACAAGTATCAGTTATTTCCCTTTAGTTTTCAGATTATGCAATGTTTCATACTATATTTAGACTTGTAACTTCGCGAGTTTTTGACCAATTTTGATAGTTTGTTATTCTTATCCTTTCATTTGAGATACTTGATATAATCGATGACACGTGACGATGAATATGAAAGCTTTCATATCTGCATGGGACAGTAGCAGATCTAGTTATTATTATTTTTTTTGGTGTGTTTTCTGCAAATCGGATTTCTCCGAATCTATCCATAGGTTCTTTCTGAAATTTTGACCTACCCCCCCAAAAATGGGGTGCGAACCTTGATTAAATGTATTTTCAAAACGTTTTACGAATCCGAAATCACCGAATTTTACGAACGAATGCATTTGACCTACAATGCTGTAACTTTGTGACTATTTGATCTATTTTACTAATTCTTTTTTCTTTGAGTATCCTAAGGCATTTACTTCAAATCTGCAATTTCGGATTTTCGAATTTCGAAAATTCGTTGCTGTGATTTCGAACCGGAAGTTTACACCAACTCGACAACTTCTTTAGTAGTTGTACGATTTTCATGAAATTTAATATGTAAGTAGATTTTAATGATGCGACTTGAAAAATGACTTTAGAAATTTTCTAACTTATCTCCCCTTGGTGAAATTAAGGATCCAAATTTTCAAAAAAATCGTCGAAATATAGGTCAGAATGACCTAGTTTTTTTTTCGATACTAGACAAGGAATTACTGATTCGTACACAAAATATGGAGTTTGTCGATCGAACCGGAAGTGCCACCATCTTTAAACGTGAAGAATCAATAAGGCTTTTTTGTTATTTTACTTACAGACTCAGGAGTTATATTTTCTGAATCCTTGTAGGAAGGCCTAAAAAATGTCGCAAATAGAATTCTGATTTAGGTCAACTTGGAGTCACCATTTTGAATTGAAAATGAAAAATAGAAGCAATTTGAAGGGCCGAGACTTTGGAGCACAATAACTCTCGTTCTAATTAAGCTAGAATGTTCGAATTTGTTGTAGACGTTCACTAGGTCAATGTTATGATTGAGTTCAAAGATGAGCATTTTCTGCTTAGGCTAAGCAGAGATAAGCATGCTGTTTTGTTGATTCTTTAGGGCACGATAACTTCGGTTATAATGAAGGGAGGGCGGTGAAACTTTTGTCAATAGAGAGTCTAATAGCGAGCCTGTTGTGTGAAATCATTGTATCATTTTTTTTAAATATCAGGGATAGCCGAAAAAAAGAGATTGAAAATCCAAAAAGTCGTATTTTTACAATTTGGAGCATGTTTAGAGGTCTTTCTCGTAAAGTCAACATACTATTTTTTGGGAACTTCTTCTACAAAGAGTCTTATTGGTAGTCTTTTATATGAAACCATCGATCAACAGTCCAACATATCAGGAGTAGAAGAACAAAAGGATCAAACATTGAAAACGGCACCCTTTCATTGTTAAGCGAAACATGTAGTGTGGGTGACTACAATCTACGCATTTAGTCATCGTATAGAGTTTATTCAACAGTATCGAATTCCAACTGCTTAGGGATATTTTACGTGCACTCCAATGTGTACACGGGACCTTGGTTTTTCGTCCCATCCGAACGACTAGACAGCTGTCCTTGTCAGGCCCTCCGTTCTGCTCACTGACAAGGGGAACCACGCCGGAAAATCGAGATGAACTTTCTCGTTGCAGAACTTTCAATTCAGGCCAAACGTTTATTGCATACGATTAAGCTGGTCAGTTGGAGCTTATTTTCAAAAGTTTTGTAATAATCGGTTGGTAATTAAAATACCGTGCGAATTAAACTGTTAAAACTGAAAATTTCGCCCGGTTAAAATGTTTCTTGCTATAAGTCAGCAATTTCCAGATTTTAGGGAGGCTGAATGGTTAGCATACGCGCGCTGTATCGTAACGTCTGTCATTGAGTCAACCGGGGTCGTTTCGATTTCCAAGTTGCACGTGACATGGAGTATGGTGTCCAACCTCGTGGGTTTTCTCCGTGTTCTACGGTTTCCTACCACGGCTAAAGACCCGTACGCGCAAGGGAAGTTTATAAATAAAATTAAAAAACATATGTTAGTCCCGAAATGACCTAGTTTGTGTCGAATGGACGTTGAGCCGCATTTCTCTCTTTCTCTTTTATTTTTAAAGTTTTGTAATAATCGGTTGGTAATCAAAGGTACTGTAAAAGTGATAAAACATAAAATTTCGCCCGGTTGTAATGTTTCTCACTTTAAAGTCAGCAATTTGCCGATTTTAGAGGGCAAATGTTTATTGCGAACAATTAAGCTGGTCAGGGGGAGCTTATTTTTAAGGGAGGCTGAATGGCTGAATGGTTAGCATGTGCGCGCTGTATCGTAACGTCTGTCATTGAGTCAACGGGCGTCGTTTCGATTTCGAGATTGTACGTGACATGGACATGCATACGATTAAGCTGGTCAGTTGGTGTTTATTTTCAAAAGTTTTGTAATAATCGGTTGGTAATTAAAATACCGTGCGAATTAAACTGTTAAAACAGAAAATTCCGCCCGGTTAAAATGTTTCTTGCTATAAGTCAGCAATTTCCAGATTTTAGGGAGGCTGAATGGTTAGCATACGCGCGCTGTATCGTAACGTCTGTCATTGAGTCAACCGGCGTCGTTTCGATTTCCAAGTTGCACGTGACATGGAGTATGGTGTCCAACCTCGTGGGTTTTTTCCGTGTCCTTCGGTTTCCTCTCAACAGCTAAAGACCAGTACGCACAAGGGGAGTTTTTAAATAAAATAAAAAAAACATATGTTAGTCCCGAAATGATCTAGTTTGTGTCGAATGGACGTTTAGCCGCATTTCTCTCTTTCTTTTTTTTTTTTTTAAGTTTTGTAATAATCGGTTGGTAATCAAAGATACTGTAAAACATACGACACACCTGTGCTTGCCTACTCCATGATCAAACACGATAGCAGATGGCTTCCATCTTGTTTACTGACGGTACTACTTATTTTAAGACAGACTCGGCTTTCCAATTTATAATATCTACGTCATTGGGGATTTCCAATTTATACTCACTGGTTGCTATGACCCGCTATGGCGTTGTCTAGAAACGCGCGTGCTCGCGTTAGTTTAAAATTTTTGCTATACGTTTAACATGGACTATTTGATGTAATTTGCCTGATTTGATTTGGCCCCATTTCCATAAATTTAGGTTGTTTTTTAGAAATTTTTAGCAAATGTTAATCTTAGGTGTTTTTTAATTCTAGCCGAAGTAATTTTTTTTACAATTTATAGCGAGTTAAGTTATCGTCTCTAAGAGGCGGGCGTAGTATTTTAAATGGCGGCCATTTGCCATCATGTGTATTCTTGAAGTAGGTACACATGATGTAATCGTATGACTGTAAAAGTGATAAAACAGAAAATTTCTCCCGGTTGTAATGTTTCTTACTTTAAAGTCAGTAATTTGCCGATTTTAAGGGGAAAACGTTTATTGCGAACGATTTAGCTGGTCAGGGGGAGCTTATTTTTAAAAGTTTTGTAATATGCGGTTGATAACTAAAGGTACCGTGCAAATTAAACTAATAAAATAGAAGATTTCGCCCGGTTGAAATGTTTCTATCTGTAGGTCAGCAATTTGCCGATTTTAGTGAGGTTGCGTGACTGAATGGTTAGCACGTGCGCTGTGTATCATAACGTCTGTCATTGAGTCAACTGGCGTTGTTTCGATTTCTTGGTTGTACGTGACAAGTAGTATGGTCGCCTGTCCAACCTCGTAGGCCGTAACGCCGCTTCCCGGGTAAAATTTCCCTCATTGCACACTTTATGGCGTATGCCCGTCTTCATTAGCCCATTTTAGGAGTAGGACGTTAAACGCAATTCAATTTGATTTCATGTTGCTTATTTATTATAGTGGATAAATGTTTTCTGGTTCTATTAATTATTTCATTTCTGCATAGAAATCTTGCTTTGACCAGTTTTTTTTTATTGCAAAGTGCCATTCTTGTGTATTGCAGTCTATGACCCTTTGTTTAAAACATGCTTAAGAAGTTGTCACGATTTCCTACTTATAACCAAACATATTGGAAACCATAATTATATAACATATCTCTAATTTTGGAAGCCCGATTACAGCTATACAAGTTTAGGTTATTTCCCTTTAGTTTAAAGATTATTTTTTTGCCCGGGTGCAATGTTTCTCACTACATTTAAATTTGTAACTTTGTGAGTTTTGACCGATTTTGATAATTATGTCTTTATAATTGTCCAAATTTACATATTTAACGTAAATATTCAAACAATTGGGATCAACCTGATTCAAATTTTTTTTTAGTTTTGTTCAAAGTTATCTCATTTAATTTTTCTATGTTTTCTTACCATTTTCATTTCATTTTTCTGAAAGTTTTGAAGTTGGAAGTCATCCCGATTACAGCAACACAAGTATCAGTTATTTCCCTTTAGTTTTCAGATTATGCAATGTTTCGTACTATATTTAGACTTGTAACTTCGCGAGTTTTTGACCAATTTTGATAGTTTGTTATTCTTATCCTTTCATTTGAGATACTTGATATAATCGATGACACGTGACGATGAATATGAAAGCTTTCATATCTGCATGGGACAGTAGCAGATCTAGTTATTTTTTTTTTTTGTGTTTCTCCTGCAAATCGGATTTCACAGAATCTACCCATAGGATGTTTCTGAAACTTTGACCTACCCCCCAAAAAATGGGTGGTGGCTGTTGATTAAATATATTTTCAAAACGTTTTGCGAATTCGAAATCACCGAATTTTACGAACGAAAAAACTGACAATGCATAGTCGTAACTTTGCTATTTTTTGACCGATTTTACTAATTCTTTTTTCTTTGAATACCTTGAAAAAAATCATTTTCATCTGCAGTTTCACATTTTCAAATTTCGAAAATTCGTCGCTGTGATTTCGAACCGGAAGTTTAGACCAATTTGACAACTTCTTTAATATTTGTACGATTTTCATGAAATTTAGTATTTAAGTAGATCTTACCAATTTGACTTCAAAATTATAATGAGAAAATTTCTAAATTATCTCCCCTTGGTGAAATTAAGGGTCAAAGTTTTAAAAAAAATCGTCGAAATATAGGTCAGAATGACCTGAAATTTTTTTTCGATACTCGACAGGTAATTACTGCTTCCTACACAAAATATGGAGTTTGTCGATCAAACCGGAAATGCCACCATCTTGAAACATGAAAAATCCCTAAGGCTTTTTTGCTATCTTACTTACAGACACGAGAGTTATATTTTCTGAATCCTTGAAGGATGGCCCAAAAATCGTAGGGAGCAGAATTTTGATTTATGTCAACTGATGGTTGCCATTTTGAAGTGAATACGAAAAGTAGTAGCAATTTGAAGGGCCGAGACTTTGAAACACAATAACTCTCCCTCTAATTGAGCTAGAATGTCCAATCTTGGTGTAGACGTTCACTAGGTCAATGTCATGATTGAGTGCAAAGATGAACATTTTCTGCATAGGGTAAGCAGAGATAAGCATGCTGATTTGTTGAATCTTTAGGGCACAATAACTTCTGTTATAATGAAGGGAGGGTGATGAAACTCTTGTCAATCGAGAGTATAATAGCTAGCCCGTTGTGTGAAATCATTGTATCATTTTTTTTAAATATCAGGGGTAGCAGAAAAAAGAGATCGAAAATCCAAAAAGTCGTATTTTTACGATTTGGAGCATTTTTAAAGGTCCTTTTCTCTTAAAGTCAACATAATATTTTGGGGGAACTTCTTCTACAAAGAGTCTTATCGGTAGTCTTTTATATGAAACCATAGAATAAAAGGATCGAAAATTGAAAACCGCACCCTTTCATTGTTAAGCAAAACATGCAGTGTGGGTGGCTACAATCTGCACATTTAGTCATCGTATAGAGCTTATTCAACAATATAGAATTCCAACTGCTAAGGGATCTTTTACGTGCGCTCCAATGTGTACATGGCGGATGGGGGGACACGCCAGAATATCGAGATGAACTTTCTCGGCCAATGCAGGGATCGAACACCCGACCTCCTCGCTAGCAGGCCAACGCCTTAGCCACATAGTGTGAACACCCATCGTACATTTCATCCGTCAAATCAAAGCATTTCATTGCATTAGACCAATAATTAATTATTCTTAATTTAAAACTTTATTTGATATTAGTCTGGCATTATTAAATCCTAATTTTATTGGTCTTATTTAAAATTAAACTTTAATTTAACTATGAACAACCCTTAACGTGTCTCCTTAAAACAATATTTAAAAATACTCTAAAACAAAAAACAAATCAAAAAATCAATAAGCGGGTCAATTCAGGTAAGTATAACTACGGGTTCTGTCCAGCTTCTCTCGTCTACGGCCATACCACGTTGAAAACACCAGTTCTCGTCCGATCACTGAAGTTAAGCAACGTCGGGCCCGGTTAGTACTTGGATGGGTGACCGCCTGGGAACACCGGGTGCTGTAGACGCCTTTTTAAAACCGACCCCCCCCCCCCCAAAAAAAAATCAATAAGCGGGTCAATTCAAGTATGTATAACTACGGGTTCTGTCCACCTTCTCTCGTCTACGGTCATACCATGTTGAAAACACCAGTTCTCGTCCGATCACTGAAGTTAAGCAACGTCGGGCCCGGTTAGTACTAGGATGGGTGACCGCCTGGAAACAACGGGTGCTGTAGACGCCTTTTTGCCCTAAACTCATTAATTTACCATTTTGTTGTGAGTGGCTTGTACGTGTCTGATTTCAATGGGGGGTTGGACGGCTGAATGGTTAGCACGCGCGCCTGTCATTGAGTTAACTAGCGTGTTTTCGAATGCTCGGTTGTACGTGACAAGGTGTAAGGTCGCCTGTCCAACCTGTCATTTTTAATTTTTTTCCGGCAATTTTCATTTCATTTTTTCATCCGTCTCATTACAGTAATACAAGTTTCGGTTATTTCCCTTTAGTTTTCAGATTATTGTTATGCCTGGGTGCAATGTTTCATACTATATTTAGACTTGTAATTTTGCGAGTTTTTGACGAATTTTGATAATTTTTTCTTCTTATCCTTTTATTTAGGATACTTGATACAATCAATGACACGTGGCGATGAATATGAAAGCTTTCATATCTGCATGGGACAGTAGCAGATCTAGTTATTATTTTTTTGTGTGTATTTTCTGCAAATCGGATTTCTCAGAATCTAACCAAGGGATCTTTCTTAAACTTTGACCTACCCCCCCCCCCCCCCAAATGGGGTTCGAACGTTGTTTAAATATATTTTCAAAACGTTTTACGAATCCGAAATCACCGAATTGTACGAACGAAAAAACTGACAATGCATAGTCGTAACTTTGTTATTTTTTCACCGATTTTACTAATTCTTTTTTCTTTGCATACCTTGAAAAAAATTATTTTCGTCTGCAGTTTTACATTTTCAAATTTCGAAAATTCGTCGCTGTGATTTCGAACCGGAAGTTTAAATCAATTTAACTACTTCTTTAATAGTTGTACGATTTTCATGAAATTTAGTATATAAGTAGATCTTACCTATATGACTTCAAAAATATAATTAGAAATTTTCTAAATTATCTCCCCTTGATGAAATTAAGGATCAAAGTTTTAAAAAAAATCGTCGAAATATAGGTCAGAATGACCTAATTTTTTTTTCGTTACTAGACAAGGAATTACGGTTTCGTACACAAAATATGGAGTTTGTCGATCGAACCGGAAGTGCCACCATCTTTAAACGTGAAAAATCAATAAGGCTTTTTTACTATTTTACTTACAGACTCGGGAGTTATATTTTCGGAATCCTTGAAGGAATGCCTAAAAATCTGTCTGATCAGAATTGTGATTTCGGTCACGTGATGGTCACCATTTTGAATTGAATATGAAAAATAGAAGCAATTTGAAGGGCCGGGATTTTGGAACACAATAACTCTCCTTCTAATTAAGCTAGAATGTTCAAACTCGGTGTAGACGTTCACTAGGTCAATGTCATGATTGAGTTCAAAGATGAGCATTTTCTGCTTAGGGTAAGCAGAGATAAGCATGCTGATTTGTTGAATCTTTAGGGCACAATAACTTCTGTTATAATGAAGGGAGGGTGATGAAACTCTTGTCAATCGAGAGTATAATAGCTAGCCCGTTGTGTGAAATCATTGTATCATTTTTTTTAAATATCAGGGGTAGCAGAAAAAAGAGATCGAAAATCCAAAAAGTCGTATTTTTACGATTTGGAGCATTTTTAAAGGTCCTTTTCTCTTAAAGTCAACATAATATTTTGGGGGAACTTCTTCTACAAAGAGTCTTATCGGTAGTCTTTTATATGAAACCATTGATCAACAGTCCAACATATCAGGAGTAGAAGAATAAAAGGATCGAAAATTGAAAACGGCACCTTTCATTGTTAAGCAAAATATGCAGTGTGGGTGGCTACAATCTGCACATTTAGTCATCGTATAGAGCTTATTCAACAATATAGAATTCCAACTGCTAAGTGCGCTCCAATGTGTACATGGCGGATGGGGGGACACGCCAGAATATCGAGATGAACTTTCTCGGCCAATGCAGGGATCGAACACCCGACCTCCTCGCTAGCAGGCCAACGCCTTAGCCACATAGTGTGAACACCCATCGTACATTTCATCCGTCAAATCAAAGCATTTCATTGCATTAGACCAATAATTAATTATTCTTAATTTAAAACTTTATTTAATATTAGTCTGGCATTATTAAATCCTAATTTTATTAGTCTTATTTAAAATTAAACTTTAATTTAACTATGAACAACCCTTAACGTGTCTCTTTAAAACAATTAAATACTCTAAAACAAAAAACAAAACAAAAAATCAATAAGCGGGTCAATTCAGGTAAGTATAACTACGGGTTCTGTCCAGCTTCTCTCGTGTACGGCCATACCACGTTGAAAACACCAGTTCTCGTCCGATCACTGAAGTTAAGCAACGTCGGACCCGGTTAGTACTTGGATGGGTGACCGCCTGGGAACACCGGGTGCTGTAGACGCCTTTTTAAAACCGACAACCCCCCCCCCCCCCCAAAAAAAATCAATAAGCGGGTCAATTCAAGTATGTATAATTACGGGTTCTGTCCACCTTCTCTCGTCTACGTCATACCATGTTGAAACACCAGTTCTCGTCCGATCACTGAAGTTAAGCAACGTCGGGCCCGGTTAGTACTAGGATGGGTGACCGCCTGGAAACAACGGGTGCTGTTTTGCCCTAAACTCATTAATTTACCATTTTGTTGTGAGTGGCTTGTACGTGTCTGATTTCAATGGTGGGTTGGACGGCTGAATGGTTAGCACGCGCGCCTGTCATTGAGTTAACTAGCGTGTTTTCGAATGCTCGGTTGTACGTGACAAGGAGTAAGGTCGCCTGTCCAACCTGTCATTTTAAATTTTTTTCTGGCAATTTTCATTTCATTTTTTCATCCGTCTCATTACAGTAATACAAGTTTCGGTTATTTCCCTTTAGTTTTCAGATTATTGTTATGCCTGGGTGCAATGTTTCATACTATATTTAGACTTGTAATTTTGCGAGTTTTTGACGAATTTTGATAATTTTTTCTTCTTATCCTTTTATTTAGGATACTTGATACAATCAATGACACGTGGCGATGAATATGAAAGCTTTCATATCTGCATGGGACAGTAGCAGATCTAGTTATTATTTTTTTTGTGTGTATTTTCTGCAAATCGGATTTCTCAGAATCTAACCAAGGGATCTTTCTTAAACTTTGACCTACCCTCCCCCGAAAATGGGGTTCGAACGTTGTTTAAATATATTTTCAAAACGTTTTACGAATCCGAAATCACCGAAGTGTACGAACGAAAAAACTGACAATGCATAGTCGTAACTTTGTTATTTTTTCACCGATTTTACTAATTCTTTTTTCTTTGAATACCTTGAAAAAAATCATTTTCATCTGCAGTTTTACATTTTCGAATTTCGAAAATTCGTCGCTGTGATTTCGAACCGGAAGTTTAAACCAATTTAACTACTTCTTTAATAGTTGTACGATTTTCATGAAATTTAGTATATAAGTAGATCTTACCTATATGACTTCAAAAATATAATTAGAAATTTTCTAAATTATCTCCCCTTGATGAAATTAAGGATCAAAGTTTTAAAAAAAATCGTCGAAATATAGGTCAGAATGACCTAATTTTTTTTTCGTTACTAGACAAGGAATTACGGTTTCGTACACAAAATATGGAGTTTGTCGATCGAACCGGAAGTGCCACCATCTTTACTTACAGACTCGGGAGTTATATTTTCGGAATCCTTGAAGGAATGCCTAAAAATCTGTCTGATCAGAATTGTGATTTCGGTCACGTGATGGTCACCATTTTGAATTGAATATGAAAAATAGAAGCAATTTGAAGGGCCGGGAGTTTGGAACACAATAACTCTCCTTCTAATTAAGCTAGAATGTTGAAACTCGGCGTAGACGTTCACTAGGTCAATGTCATGATTGAGTTCAAAGATGAGCATTTTCTGCTTAGGGTAAGCAGAGATAAGGATGCTGATTTGTTGATTCTTTAGGGCACGATAACTTCGGTTATAATGAAGGGAGAGTGGTGAAACTCCTGTCAATCGAGAGTCTAATAGCTAGCCCGTTGTGCGAAATCATTGTATAATTTTTTTTAATATCAGGGATAGCAGAAAAAAAAGAGATCGAAAACCCAAAAAGTCGTATTTTTACGATTTGGAGCATTTTTAAAGGTCCTTTTCTCTTAAAGTTAACATACATGTAATATTTTGGGGGAACTTCTTCTACAAAGAGTCTTATCGGTAGTCTTTTATATGAAACCATCGATCAACAGTCCAAAATATCAGGAGTAGAAGAATAAAAGGATCGAAAATTGAAAACGGCACCCTTTCATTGTTAAGCGAAACATGCAGTGTGGGTGACTACAATCCACACATTTAGTCATGGTATAGAGCTTATTCAACTGTATCGAATTCCAACTGCTTAGGGATATTTTATGTGTCCTCCAATGTGTACACGGGACCTTGGTTTTTCGTCCCATCCGAACAATTAGACAGCTGTGCTTGTCAGGCCCTCCGTTCTACCTCACTGACAAGGGGAACCACGCCGGGAAATTGAGATGAACTTTCTTCGTGCAGAACTTTCAATTCAGGCAAAACGTTTATTGCATACGATTAAGCTGGTCAGTATGAGCTTATTTTCAAAAGTTTTGTAATAATCGGTTGGTAATTAAAGTACCGTGCACATTAAACTGTTAAAACAGAAAATTTCGCCCGGTTGAAATGTTTCTTGCTATAAGTCAGCAATTTTCCGAATTCAGGGAGGCTGAATGGCTGAATGGTTAGCATGTGCGCGCTGTATCGTAACGTCTGTCATTGAGTCAACGGGCGTCGTTTCGATTTCCTGGTTGTACGTGACAAGGAGTATGGTGTCCAACCTCGTGGGTTTTCTCCGTGTCCTTCGGTTTCCTCTCAACAGCTAAAGACCAGTACGCACAAGGGGAGTTTTTAAATAAAATAAAAAAAACATCCCGAAATGACCTAGTTTGTGTCGAATGGACGTTTAGCCGCATTTCTGTCTTTCTCTTTTATTTTTAAAGTTTTGTAATAATCGGTTGGTAATCAGAGGTACTGTAAAAGTGATAAAACAGAAAATTTTGCCCGGTTGTAATGTTTCTCACTTTAAAGTTAGCAATTTGCCGATTTTAAGGGGCAAACGTTTATTGCGAACGATTAAGCTGGTCAGGGGGAGCTTATTTTAAAAAGTTTTGTAATATTCGGTTGATAACTAAAGGTACCGTTCAAATTAAACTGTTAAAATAGAAAATTTGGCCCGGTTGAAATGTTTCTCGCTGTAGGTCAGCAATTTGCCAATTTTAGGGAGGTTGCGTGGCTGAATGGTTAGCACCTGCGCTCTGTATCGTAACGTCTGTCATTGAGTCAACTGGCGTTGTTTCGATTTCTTGGTTGTACGTGACAAGGAGTATGGTCGACTGTCCAACCTCGTAGCCCGTAACGCCGCTGCCCGGGTAAAATTTCCCTCATTGCACACTTTATGGCGTATGCCCGTCTTCATTAGCCCATTTTAGGAGCAGAACAGTAGGACGTTAAACCCCATTCAATTTCATTTCATTTTCTCTATGTTGCTTATTTATTATAGTGGATAAATATTTTTCTGGTTCTAGCAATTATTTAATTTCTGCATAGAAATCTTGCTTTGGTCAGTTTTTTATTGCAGAGTGCCATTCTTGTATATTGCAGTCTATGATCCTTGGTTTAAAACATGCTTAAGAAGTCGTCACGATTTCCTACTTATAACCAAACATATTGGAAACCATAATTATATAACATATCTCTAATTTTGGAAGCCCGATTACAGCTATACAAGTTTCAATTATTTCCCTTTAGTTTAAAGATTATTTTTTTGCCCGGGTGCAGTGTTTTTCACTACATTTAAATTTGTAACTTTGTGAGTTTTTGTGAGTTTTTGACCGATTTTGATAATTATGTCTTTATAATTTACCAAATCTACATATTTAACGTACATATTCAAACAGTTCAGTTCAACCTGATTCAAAAAGTTTTAGTTTTGTTCAGAGTTATCTCAATTAATTTTTCGATGTTTTCTTACCATTTTCATTTCATTTTTCTGAAAGTTTTGAAGTCGGAAGTCATCCCGATTACAGCAACACAAGTATCAGTTATTTCCCGTTAGTTTTCAGATTATGCAATGTTTCATACTATATTTAGACTTGTAACTTCGCGAGTTTTTGACCAATTTTGATAGTTTCTTATTCTTATCCTTTTATTTGAGATACTTGATATAATCGATGACATGTGACGATGAATATGAAAGCTTTCATATCGGCATGGGACAGTAGCAGATCTAGTTATTATTTTTTTTTTTTTGTGTATTTTCTGCAAATCGGATTTCTCAGAATTTAACCATGAGATCTTTCTGAAACTTTGACCTACCCTCCCAAAAATGTGGTGCGAACGTTGTTTAAATATATTTTCAAAACGTTTTACGAATCCGAAATCACCGAATTTCACGAACGAAAAAACTGACAATGCATAGTCGTAACTTTGTTATTTTTTGACCGATATTACTAATTCTTTTCTCTTTGAATACCTTGAAAAAAAATCATTTTCATCTGCAGTTTCACATTTTCGAATTTCGAAAATTCGTCGCTGTGATTTTGAAACGGAAGTTTAGACCAATTTGACAACTTCTTTAATAGTTGTACGATTTTCATGAAATTTAGTATATAAGTAGATCTTACCGATGTAACTTCAAAAATATAATTAGAAATTTTCTACATTATCTCCCTTTGATGAAATTAAGGATCAAATTGTAAAAAAAATCGTCGAAATATAGGTCAGAATGACCAAATTTTTTTTTCTTTACCAGACAAGGAATTACTGATTCTTACACAAAATATGGAGTTTGTTGATCGAACCGGAAGTGCCACCATCTTTAAACGTGAAAAATCAATAAGGCTTTTTTGCTATTTTACTTACAGACACGGGAGTTATATTTTCGGAATCCTTGAAGGTATGCCTAAAACTAAACATCTATCGGATCAGAATTTTGATTTCGGTCACGTGATGGTCACCATTTTGAATTGAAAATGAAAAATAGAAGCAATTTGAAGGGCCGGGACTTTGGATAACAATAAATCTCCTTCTAATTAAGCTAGAATGTTCAAACTTGGCGTAGACGTTCACTAGGTCAATGTTATGATTGAGTTCCAAGATGAGCATTTTCTGCCCAGGGTAAGCAGAGATAAGCATGCTGATTTGTTGATTCTTTAGGGCACGATAACTTCGGTTATAATGAAGGGAGGGTGGTGAAACTCTTGTCAATCGAAAGACTAATAGCTAGCCTGTTGTGTGAAATCATTGTATCATTATTTTTAAATATCGGGGATAGCAGAAAAAAGAGATCGAAAATCCAAAAAGTCGTATTTTTATGATTTGGGGCGTTTTTAAAGGTCCTTTTCTCTTAGCCCTAAGAACTCCTCCCCTGTTAAAATCGATCGCCGGCGATGGATAAATTCATCACGTCTTATCCGAAAAAATATTCACAGTAAACGAATATCATTTATATCATTCGAAAGCCACGAAAATTCCCCATAAAATGAGACTAAGAACGGGCGATTATTCAACATAGAAGTCGTGTTATACGAGTCTAGAGTCTAACAAAGATGTGTAACTCTATGAGCGTAAACAAATGACGTCGTGTTATTTATATTTAGCAGAAGTCCTACTATTTCGTGTACCTATAGCCGTAAAAGGTGGTTTATTACGTCTAAAAGAGAAATTATTAAACCGAAAATTAAGAATAGAAGTTTTGTTAAGTTTTCCAATGATTAAACACGTGTGATCTTGAATATGTGAGCGATGCCGATGAATTCAAATGAGCAAACATATGACCTAGATTCGTCCGACGAAGAATTTGTCAACGAGAGATCCTGATTAGATTAGATGAGTGAGTTTTGTTTACTAATTTATTATTTTACACCCGAACAAACGTAAACTTGATGATGATAATTATTTAATTGTAGAATGTGTGCTTATTTCTACCATGAATTATCCATTTAGCATCGAATTATCGGTAAATTAGGTCAAATATGTGGGCCTAAAATATAATACTAATAGTAATAGTACTACAGTAGTATATTTCTCGGTCACGTGCGTATGGCGGAGTACGCACATGGCTGACTTGATGAAAAGGGGATGTTTTCTGTTTCAATTAGACAATTTTGGCATGAAATGCAGAAACCCGCGTATAGTTATTCAAATTTCAAAAAGGCTTGGCCACTAATTATTGTCAGTTTTCGTTTGTTTGCTTTCGTTCCAATTCCAGCAATGATCGAGGGGTTGGATCGTTGTTGGGACTAGGCCTCTAGGCCTCGGGCAAGTAAGGCTAAATCACTTATGATAATTTAGATTTCTATCTCTACCCTTTGGTAAAAATAAATAATAGGCCCACACATGTATATTATAAATGCCAAACGAAAGCGTGTGTGACTATCCTTCTGTGTTTTACATGTACACTATTTAATCAAAGTGTGTTATTTAATTTTTTTCCTAGGCCTTCAACCTCAGTTGAAGATACTGCACATGGACATGGTCGGCTAATGATAGTCTTAGGCCTTAGGCCTTATGGTACTGATACAATCATGAATTGGGATGTGTGAGTTTTGTTTGTTATGTATAATGTATATGTTTTTACATTCAAATTATTCAAAACAAGTATAAACCTAAAATGTCTAAATGTTCTACAGCTTTAGATTGTGTGCCTAGATTTACTATTGTATAAAATATTGATTTATGACCTTCCTCTTTCAAATTATTTTACCTAAGGTTACTCAATTTAGAAGTCTTTTGGGTTTTTTTATTGCACTGAATGCTTTACATTTATTTATTTATATTTGAAGGCCCTTATCTGAAGATGGAAATAGGTAGACCCAATGATATTGTTGAGAAAGTTTGGGTACAACAGTATAACAAAAGTACATGTACCACCAGGTCAAGGGGTCAAGAAACATAGAAGCTTTCCTATGCAGAAGATTCTTGTGAAGAAAATTTACCATTGAAGAGAACACAGCCATCTGCATCCCAGCCTTGTGGTCATCAGAAGATAAGTCATAATATTAGCACAGAAGAATGGAAGCAAGGACAGTGTATAGACATGGAGCCCAGTAGGCTATACCGAAGTTTATTCCAAGACATGGAATTGGAGTTTCATGAGTTGGTAGTTGGCACAATGGAATTTAATCTGTTTGACGGGTGAAAACTAGATAACATAGCAGATTTTTTGTCATTGCTATATTTATTGTTAATAACATAATTATTGATTGTTGCATGATTATGCTAGGCCTGTGTACATGTATCTACTTGATTGTATGTATTCCTTCTGAATTTTTGTTCTCCCCCTTGTGCCTACTTTCATATTTCGGTGTAAAAAAGTGCTATTGTCTTTGGGATCGTGTTTACCTTATGGCAAATGCTTTAATATTTTTATAATAGCAGCTGTGGGTATTATTTTAACAACAGAAGTATAAAAAAAACTAATTTTGAGGTCGAAAGTCAGTGTGGCAGGTCAAAGGTCAACCCATTGAGTCAAAGGTCAATAGTGGGGTCAAAGGTCAATAATATGTCAAAGGTCATTTGCATAATTACTTAATTATGTCTTTATTTTTTAATTCTAATCATATATTTGTGATATTTTATTTTGTTATCTTTAAATTCATTCATTAAATCACAATTGTTACAATGTGAATAATTAAAACTCTATTGCTGTATTTTATTGCAATGTTTATCATCTTTGATGTCTCTTAACTTTTTTGATTTTAGTGCTACAATTATGAATAATACACAGATTTGTGGCAAAATAGTTATTTTCTTTGAATCTACATCAAAAACCCTACCAGCTTATAATCCCTGTGGTCTGTCTGAGGTCAAATGGAAAAGTTAAAATTATTTTTGGGGTCAAAGGTCAAATAAAAAGGTCAAGGTCAAAGTTCATGCACGTGGGGTCAACAAAATGATCCCCTATAGAAAGCCCTGCCAATGCTCTTATCAGAAACATATAACATGTGGTTCTTCTAAGAATTATATTTTACCATTTGCCCAGTAACAGATACCAGTGTTAAAACTCCTATTTAGGGGTTGAGTGTATAGGGTTTTGAAGTCAACATAATATTTTGGGGGAACTTCTTCTACAAAGAGTCTTATCGGTAGTTTTTTTTATGAAACCATCGACCAACAGTCCAAAATAGCAGGAGTAGAAGAATAAAAGGATCGAAAATTGAAAACGGCACCCTTTCATTGTTAAGCAAAACATGCAGTGTGGGTGGCTATAATCTGCACATTTAGTCATTGTATAGAGCGTATTCAACAGTATCGAATTCCAACTGCAAAGGGATCTTTTACGTGCACTCCAATGTGTACACGACGGGGGGGGGGGACACGCCAGAAAATCGAGATGAACTTTCTCGGCCAATGCAGGGATCGAACACCCGACCTCCTGACTAGCAGGCCAACGACTTAGCCACATAGTCTGGACACCCATCGTACATTTCATCGGTCAAATCAAAGCATTTCATTGCATTAGACCAATAATTAATTATTCTTAATTTAAAACTTTATTTTAATATTAGTCTGGCATTATTAAATCCTAATTTTATTGGTCTTATTTAAAATTAAACTTTCATTTAACTATGAACAACCCATAGCGTGTCTCTTTAAAACAAATAAATACTCTAAAACAGTAGCTTAACCTTTTGACCTAAACTCATTAATGTATGATTTTGTTGTGAGCGACTTGTTATTCTCCCTATATCACATATTGCACGTGTCTGATTTCAAAGGGGGGAGGGGGCTGAATGGTTAGCACGCGCGCCTGTCATTGAGTTAACTAGCGTGTTTTTGAATGCCCGGTTGTACGTGACAAGGAGTAAGTTCGCTTGTCCATCCTGCCATTTGTAGTTCTTTCTCGCCATTTTCATTTCACTTTCTCATCCGTTTCATTACAGTAATACAAGTTTCAGTTATTCCCCTTTAGTTTTCAGTTTATTGTTATGCCTGGGTGCAATGTTTCATACTATATTTAGACTTGTAACTTCGCGAGTTTTTGACCAATTTTGATAATTTTTTCTTTTCATCCTTTTATTTAGGATACTTGATACAATCGATGACATGTGACGATGAATATGAAAGCTTTCATATCTGCATGGGACAGTAGCAGATCTGAAAGAGAGAGAGAGAAATGGGGTTTAACGTCCACTCAACACAAACTAGGTCATTTCGGGACTAACATATGTTTTTTTTTTAAATTTTATTTCAATAATTCGCTTGCGCGTAGGGGTCTTTAGCAGTGGGAGGAAACCGGAGTGCCTGGAGGAAACCCACGAGGTTGAGAAGCAGATCTAGTTATTGTTATTTTTTTTTTGTGTTTTATCCACAAATCGGATTTCTCAGAATCTAACCACAGTATCTTTATGAAACTTTTACCTATCCCCCCAAAAATGGGTGGTAGCTGTTGATTAAATATATTTTCAAAACGTTTTACGAATCCGAAATCCCCGAAATTTACGAACGACAAAATGGAAAATGCATAGTCGTAACTTTATTGTTTTTTGACCGATTTCACTAAATCTTTTTTCTTTGAATACCGTGAAAAAAATCATTTTCATCAGCAGTTTCACATTTTCGAATTTCGAAAATTCGTCGCTGTGATTTCGAACCGGAAGTTTAGACCAATTTGACAACTTCTTTAATAGTTGTGCGATTTTCATTCAATTTAGTATATAAGTAGATCCTACCGATGTGACTTCAAAAATATAATTAGAAATTTTCTAAAATATCTCCCCTTGGTGAAATTAAGGATCAAAGTTTTCAAAAAAATCGTCGAAATATAGGTCAGAATGACCTAATTTTTTTTTCGATACTAGACAAGGAATTACTGATTCCAACTGCTTAGGGATATTTTACGTGCACTCCAATGTGTACACGGGACCGTGGTTTTCGTCCCCTCCGAACTAGACAGCTATGCTTGTCAGGCCCTCCGTTCTGCCTCACTGACAAGGGGGAACCACGCCGGGAAATCGAGATGAACTTTCTCCCTGAAGAACTTTCAATTCAAGCCAAACTTTTATTGCATACGATTAAGCTGGTCAGTTGGAGCTTATTTTCAAAAGTTTTGTAATAATCGGTTGGTAATTAAAGTACCATGCACATTAAACTGTTAAAACAGAAAATTTCGCCCGGTTGAAATGTTTCTTGCTATAAGTCAGCAATTTTCCGAATTCAGGGAGCTTTAATAGCTGAATGGTTAGCATGTGCGCGCTGTATCGTAACGTCTGTCATTGAGTCAACGGGCGTCGTTTCGATCGTCAGGTTGCACGTGACATGGAATATGATGTCCAACCCCGTTTATTGCGAACGATTAAGCTGTTCAGCGGGAGCTTATTTTTAAAAGTTTTGTAATATTCGGTTGATAACTAAAGGTACCGTGCAAATTAAACTGTTAAAATAGAAAATTTGGCCCGGTTGAAATGTTTCTCGCTGTAGGTCAGCTAGAATGTTCAAACTTGGTGTAGACGTTCACTAGGTCGTTGTCTTGATCGAGTTCACAGCAGAAATAACAGTGAAACGATCAACGAACTCATAACAGAAATAACAGTGCAAAACTTAACGAATTCATAGCATAAATAGCAGAAATGAAATGGGGTTTTACGTCCTACTCTTCTGTACCTGACCTGGGCTAATGGAAGACGGGCATACGCCATACAGTGTGCTATGAGGGAATTTTTGCCCGGGCAGCGGCGCTACGGCCTACTCTTAAATCGAACTCCAACTGCCAAGGGATCTTTTACGTGCATTCCATTGTGTACACGGGACCTCGGTTTTTCGTCCCATCCGAACGACTAGGCAGCTGTCCTTATCAGGCCCTCCTTCTGCATCACTGACAAGAGGAAACCACGCCGGAAAATCGAGATGAGCTATCTCGGCCAATGCAAGGATCGAACACCCGACCTCCAGGCTAACGAGCCAGCGCCTTGCCCACTTAGCCACCGTGATTCCCATAAATATCAATGAAACGATCAACGAATTTATAGCAGTAATAACACTTCAACAATTAACGAATTCGTAGCAGAAATAACGGTGAAATAATTAACGAATTCGTAGCAGAAATAACAATGAAACGTTCAACGAAATCATAGCCGAAATAAGAGTGGAACAGTCAACGAATTAATAGTAGACGAGTTCATAGTAGAAAAAACAGTGAAACAATGAACGAATCATAGCAGAAACCAGAAGGCTATCAATACACTGTGAAATTTGAAACCTAAATGGCCCGGCTAGGAACAATATCTACATGCCCGTAAAGGACTACTTAACAGTTGGAATTCGAAAGAAAAGACCGTAACGACGCTGTCCGATCAAAATTTAGTTAATTCAGTCGGCGCAGACAGATAGGTCGTTAAAACCATTTCTGTTCAGTTCATTCCATTTCCTTAAATCTATGAAAGTTGTGTGAATTGGGAATCGCGTATTACTCAACAGTTTCAGGGGAGATAAGCCGTCTTTGAGATTGGAAATCAATTTTTGATATCGACTGTGTATGATTGCTACTAGATCGATTGTGATTCAGGTTCTAATCAGTTTGGATTGAAGAATCGGGGTGGTATATGTGTGTGTGATAGGGTGGGGGTGGTGGCACAAGGCGCTATATCCCATTCGCAACCACACACCTCACAAATGCAGGGTATAGGTTGCGATCAGTTCTTTCAAGATTTTAATATATATATAAGCCACTTTATTACACGCCTCATCTGAAAATGTCTGTGTTAGTGTAGATAAATGTTGACCAAATAACATCTTTCACCATTTTGACTTTCAGTTACAGAACTAGCATAGGGGCGTTTTAAGGTTTATCATGGCGGAGGCTGTACTATTTTGAGGGCCCTCTGTCGCGAGGGGAGGTTCTTGATTGATGATTGTCATGCCAATGCAATGGCTGCATTCTCATTCAGTAGTGGATTCGACAGTAACAGTGTATAGAAACGATTGAGTTGGACTCGGGGGGCCCTTTCCCTTGGCCCTAGGGACCCTTTTGTCATTCGTGGGACCCTTTTGTTTGTCTTTAGAGCCCTCCCTAACTAGGGTAAATTTTCATTTTTCGCATCGGTTTTAGCATTTTTCTCCCGTTTTATTTTTTCAACTGCTTTGATTTTTTTCGCGGGGAGGCTGGCGCCTCCAGCGCCTCAGCTATAAAACGTTTTTGAACTAGCAGTTCTATTGACATAATACCGTTTTTTCCAGTAATGGTAACTCACTCGTTTCTTCAAGAATCATTCGGCATTCCAGGTATGCTACATTCTATTCGCTGTCTTCCATAGGAGCGGTAAGATGAGACCTGTTTGTGGGAAAAACCCTAAACAATATGCGAGAGTGGAATAATTGTACATTACTTTAAGGTTTGCGTGAAGTAATTGACATATCGAAATTACAGTTATATGCACTGAATAACCATGACACGGAGAGAGAGCGAGAGAGAGAGAGAGAGAGAGAGAGAGAGAGAGAGAGAGAGAGAAATGGGGTTTAACGTCCACTAAGTCATTTTGGGACTAACATATGGTTTAATTTTATTTCAATAATCTGCTTGCGCATATTAACAGTGGGAGGAAACCGCAGGTCCCGGGGTAAACCCAGGAGATTGGACAGGCGAGATTGTAGGTTAGGGTTAGGGTAAGCGCTAAGGTTAGGTCTTGGGTTAGGATTAGGATTAGCGATATCCCTATTTACATCTCGTGACCTTTGACCAAACGTAATGAAGACAGGATGTGACGTATATATGCACATTGAGGTTATCAAGCTATAGACCGGATTGTTTGTAAGCTCCAATCTTTCCATGTCCAACAAGTCCGTTTCCAATTATACCGTGTCCTATACCGTTATCAACGATACCATGACCAATTCCGTGTCCAACAATACCGTGTCCGATACCGTTACCAACGATGTCATGCCCAATGCCGTAACCAATCTTTCCATGTCCAATAAGTCCGTGTCCGATTCCGTTTCCAATGATACCATGTCCGATACCGTTACCAACGATACCATGACCAATTCCGTTTCCAACAATACCGTGTCCGATACCGTTACCAACGATGCCATGCCCAATGCCGTTACCAATCTTTCCATGTCCAATAAGTCCGTGTCCGATTCCGTTTCCAATGATACCATGTCCGATACCGTTACCAACGATACCATGACCAATTCCGTTTAGGCCTACAACAATACCGTTTCCGATACCGTTACCAACAATACCATGACCAATTCCGTTACCAATAACACCGACTTTGCCAACAGCTACTATTCCGTGTCTGAGTCGGTTTCCTTGGATACCATGTCCAATACCATGGTTGAGTCGGTTGCCAATAGCTCCTACACCAACAAGACCATGTCCAACACCGGCATGTCCTCTTCCAAATCCTTTACCATTTCCGTTTCCAAAGACACCAACACCATGTCCGAAACCGTGTCCGATTTTAGCATCGATGTATTGGGAAGCAGCTACTGTCAAACAGACAGCGAAAGCGACGAAAGCCTGAAAAAGAAAAAAAAAACATGTGTTTTACAGAAATAGCCGTAGATTTGATTCCATACTAAAAAAAAAAATCGCGAGGGTTTATTTATAACCAAAAACTTGACAATCAAGAAATTTTACTGTGCCGCCATTATTTAGTACATGATCGAGTTTTGGCGTTACCAGGCAAAATCACAAATAATGTTCAACTCTGGGTAATAATTTACACTTTTTATAATTTACCGTTCTGGCCCTATGAATATAAAACTGCCTCTAATACAATGTCAAGGGCGATAAGCAATAATACAACAGTGACGATGCAATACCATGTTCAACCCTCGATTTCTACCAGTTTTAAATTTAAAGATGGACCTATGGGTATGAATGCCAAGTGCGATAAGCAATCATATAAAAATTTAGTATGTAATGAAACTTATTAGTGCTATACCAAATTAGATATCAGGTTTCTTGTCTAGAAAGTTCAAGTATATCCCATCTGGGTCACGATCCTTGTCACTACATACCGCTAATTGGAAGTATTGAAGATTATTTAGTCAACAAGTTAAATTTACTCTCTGTAGATTGTTACAATGTTTTACTGAATAAGCCCAGTCTGTACAGAACAGAGGGGCGAAAAAGCAAGTCCCATTTAAGATTTCAGGGACCGGGTATGCTTATCTTAAAACTTCAAAGATTTGAAATCTTATACGGAGTAGGGCAAAAGTCCTACTTTATACACCGACTGGACCATTGAAGACAAACAGATAGATTTTGCCCGGACATCTATATTACGATATACTCTATCAAGGAATCTTTTACGTGCACGCCAATGTGTACACTGAACATTGCTTTTCGTCCCATCCTGACAATTAGACACTATTCCCTGTCAGACCGGGCAGACCTACTGTCCTGTACAGCTAACAAGGGCAGTCAAGCCTGTACAATTGACTTTCTCGTCAAACCCCGGGAGAGAGCCCAAGACCTACTGGTTAGTTAATCAGTGTCTCTTAACACTGAGCCACCATGATCCCCATACATTAAAAACATGGAGTTAATAGATGAGCATTTTATGCTTAGGGTAAGCAGAGATAAGCAATTAGATTGGTTGATGATTTCGGACACTTTCACTTCAGTCAGAGTGATGAAACTTGGTGTATAGTTTCATTACATCAATACCTTGAATACGTTCGACAATGAGCATTGTCTGCCCTGGATAAGCAGAGCGATGAGCAATTTGATTGGTCGAGAATTTGAAACAAAATAACTCTCCTTCTATTTGGGGCAGAATGTTCAATCTTGGTGAAGGCGTTCATTAGGTCAGTGCCATGAAGGAGTGCGAAGATGAGCATTGTCTGCTTGCAGTAAGCAGAGATAAGCAATCTGATTGTTTGATTCTTTGGGGCACGATAACTTTGGTTATAATGAAGTGAGAGTGACAAAATTCCAAATATAGATTCATTATGTCATTACCTTGACTAAGTTTGATGTTGAGAATTTCTGCGTAGATTTAGGAGCAATAAGCAATTTGACTGATCACATTGGAACATAACACCTCTGTTTTTAATTAGGGTAGAATTTGAACCGGTTGAATTGTTTCTCGTTATAACTCGGTGAGTTTTTGGCGGATTTCATTAATTCTTTTTCCTTTTTAAGATTCTTTGTATAACTCATGAGATGCGACAGAAACTGACCGTGAATATGAAAGCTTTAATATCTGCTTAGCAGATCTAGTTATTTATTAGGCTTTCAGACTTTCGTCTGAAAGCCTATTGTGATTACTAAAATTATTAAGCTTTCATATTACATATGAAAGCTTATTGTTTTTGTTAAGATTATTAAGCTTTCATATTACATATGAAAGATTATTATTATTAAGCTTTCATATTACATATGAAAGCTTATTGTTTTTGTTAAGATTATTATTGCTATTTTTTTTCTTTCTTGTGTAGTTTCTGCAAATCGGATTTCTCAGAATCTAACCACAGGATGTTTCTGAAACTTTGACCTACCCCCCAAAAAATGGGTGGTGAGTATTGATTAAATAAATTTTCAAAACGTTTTAAGCATTCGAAATCACCGAATTTTACGAACGAGTGAATTTGACCTGCATTACTGTAACTCTGTGACTATTTGACCTATTTTACTAATTCTTTTTTCTGTGATTACTTTGACAAAAATCATTTTCAACTGCAGTTTTAGATTTTCGAATTTCGAAAATTCGTCGCTGTGATTTCGAACCGGAAGTTGAGACCAACTTGACAACTTCTTTAATAGTTGTACGATTTTCATGAAATTTAGTATGCAAGTAGATCTTACCGATGCAACTTTAAAGATCTACTTAGAAATTTTCTAAATTATCTCCCCTTGGTGAAATTAGGGATCAAAGTTTTCAAAAAAATCGAAGAAATATAGGTCAGAATGACCTGATTTTTTTGTTGGATACTAGATAAGTAAATACCGATTCGTACACAAAATATTGAGTTTGTGGATCGAACCGGAGGTGCCGCCATCTTGAAACGTGATAAATCACAAAGGTTTTTGAGATATTTTACTTACAGACATGGGAGTTACATTTTCGGAATCCTTGAAGAAATGCCTAAAAATCTATCGGATCAGAATTTTGATTTCGGTCACGTGATGGTCACCATTTCGAACTGAATATGAGAAAAGGTGAAAAATCGACATTAACGAGCACGTGAATGAAAGCAATAGGCCGTAGTTTGGAGAATATGTCTCCTATTTCCAAAATGAATACATTTCTAGATAGCCGGTATCAGGGTCGAAATATTGTTATTTAAAAATGTCACATTTTCGAATTTTGTCTTTGATGTTTTTCGTGCCGATAAAGTTGTTTACGATTGAAAAATCATAAAAAATTCTCTATATTTTGACCGATTTTAATGATTTTTTTTTTGTTGATGAGATTATTTACATGACCAATGACATGTGACAGGAAGTGACTGTTAATATGAAAGCTTTAATATCTGCTTTGCAGATCTAAATTTTCAGCAGCCATCTAAATTTGAATTTTTACAAAAAAAATAATATTCCGTTAACGGACCCTAAACCTTCAAATTTTTTTTAACAAGAACATGTTTGCATAATTTTTTAAAATATTAATAATGCAGTAAAAAATTATTTCAGATACTTATGAAAGTTGTCGCAGAATTTCCAATAGCTATCTCAATTACTACTATTACAAACAAAATACAATAAAATATCGGTGCCAATTTTCAACATAAAAATATGGGCGTGAATGTTTCAAATCCGATTTAAACAAAAACTATACAAACTCTAAAATTTCAAACCAAATATTCCTGTAAATCACAGGACACGTGCGGTTAGAGCGCAAGTATTTAAAACAATGACTTTTATTTATCAGTATTGAATTATGTGGTTCATTATTCTAAAAAAAAATACCCTTTACAAGCGCTATCATGACTGTATCGGTCTGTATTTACCTATGAAATAAATGTTAACGCTTTAATATTCCCATAAAGCTATAGAAAGATAATGCAACGGTATAAAACAAATAAATTAATCTGCTTGGTTAGTTGACAGGGCTCTAAATTGATATACGTTCACCATTTGTTTGCCGATTGTTTACATTGGTTTTCGCAGCTTCTTCCACGAAGGGAAATCTCGAGCTTGTGTCATGACGACCCTGGCCAATCCTAAGGCGTGGGCGTTCTATCTGTATTTGTCGTCTTTTGGGATCAATTGTGGGAACATGTCGCCTTATCAACCTGCATGTCGACAAAAAAACCAGGTTTTTCATTTACTAGTCACTTTCGCAACTCAATTAGTCAACAGAAGGAAGGGTTTTATTTTTACTTGTCGTGCCGCGATTTGTCACCTTGGAAGATAATCAGTACGCATGTTGCATGAGTATGGAAGCGTATAGGGGCCAATAGCACGACAGCTAACGTAATACTAAGTTAATAATAATAATATGTCAAACTCGCTATGTTGGATGTCGTCATTTCGTTTTAAATTCTGTCGACATAACACATGGCTATATTTTACGAACATGTCGACATACAACTGTATACTACGGCGAAATGGGATATGTGGACAATAGCAATATCTTAACGCAAACGTGCACTCGGCAAAAATTGTCTTATCAGAGAAAAAATCACCAGAACAATCACAATATATTGATAAATTCCAAAGTTAGAATATTGCGGGGTCTATCGCGCTATTGACCCTTATAAGCTTCCATACATGAGCACGCGATGAAATAGGGCGAGATACTGTTTACCTCGACTTCTCTCTTTATCGCCTCGGACTTTCAATTCGCAGTCCTGTTCACTGATTACCACTAACAGCACACATCTACCCAAACCAACAATAATCTACCAATATTCCAGCTCAAATAAAAAAAAAAATATGATCATATGTCGTTATTTGAATAGTTTTTATAGACATACACAATCTTTTACGGAACATACCACAGTCATCTGAGCTGATTTCGTTTTTGTTGTACTGACACAGACACGGGAAAGAATGGGCTTCTTGATTGTGGACCCCGTAGAGGTCACAATTTTGTTTGGACGTTCCTCGGGTGACGCTGAACGTTCTTCTTGTATTTGGGAGGTGGTGACTGGGATGGTGGTCGGTGTGGTTGTGATTGGCCTCTCTGAAAAAACTGCCCATTGGCTGGAGAGGTTTGTTCGGTCCTCCGTTGTGTGTTATACCTTTGGTTGTTATTGGGCACGCTTGTCACATTTCTCCCAGATTGGCAGTGCACTTTCGGATTTGTATCGCCATTGCTTCGTAGTGCCCCTGAGTGCCCTTTTCCCCCCAGCTTGGTTGCGCGCATTCGTGTTTTTATTGACAATATTTTGTGACCCGGGTTTCGTCCTTGGTTTTTGCTTTTTATTCCGGACTGTTTGCCATATGTCTCGGAATGGTGCTGTGATATAGAATGCCTCATTCGGCATTTCTGTCCAAACGAGGTTAAATAAATGCCTCGTTGTCTGCAGTTCCAAAACGAGGTTTTTTAAAATTGCCCTGTTTTTGGAACGAGGTATTTTGTTCAGAACGAGGCTGGGTAAAATGCCTCGTTTATTAAACATGGTTTTTTCCAAGATAGTTATTAGCAGTATTTGCTATCAGCGAATTTGTAAAAATTAAAATTTATGTTATTTAATACGAAAATAAAACCAGTCCAAACTATGATATTATAATCAGAGGAATAGACATGACAAGAATACACGTCATATCATAAATTATTTTATCATTATCAATACCCATCTGTCTTCATAATAAAACGTTTTAATTAAATTTTAATGTATGGAGTGTGCTTTATTTCCCATTTAATTGACAATTGGTATAAAGTCGACAAATTTATCGCTGTGCATTTATATAACTTTGCTCCAATAATATTTTGTGCTATGTTATGGGGTTTCAACGGAAACCGTCAATGCTATGGTCAAGTTAATTTTTTTTACAATAAATATAAAAAATAAACTGGCGTATTGGAAATAACTGAGTCTCTTGCCAGAACTGGGTCTGAAACACATTATGGTACACGATTCGCGTACCAATGGTAAAATGTGTTTTTTTATCTTAAATATTTGATATCAGAAGCCCACCTTTTTCCAGTAAGATTACAAGATTAATGTTGATTTAAATTGACAAATACATGTAATTCGTGTTTTCAATGTTGAAGATTTTGGATGATATAAGGTTAGAGACTTAGCTCCTTAAAATTAATTATTGTAAGGTTTTATTTTACTTTCTTGTACAATAACTTATACAACCAGACAATTTTCTGGTGAATGACGGATAAAGGTATTAACTTTTTCAGCTATAGCGGAATTTGTGTGCCTTCAAATGCTGGAGCACTGTTTGTTTCATAACTATCATCTATTCTATTGATGGTCGGTACATATAAATCACAATGGGTCGTCTCGTCCCATAAACTTAAAAACATGGATTATATGAAAAAAACATAAATACATATGAATTTTTAATATTTTATTTATATAGTAACAACAACAATTTTATCACTGTTTCAAATTATTTAATGACATTATTGTCCCTATGACATTACTGTTTCGTTCACTTTGCATTAGATGTTATAACTAAACCTCATTATTCATGTCCATATAGATTTGTCACAATAGTTTTCCAACACCGTGGAAATCTTAGTTGTTGGTAAGCTACCAGACGCTTTCGTCATTAACATACTGGTAATGCTATTGTCATTAACATACTGGTGTCACTTTTATACATGATAGTGTCAATTATTACAACTGATTTCGTTTTTGTTGTACTGATATAGACACGGGAAAGAACGGGCTTCTTGATTGTGGACCCCGTAAAGGTCACAATTTTAATCCGATATTGATGAAATTTGAAATGTAAGTTTATAACCCAAAGATCGCAGTTCCTTTCGATATTCGGGCACATTGGATCATAACTTCCTGCATTATGGCCCCTGGTTGTACGAAAAATCATGTTTTTTACTTTGTGGACCCTATGGAGGTCACAATTTTATTCCGAATTAAAAAACCGTTTGACTAGGGTAACGCCTTGTCAGCGGTTGGGTTGGGGTGGAAAGGGCAGTGTCTAGTCTTGCGGATGGTAGAAAATAGAGAGAAAAAAAAGATGCCCGTGTACTTATGTACGTAATGGAACGCTTGCCCTTCTTCATTAATTTAGAAAATTAGGTAGCTTGGTGAACTATGCCATAGCTCAGATGACTGTGGTATGTTCCGTAAAAGATTGTGTATGTCTATAAAAACTATTCAAATAACGACATATGATCATATTTTTTTTTTTTATTTGAGCTGGAATATTGGTAGATTATTGTTGGTTTGGGTAGATGTGTGCTGTTAGTGGTAATCAGTGAACAGGACTGCGAATTGAAAGTCCGAGGCGATAAAGAGAGAAGTCGAGGTAAACAGTATCTCGCCCTATTTCATCGCGTGCTCATGTATGGAAGCTTATAAGGGTCAATAGCGCGATAGACCCCGCAATATTCTAACTTTGGAATTTATCAATATATTGTGATTGTTCTGGTGATTTTTTCTCTGATAAGACAATTTTTGCCGAGTGCACGTTTGCGTTAAGATATTGCTATTGTCCACATATCCCATTTCGCCGTAGTATACAGCTGTATGTCGACATGTTCGTAAAATATAGCTATGTGTTATGTCGACAGAATTTAAAACGAAATGACGACATCCAACATAGCGAGTTTGACATATTATTATTATTAACTTAGTATTACGTTAGCTGTCGTGCTATTGGCCCCTATACGCTTCCATACTCATGCAACATGCGTACTGATTATCTTCCAAGGTGACAAATCGCGGCACGACAAGTAAAAATAAAACCCTTCCTTCTGTTGACTAATTGAGTTGCGAAAGTGACTAGTAAATGAAAAACCTGGTTTTTTTGTCGACATGCAGGTTGATAAGGCGACATATTCCCACAATTGATCCCAAAAGACGACAAATACAGATAGAACGCCCACGCCTTAGGATTGGCCAGGGTCGTCATGACACGAAGCTCGAGATTTCCCTTCGTGGAAGAAGCTGCGAAAACCAATGTAAACAATCGGCAAACAAATGGTGAACGTATATCAATTTAGAGCCCTGTCAACAAACCAAGCAGATTAATTTATTTGTTTTATACCGTTGCATTATCTTTCTATAGCTTTATGGGAATATTAAAGCGTTAACATTTATTTCATAGGTAAATACAGACCGATACAGTCATGATAGCGCTTGTAAAGGGTATTTTTTTTTAGAATAATGAACCACATAATTCAATACTGATAAATAAAAGTCATTGTTTTAAGTACTTGCGCTCTAACCGCACGTGTCCTGTGATTTACAGGAATATTTGGTTTGAAATTTTAGAGTTTGTATAGTTTTTGTTTAAATCGGATTTGAAACATTCACGCCCATATTTTTATTTTGAAAATTGGCACCGATATTTTATTGTATTTTGTTTGTAATAGTAGTAATTGAGAGAGCTATTGGAAATTCTGCGACAACTTTCATAAGTATCTGAAATAATTTTTTACTGCATTATTAATATTTTTAAAAATTATGCAAACATGTTCTTGTTAAAAAAATTTGAAGGTTTAGGGTCCGTTAACGGAATATTATTTTTTTTGTAAAAATTCAAATTTAGATGGCTGCTGAAAATTCTGTGACAACTTTCTTAAGTATATGAAATAATTCATATTTTTTACTTCAATCTTTATATTTTGTTAAAAATTACGTAAACTGGATAGATGCTGGAAATTTTAGTACCGATATTTTATGCGATTTATAGCTACTTTCTTAAGCATATTATAAGATTGTTAAAACATATAGGTCATATTTTTTTACTTCATTATGTATACTTAAACATGGGTTGGGTGAGGGGGCTTAGACGTTTATGGTCCATTAACAAAATAATTTTATTTTTAATTCATTTTCTTATTGTGGGGTGGGGGTACTCTTTTTAAATATTTACGTGAAGATGTAAACTCGATGTGTTTTATTTGGGGTTTTATTTATTGTACCCCCGTTTGAAATTTAAATGAAATAAAATCGAAGGACTATGTACCTATTTTACATACTACGGCTGTTTACACCAAATTGAAAATATTTCCAAAGAAAAAATAGGTTGCCAGACAACGAAACATACACCCATGGTAGCTAAATCGTCCGGGCAGTCAACAAGAGTTGTTGCATATTAAGTAATTATCAGAAAATCATTAGAATTGGTTTGGTTTTTTTAAAGTTCTGCCCCATCCTCTTCTCAGAGGAGAATTGCTTCAATGGTTCAAAAATCATTTGTATAACAGAAAGCAAAGCGTCGTTGTCCTCGGCCCCCTTCTCTCTCTTATATATATATAAATGGTATCGTTAAGAACATAAAATCGAATATTAATGACCCAACCGCATGCGCGACTGTCTTAAATATTGATCTTGAAATGTTAAACGAATGGGCAAAAACGTGGCTGGTTTCCTTTAACCCGCTGAAAACTGAATCACTTGCACTACAGAAGTTTACCAACACAAGCATTTGGGATTGACTTTTCAGAAAAACTGCAAATAACCTTGATATAAGTATTAAAAATTCGACCTCTATAAATACATTTAAAACCAAAATAACTGATAAAGATAAAAATATACCCCCTTATTTCAACTTTGACAAACGTAAAAATCAAATATTACATAGTCGTCTTCGTCTCTCGTGCAGTGACCTAAATGGGCATAAATGTTTAAGGCATATTTCGGACAGCCCCGAGTGTGATTGCGGTCTGTCCTTCGAAGATCGAAGATACAGATCAATTGCATTGCTCCTTACGTTCTGATGCACGAAAAATATCTATAAATCTTTTACCATCGAATTTTATCAATTCACATAATCTGTTACACGGTGTAAGCAGCAATGATATTTCGTTAACCATTTTTGAAAGGGTCCACATGTTTTTTGACATGAGTAGAAGGTTTTAAGATCTATATCGACCAAAATGAGAACATGAACAACTGCGTAGCCAATGTGTAAATATGTATATATGAAATGTTGATAAGTATTCATTTTATTGTTTTGTTGTTTACTCAATTATTTCTTTTACATATCCATATTAATTTTTGTATTTAGGAGAGAGGTCATATAGGGTATGCCTGTTTCTCAATCCCTTTCAATTTCTAAATAAAATATTGTTTAAAAATACAAAAAAAAAACGTTTAGTATACGAAACATTTAATATTATGGATTTAGCTGTTAAATTATCGATTTTCAAGAAATTCAAACTCAACCATCGTTAATAAGTAACGGGATATACTGGCAAAACCTTGGGGTACTTACTCAGTTAACATGGACACAGAAATAAATTTTCTTGGGACAAACCACGGTTATTTACATATGTAAAGTAGCTAAGTCTCTAACTCAATACCACCCAAAGTCTTCGACATTGAAAATACGAATTATTTGTCAGTTTAAATCAACATTGATGACGCGATCTTACCGGGAAAAGATGGCCTTCTAGTGTCCAATATTTAAGACAAAACATTTTACCATTGGTGCACAATGCGTTTCAGCGCCATTTGTAACAAGTTGTAACAAGGGTCTCGAAAAACGAGACTAAACATTTAAACAAGTCATGTCATGTCAGCAAACAGTGACGCCAGATTCTGGGCTGTTCGTTCGTTCCTGGAGTTATGTCCACTTCCCCCCTAAGATGATAACGCAGACAATTCTTAGCTGTTAATACTACTACCTTGTGCTTACGCAGAAACGATATCGCAGACAAGAAATAGAGGTGCCGAAGCTTCTTCCTGATTATAGAATACAATTTTGCAATCTTTCCATTTGCGCCCCTGCTACATGGAGTGGATTTTGCGCGAAGTTCTTTCCTTTATTTTAGAGACAGCATATATGCGGACATATATTATGCGTCTCGTCTCTGGATTGGTAAATGTCATCTCTGTAGATATTAGTGTTTAGGTACCAGGCCCGACTTGTGGTGGCCTCCCATTACTACTACCTTGTGCTTACGCAGAAACGATATCGCAGACAAGAAATAGAGGTGCCGAAGCTTCTTCCTGATTATAGAATACAATTTTGCAATCTTTCCATTTGCGCCCCTGCTCCATGGAGTGGGTTTTGCGCGAAGTTCTTTCCTTTATTTTAGAGACAGCATATATGCGGACATATATTATGCGTCTCGTCTCTGGATTGGTAAATGTCATCTCTGTAGATATTAGTGTTTAGGTACCAGGCCCGACTTATGGTGGCCTCCCATTACTCCACTGTCCTACTCTGCAGGTTTGTGTCTTTTTAGCGGATTAGTGTTTAGATGTTGAGCCCGTCTAACCGTGACCCTCCCTTACTCTTCTATCCTACTGATTTGATATAATGACCCCCATGTAGTTTAGTGTTTAGATGTCGAGCCCATGTAACCGTGAAGTTTCAAGTCCTACTTCTCGGCTCTATTAAGCATTTGGGGGGCAATGAATTTCCAAACATCAGAGAATGAGATCATATATCATAAGAATATAAATGTATAATTGAAAAAAAAACCGGTTTCCGCTTTGAATGCTGTAATACTTAAAGGGCCAATCCCGATAACTTTTTGGGGAATAAAACTGCTTAATTTTGTGTTAAAATCCCTTATATCCCATTACCTAAGGCCGACCAACTAACCCGATATTTGTGATATGCTTGTAAATAACTTAAACCTGACAGTCTTCATCTGGAAATGGAGACAGTTGTATTATACAGTATCTGGATAAAACCAGACTTTTTTCTATAAAAATGATATGTAGGTGAAATGTACCTTTTGTTATCAAGTACAGTACATGGGTCGTTCACTGTATAGACCTCTCAAGAAATGGGAATCGATTATTAGGTCACCCAATCAAAAAATTGACCCAAAATCTTAAAAGGGTTACGTGTCCGGATAAGCAGTGTTGACGTTAACATCAAAACGACTCAATATTTTGAGCTGAAACTTTGAGCCAAGGTAAATACACCATGCCTCTATATTTTGGTCCATAAATTTCATAAAGGCTCGGACTTCAATTTTTGAGACACTGTTCTTATCGGGATTGTCCCTTTAAGACCTCGCGCAATACCATTCGTGGCAAACCATCTGAAAATTTGGGTGACTAAGAAATTTTTCGGCCAGATTGCCCCAGCAACTTTATCTTCAGTTGGTTTGTTATCGGAGTTTTTAACAGAATGTCTCCGGAATCCCAGCAAGTTTAAAAAACACAATTTTGATGACACGGGCAATGACTACAAAACCAATTCAGATATGGTTCGCCCTTATTACAAATCCATCAAGCGAACGCAGTTGTGTTTATAAAATCTCTCAATGTGTGCCCCGTACTTCGCGTGTAAAGAACCGAGCAACAGCAGATGGCATTACAAAATACGCCGATACCAAAAATAAGTCTGCTGGTCCTCCTGTTTTCATTTGATTTTATTACGACGAAGGTAGAATTTTAACATCGTGTAGCGTGACACCTTGATATATACAGAAACATTTTTATGTGTTTACTATTTTTCTTATCACTCCATCATACGTACATAATCCATAATATCAGGTATAATGTATTGGACGTAATAGACATCAAACAATAACAAGCACCTGTCTTTTTTGTTATTTATTCTGGGAGTCCTTTTGCACTATGGCAAATTCAGCGCTGACAAAACCTCCCTGGCGCCATTTTCAGTTAGTAACCTACGCAGATACTTATTTTGCGTAATGGTTTATCGAGTGTTTGTTTAAATGATTATATTTGTTGTATTTCTCGGGTTGGTACTTGCAGTGTTACTACCGTTATCATACAATTTACAACAATTAATAATACATTCTTTTCTTACATATTTCAACCGCCAAATGTACAAGAATGGATTAATAAAGCTGTTACTTGTGTAAAGATACACAGTTATAACAGGACGATTAGAGAGAAAATATTCAACTCTGTCCTCCCAATGGTACAACACAAGTTGAAAAATGGTTATAACGGTGGGGAGGTAACACAAACTGTAGAGTCCTACAATTGCAACTACTGTTTTAATGTTATTTCTTTCTGAAGTTGTATGAAGTACCGTAGATGTCAAGTTTCTGACTGTTTGAGCATTGATTTGTCTTAAATGTCTTTGCACTTCTTTGCCAATATATATATACATACATAATATTGCCAAAATACAAAAGGATATGACTGTAGCCATGTAGATATAACCGGCCTTACCACCAACCGTAAAGACATTACATGACGTTTCGTAATCAAGTCCACCATAAAATGCTGCAAAAACACTAACAGAACTCCCACCATAAATGATTATAACGATAACCATCATTTTATATTTGTTTATCCAGGTTGTGTACGAGTAGGTAAAACGTAGTATTAAGAATCTATCCGTAGTTTGTAGTAATGCCATTAAACTTGTAATAGTTCCACATATATAGATAACGTAAATATTGAAATAACACATCCTAAAATCAATTAGTCCCGTAAAAATTACGGATAGCGATATTGCCAAAGCTAAAGTTCCCAAAATAAAATCTGCCATCGAATGTCCAATAAAACATACTTTAAGTTTCGAGTCAATGACTTTACTCTTTGAGATGCAGACCAAACTTACTACATTTAAAAGAACAACACAGAATGATAAAGCACACATCAAATAACCCTGTGGGCTTTCTTCATCTGTGGTGACATTCATGGCTGGTTTCCACGTTTTAGAACTAAGTTCAGCTTAACCCTTTTCAGCTTTCTTTGTTCCGTAACTTTGATATAACGAATAATCGATATTATATCCGGATAGAATAAATTTGAAACTCCTGTGATTCTAGCTCGATTCCGTCCAATTCTAATATTCCATTGCGGAGATTTTATTTATAACTTCCCTTCGGCTCCGCTAGAATAAAGATGTTATCAGATACTTTAAGATTAAATGAGCTAAATATCCAAACAATATGTCCAATACGATTAAACTTATTTCGTTTAGGGACAAAATTAATCTAATTACATTTTCGTCGCTAATTTTATGCGGAAGACATTTGTTAAATTATGTTTCATTCTTGGTCTTAACTGTCGACAGTGGATAAAAAAATCAGCTATTGCCTGAATATTGGCCCCGTCTGTGAATCTAAAGTTTTTAATGTACACAAATACATACTTTAGAAAGTATATCAATCCAGCAAACTTTAATATAATCGACACTTTAAGATTAGTTTTCAGAAGTTGTATAATATCAGATCACAAAAAAACCCATATTTTAGAAACTTGCAGGTAAATTCTATTATCTTTCATCTTTCTATTTAAAAAAACCGGCATGTTTTAGTTCTCAAATTGACAGATACGAAAGCTGTTACCTGCTGTGTTTTCCCGTTGTCATTTTACACCCACTAATAGTCTCCAATATTTATCTATTTTATGCAGGGAAACCATGGTAACAAAGACAACGCCCAGTGATTGGTTGGAGTCTTCTGTCATTATATTAATGATTTTCTTTAATAATAGTGCAAATGACTGTATTATTTTAAATCATGAACTGGTGGCATATACTTTATAATCTTGTTCTTTGGGTGACGCTCCTCAAAACAAAAAGCAAAGTATCCACCAATTCACGTACGATCAACGTTAAAATTGAGGATGACTTAACAATTATTCAGCGATTAGACAACCTGTAAAATGATGATAAATCGATACACATATCCTTAGTGGTTTAATCAGTTATGCGCTTCATACGAATTAAGAATAATTAATTAAGATATTGTACGCGGTAATATTTTAGGCTTCGTACGTGTCTTTAAGTGTAAACACGCTAAAATAAATTGGAAGGTCTAGAGCACAAGTGATCTAACTCCCAATTGTCAGATTTTGCAGTTGGCCATATTCTTTGACTCATAATGTATTTTGTGGCAAAGGATCTAATGTGTAGCATAATTATGAAAGCCGGGGCAGGTGATTAAAAATTCCATCATCTAAATGTTTCGAAGTTGATGGTGGTATAGTGATCTATCTGTAGTTGGATCAATTCTCTCCTCATTGTTAATTATGACCAACTGATCCACCTGTACATAGATCACTTTACCACTAAGAAATATGTTCCGCATTCTTTGTGCCTAAAGGTCTAACAAAATGCAGATAAGCCTTGAATTTGTGAGAGTGACCTCCCTTTGCAATACAGCCCATGGCCTCAAAAAGTAGACAATTTTTGTATACTCAAATTTGGCATGGCATTAAGTTCATAAAATTTTACATTTCTCCCATTACATTTTACATTTGCGCTCTGCCACATCTCATTTGTCCTCAACGCTCTCTACATAGCATCTTTCGCGCATCATCAAGTTCATACTCCGCGCAGTGTTTCGTTTGATTAGAGGTAATACCACTACTCACTGTAGTAATGAGTGGATATTGTTGTTTTAAATTTTGATTGGTCAGTAGTCTGACTACCAACCAATGACTAGCTGCCCTACAAAAACTTTACATTTAAAACGAGTGCCAATATTGGACCAAATATTATGTTTACATAACGTTACGTCATGGCTAACGATTTTATTATGCCTAATTAACCCATGCATAGCAGAATACTGCAGTAAAACTAATTGCGTGACATACGAGGCTATCAAGTCGAATGAAATGTAAATAATACTGTTTGGAAACGAACATACTTTCACTGTTTTTAATACCTTAAATCACTGTCCAAAGTTTTAGGGATGACCCAGATTAAACGAAGGACTGTCATGTTGCTGTACTTAAGTGATAGCTTTGATTGAATTGGAAGAATAGACATACTCCCGCAAAAGTTCAAGAATCAGAAGCTAATCCAGCAATGGCCAGAGAGGAATTTCTCGGGCCATTGCTTCAGGAATATGCATGAAATTTCATATGCAAATGTACGATATCACGTGACTCATTAACATATACGGAAACATCGCACACTATAAACCAGCACACTATAAATTTGTTCACCGCATGATAACAGGAAAGCAAGTTGGCACTTTCTGCCAGGAAACCTTCTAACAGGACGATTAGAGAGAAAATATTCAACTCTATCCTCCCAATGGTACAACACAAGTTGAAAAATGGTTATAACGGTGGGGAGGTAACACAAACTGTAGAGTCCTACAATTGCAACTACTGTTTTAATGTTATTTCTTTCTGAAGTTGTATGAAGTACCGTAGATGTCAAGTTTCTGACTGTTTGAGCATTGATTTGTCTTAAATGTCTTTGCACTTCTTTGCCAATATATATATACATACATAATATTGTCAAAATACAAAAGGATATGACTGTAGCCATGTAGATATAATCGGCCTTACCACCAACCGTAAAGACATTACATGACGTTTCGTAATCAAGTCCACCATAAAATGCTGCAAAAACACTAACAGAACTCCCACCATAAATGATTATAACGATAACCATCATTTTATATTTGTTTATCCAGGTTGTGTACGAGTAGGTAAAACGTAGTATTAAGAATCTATCCGTAGTTTGTAGTAATGCCATTAAACTTGTAATAGTTCCACATATATAGATAACGTAAATATTGAAATAACACATCCTAAAATCAATTAGTCCCGTAAAAATTACGGATAGCGATATTGCCAAAGCTAAAGTTCCCAAAATAAAATCTGCCATCGAATGTCCAATAAAACATACTTTAAGTTTCGAGTCAATGACTTTACTCTTTGAGATGCAGACCAAACTTACTACATTTAAAAGAACAACACAGAATGATAAAGCACACATCACATAACCCTGTGGGCTTTTTCATCTGTGGTGACGTTCATGGCTGGTTTCCACGTTTTAGAACTAAGTTCAGCTTAACCCTTTTCAGCTTTCTTTGTTCCGTAACTTTGATATAACGAATGATCGATATTATATCCGGATAGAATAAATTTGAAACTCCTGTGATTCTAGCTCGATTCCGTCCAATTCTAATATTCCATTGCGGAGATTTTATTTATCACCTCCCTTCGGCTCCGCTAGAATAAAGATGTTATCAGATACTTTAAGTTTAAATGAGCTAAATATCCAAACAATATGTCCAATACGATTAAACTTATTTCGTTTAGGGACAAAATTAATCTAATTACATTTTCGTCGCGAATTTTATGCGGAAGACGTTTACTAAATTATGTTTCATTCTTGGTCTTCACTGTCGACAGTGGATAAAAAAATCAGCTATTGCCTGAATATTGGCCCCGTCTGTAAATCTAAAGTTTTTAATGTACACAAATACCTACTTTAGAAAGTATATCAATCCAGCAAACTTTAATACGAAAGCTGTTACCTGTTGTGTTTTCCCGTTGTCATTTTACACCCACTAATAGTCTCCAATATTTATCTATTTTATGCTGGGAAAACATGGTAACAAAGACAACGCCCAGTGATTGGTTGGAGTCTTCTGTCATTATATTAATGATTTTCTTTAATAATAGTGCAAATGACTGTATTATTTAAATCATAAACTGGTGGCATATACTTTATAATCTTGTTCTTGAGGTGACGCTCCTCAAAACAAAAAGCAAAGTATCCACCAATTCAAGTACGATCAACGTTAAAATTGAGGATGACTTAACAATTATTCAGCGATTAGACAACCTGTAAAATGATGATAAATCGATACACATATCCTTAGTGGTTTAATCAGTTATGCGCTTCATACGAATTAAGAATAATTAATTAAGATATTGTACGCGGTAATATTTTGGGCTTCGTACGTGTCTTTAAGTGTAAACACGCTAAAATAAATTGGAAGGTCTAGAGCACAAGTGATCTAACTCCCAATTGTCAGATTTTGCAGTTGGCCATATTCTTTGACTCATAATGTATTTTGTGGCAAAGGATCTAATGTGTAGCATAATTATGAAAGCCAGGGCAGGTGATTAAAAATTCCATCGTCTAAATGTTTTGAAGTTGATGGTGGTATAGTGATCTATCTTTAGTTGGATCAATTCTCTCCCCAATGTTAATTATGACCAACTGATCCACCTGTACATAGATCACTTTACCACTAAGAAATATGTTCTGCATTCTTTGTGCCTAAAGGTCTAACAAAAAGCAGATGAGCCTTGAATTTGTGAGAGTGACCTGTCTTTGCAATACAGCCCATGGCCTCAAAAAGTAGACAATTTTTGTATACTCAAATCTGGCATGGCATTAAGTTCATAAAATTTTACATTTCTCCCATTACATTTTACATTTGCGCTCTGCCACATCTCATTTGTCCTCAACGCTCTCTACATAGCATCTTTCGCGCATCATCAAGTTCATACTCCGCGCAGTGTTTCGTTTGATTAGAGGTAATACCACTACTCACTGTAGTAATGAGTGGATATTGTTGTTTTAAATTTTGATTGGTCAGTAGTCTGACTACCAACCAATGACTAGCTGCCCTACAAAAACTTTACATTTAAAACGAGTGCCAATATTGGACCAAATATTATGTTTACATAACGTTACGTCATGGCTAACGATTTTATTATGCCTAATTAACCCATGCATAGCAGAATACTGCAGTAAAACTAATTGCGTGACATACGAGGCTATCAAGTCGAATGAAATGTAAATAATACTGTTTGGAAACGAACATACTTTCACTGTTTTTAATACCTTAAATCACTGTCCAAAGTTTTAGGGATGACCCAGATTAAACGAAGGACTGTCATGTTGCTGTACTTAAGTGATAGCTTTGATTGAATTGGAAGAATAGACATACTCCCGCAAAAGTTCAAGAATCAGAAGCTAATCCAGCAATGGCCAGAGAGGAATTTCTCGGGCCATTGCTTCAGGAATATGCATGAAATTTCATATGCAAATGTACGATATCACGTGACTCATTAACATATACGGAAACATCGCACACTATAAACCAGCACACTATAAATTTGTTCACCGCATGATAACAGGAAAGCAAGTTGGCACTTTCTGCCAGGAAACCTTCTAACAGGACGATTAGAGAGAAAATATTCAACTCTATCCTCCCAATGGTACAACACAAGTTGAAAAATGGTTATAACGGTGGGGAGGTAACACAAACTGTAGAGTCCTACAATTGCAACTACTGTTTTAATGTTATTTCTTTCTGAAGTTGTATGAAGTACCGTAGATGTCAAGTTTCTGACTGTTTGAGCATTGATTTGTCTTAAATGTCTTTGCACTTCTTTGCCAATATATATATACATACATAATATTGTCAAAATACAAAAGGATATGACTGTAGCCATGTAGATATAATCGGCCTTACCACCAACCGTAAAGACATTACATGACGTTTCGTAATCAAGTCCACCATAAAATGCTGCAAAAACACTAACAGAACTCCCACCATAAATGATTATAACGATAACCATCATTTTATATTTGTTTATCCAGGTTGTGTACGAGTAGGTAAAACGTAGTATTAAGAATCTATCCGTAGTTTGTAGTAATGCCATTAAACTTGTAATAGTTCCACATATATAGATAACGTAAATATTGAAATAACACATCCTAAAATCAATTAGTCCCGTAAAAATTACGGATAGCGATATTGCCAAAGCTAAAGTTCCCAAAATAAAATCTGCCATCGAATGTCCAATAAAACATACTTTAAGTTTCGAGTCAATGACTTTACTCTTTGAGATGCAGACCAAACTTACTACATTTAAAAGAACAACACAGAATGATAAAGCACACATCACATAACCCTGTGGGCTTTTTCATCTGTGGTGACGTTCATGGCTGGTTTCCACGTTTTAGAACTAAGTTCAGCTTAACCCTTTTCAGCTTTCTTTGTTCCGTAACTTTGATATAACGAATGATCGATATTATATCCGGATAGAATAAATTTGAAACTCCTGTGATTCTAGCTCGATTCCGTCCAATTCTAATATTCCATTGCGGAGATTTTATTTATCACCTCCCTTCGGCTCCGCTAGAATAAAGATGTTATCAGATACTTTAAGTTTAAATGAGCTAAATATCCAAACAATATGTCCAATACGATTAAACTTATTTCGTTTAGGGACAAAATTAATCTAATTACATTTTCGTCGCGAATTTTATGCGGAAGACGTTTACTAAATTATGTTTCATTCTTGGTCTTCACTGTCGACAGTGGATAAAAAAATCAGCTATTGCCTGAATATTGGCCCCGTCTGTAAATCTAAAGTTTTTAATGTACACAAATACCTACTTTAGAAAGTATATCAATCCAGCAAACTTTAATACGAAAGCTGTTACCTGTTGTGTTTTCCCGTTGTCATTTTACACCCACTAATAGTCTCCAATATTTATCTATTTTATGCTGGGAAAACATGGTAACAAAGACAACGCCCAGTGATTGGTTGGAGTCTTCTGTCATTATATTAATGATTTTCTTTAATAATAGTGCAAATGACTGTATTATTTAAATCATAAACTGGTGGCATATACTTTATAATCTTGTTCTTGAGGTGACGCTCCTCAAAACAAAAAGCAAAGTATCCACCAATTCAAGTACGATCAACGTTAAAATTGAGGATGACTTAACAATTATTCAGCGATTAGACAACCTGTAAAATGATGATAAATCGATACACATATCCTTAGTGGTTTAATCAGTTATGCGCTTCATACGAATTAAGAATAATTAATTAAGATATTGTACGCGGTAATATTTTGGGCTTCGTACGTGTCTTTAAGTGTAAACACGCTAAAATAAATTGGAAGGTCTAGAGCACAAGTGATCTAACTCCCAATTGTCAGATTTTGCAGTTGGCCATATTCTTTGACTCATAATGTATTTTGTGGCAAAGGATCTAATGTGTAGCATAATTATGAAAGCCAGGGCAGGTGATTAAAAATTCCATCGTCTAAATGTTTTGAAGTTGATGGTGGTATAGTGATCTATCTTTAGTTGGATCAATTCTCTCCCCAATGTTAATTATGACCAACTGATCCACCTGTACATAGATCACTTTACCACTAAGAAATATGTTCTGCATTCTTTGTGCCTAAAGGTCTAACAAAAAGCAGATGAGCCTTGAATTTGTGAGAGTGACCTGTCTTTGCAATACAGCCCATGGCCTCAAAAAGTAGACAATTTTTGTATACTCAAATCTGGCATGGCATTAAGTTCATAAAATTTTACATTTCTCCCATTACATTTTACATTTGCGCTCTGCCACATCTCATTTGTCCTCAACGCTCTCTACATAGCATCTTTCGCGCATCATCAAGTTCATACTCCGCGCAGTGTTTCGTTTGATTAGAGGTAATACCACTACTCACTGTAGTAATGAGTGGATATTGTTGTTTTAAATTTTGATTGGTCAGTAGTCTGACTACCAACCAATGACTAGCTGCCCTACAAAAACTTTACATTTAAAACGAGTGCCAATATTGGACCAAATATTATGTTTACATAACGTTACGTCATGGCTAACGATTTTATTATGCCTAATTAACCCATGCATAGCAGAATACTGCAGTAAAACTAATTGCGTGACATACGAGGCTATCAAGTCGAATGAAATGTAAATAATACTGTTTGGAAACGAACATACTTTCACTGTTTTTAATACCTTAAATCACTGTCCAAAGTTTTAGGGATGACCCAGATTAAACGAAGGACTGTCATGTTGCTGTACTTAAGTGATAGCTTTGATTGAATTGGAAGAATAGACATACTCCCGCAAAAGTTCAAGAATCAGAAGCTAATCCAGCAATGGCCAGAGAGGAATTTCTCGGGCCATTGCTTCAGGAATATGCATGAAGTTTCATATGCAAATGTACGATATCACGTGACTCATTAACATATACGGAAACATCGCACACTATAAACCAGCACACTATAAATTTGTTCACCGCATGTTAACAGGAAAGCAAGTTGGCACTTTCTGCCAGGAAACCTTCTAACAGGACGATTAGAGAGAAAATATTTAACTCTGTCCTCCCAATGGTACAACACAAGTTGAAAAATGGTTATAACGGTGGGGAGGTAACACAAACTGTAGAGTCCTACAATTGCAACTACTGTTTTAATGTTATTTCTTTCTGAAGTTGTATGAAGTACCGTAGATGTCAAGTTTCTGACTGTTTGAGCATTGATTTGTCTTAAATATCTTTGCACTTCTTTGCCAATATATATATACATACATAATATTGCCAAAATACAAAAGGATATGACTGTAGCCATGTAGATATAACCGGCCTTACCACCAACCGTAAAGACATTACATGACGTTTCGTAATCAAGTCCACCATAAAATGCTGCAAAAACACTAACAGAACTCCCACCATAAATGATTATAACGATAACCATCATTTTATATTTGTTTATCCAGGTTGTGTACGAGTAGGTAAAACGTAGTATTAAGAATCTATCCGCAGTTTGTAGTAATGCCATTAAACTTGTAATAGTTCCACATATATAGATAACGTAAATATTGAAATAACACATCCTAAAATCAATTAGTCCCGTAAAAATTACGGATAGCGATATTGCCAAAGCTAAAGTTCCCAAAATAAAATCTGCCATCGAATGTCCAATAAAACATACTTTAAGTTTCGAGTCAATGACTTTACTCTTTGAGATGCAGACCAAACTTACTACATTTAAAAGAACAACACAGAATGATAAAGCACACATCACATAACCCTGTGGGCTTTCTTCATCTGTGGTGACGTTCATGGCTGTTTCCACGTTTTAGAAGTAAGTTCAGTTTAACCCTTTTCAGTTTTCTTTATTCCGTAACTTTGATATAACGAATAATCGATATTATATCCGGATACAATAAATTTGAAACTCCTGTGATTCTAGCTCGATTCCGTCCAATTCTAATATTCCATTGCGGAGATTTTATTTATAACTTCCCTTCGGCTCCGCTAGAATAAAGATGTTATCAGATACTTTAAGTTTAAATGAGCTAAATATCCAAACAATATGTCCAATACGATTAAACTTATTTCGTTTAGGAACAAAATTAATCTAATTAAATTTTCGTCGCGAATTTTATGCGGAAGACGTTTACTAAATTATGTTTCATTCTTGGTCTTAACTGTCGACAGTGGATAAAAAAAATCAGCTATTGCCTGAATATTGGCCCCGTCTGTGAATCTAAAGTTTTTAATGTACACAAATACCTATTTTAGAAAGTATATCAATCCAGCAAACTTTAATATAATCGACACTTTAAGATTCGTTTTCAGAAGTTGTATAATATCAGATCACAAAAAAACCCATATTTTAGAAACTTGCAGGTAAATTCTATTTTCTTTCATCTTTCTATTTAAAAAAACCGGCATGTTTTTGTTCTCAAATTGACAGATACGAAAGCTGTTACCTGCTGTGTTTTCCCGTTGTCATTTTACACCCACTAATAGTCTCCAATATTTATCTATTTTATGCAGGGAAACCATGGTAACAAAGACAACGCCCAGTGATTGGTTGGAGTCTTCTGTCATTATATTAATGATTTTCTTTAATAATATTGCAAATGACTGTATTATTTTAAATCTTAAACTGGTGGCATATACTTTATAATCTTGTTCTTGGGGCGACGCTCCTCAAAACAAAAAGCAAAGTATCCACCAATTCAAGTACGATCAACGTTAAAATTGAGGATGACTTAACAATTATTCAGCGATTAGACAACCTGTAAAATGATGATAAATCGATACACATATCCTTAGTGGTTTAATCAGTTATGCGCTTCATACGAATTAAGAATAATTAATTAAGATATTGTACGCGGTAATATTTTGGGCTTCGTACGTGTCTTTAAGTGTAAACACGCTAAAATAAATTGGAGGGTCTAGAGCACAAGTGATCTAACTCCCAATTGTCAGATTTTGCAGTTGGACATATTCTTTGACTCATAATGTATTTTGTGGCAAAGGATCTAATGTGTAGCATAATTATGAAAGCCAGGGCAGGTGATTAAAAATTCCATCGTCTAAATGTTTCGAAGTTGATGGTGGTATAGTGATCTATCTTTAGTTGGATCAATTCTCTCCTCAATGTTAATTATGACCAACTGATCCACCTGTACATAGATCACTTTACCACTAAGAAATATGTTCCGCATTCTTTGTGCCTAAAGGTCTAACAAAAAGCAGATGAGCCTTGAATTTGTGAGAGTGACCTGCCTTTGCAATACAGCCCATGGCTTCAAAAAGTAGACAATTTTTGTATACTCAAATCTGGCATGGCATTAAGTTCATAAAATTTTACATTTCTCCCATTACATTTTACATTTGCGCTCTGCCACATCTCATTTGTCCTCAACGCTCTCTACATAGCATCTTTCGCGCATCATCAAGTTCATACTCCGCGCAGTGTGTCGTTTGATTAGAGGTAATACCACTACTCACTGTAGTAATGAGTGGATATTGTTGTTTTAAATTTTGATTGGTCAGTAGTCTGACTACCAACCAATGATTAGCTGCCCTACAAAAACTTTACATTTAAAACGAGTGCCAATATTGGACCAAATATTATGTTTACATAACGTTACGTTATGGCTAACGATTTTATTATGCCTTATTAACCCATGCATAGCAGAATACTGCAGTAAAACTGGAATTTCCTATTAATATCCCTACTTTGACATTATAAACATCCCCCTCTCTTCCAGGTCTCTGTATAAACAGCCTAAACATACATTATGGAAGAGCAAAAACTGACTTTCGTCGGTCTTCCTTTGAGCCTCAGATGTCACAGAAATTATAAATTAGATCTTTATTTAAACAACAAGCCCAAAATGAACACTGTAGACCCACGGATGGCTTGGATTGGGCTCGGATTAAAACAGGATTTCGTCGACTGATTTAATCACTATGGCGTCGTGGGTGGGGTTTCTCCGTGACGTTGACGTCATCATACTTCCGGAAATTATTCATAAAAGACAGTGATGACCGAGGCTATACACAAGCTTCACTAGATACCGTTTAAACATTACTTGATGATCGAGACTATGTAGGTGGAGTTAACGCCTGTCAATCAACAATCGGCCATAGTGGGAAAGGGTGTCGATGAATTTAGCTACCATTTCTAGTAAAAAATTATAGTGGTAACAACTTTGTTCAGGATAAAGTTATTTGACTGAAATTTTCAATATATTCTTGTTTCAACATCTATTTTTGAACTTTTATAGCAAGAATGGCTAACTCCTTGTCAAAATCTCCCATAATGTATCTTTAACTAAACTTTGTTCCATTAACAAAATCCAACAATATAAGCATTGTGTTCTAGAAATAAATAATATATTTAAAGAGAGGAATGACTATATATTTTTTATGGACATATAGAATTTTAGATTAAGCCCTGTTACTATAGTTTAGACCCCCCCACCTTCCTTCTCTTAAACTTTAATCTAATTTTGTAAAGTTGTGCAAGTACATTCAAAATTTCACGGTATGCCAATATAAATGTGCCAGTCAATTATTTATACATTTTTAAGGAGCAATGGACATGCTTTTAGGGATAGGTAGGATGGTATCGAGAATTTCGGATTTAGACCCGTATTTTAACAATGAATACCCCCTAACCCCATCCATCCATCTTTGTTTATTTTTCAGAGAGTATGATTTGCATACTTGAAAAGAGCAATGAACCTACTTTTAAAATTATTTTAACATTTTGGATTTTTTTTTTCTATCAAGACGCGTATTTTAAAACTGAATACCCTCCCCACCCCCCACACACACATACGGTCATTTAAACATGCAGTACGCAAGCGGTAAATTTGACTATTGCAGGTCTTAAATATTATCTAAATTAGAAATAAGTCAAATTAACTAATCCATTGGACCATAATCAACACACTATGACATCGTTCGTCTGTAATATTTATTGGATTTTAATTATGAAATACGATTGTACCAAAACACCATTTACATATTTACGAATAGAAAAGAACGTGCCTTTCACATATATATCCCCTCGTAATCAAGTACCATCCAAATCTGATTGTTTGTCAAGTTAAGTAAATTTCTTATTGTGTGCTAGGGTGATTTCCTGTTATTGGGTGGTGAATATCATTGTTCTAGCTTGTCCAGGTTTCCGTATAAGTTAATAAGTCACGTGATATCCCACATTTGCATATGACAGTTAGTGTATTGTTGAAAGCGTGAAAGTCAAATGATATGTGGCAGAACGCAAATGCAAAGTGTAATGAGAGAAATGTAAAATGTAGACACGCCAAAAAATGCATTTTCCCACTAAACATTTGCCATTTAATTTGACACTCAACATTTGCCGTTTTACATTTAACTCTTGCCATATAGGTATTTTGATTTTATCCTTACCTGTATTAAGACTTTGTACATAGTACTTTTTAGTTACTTTTTACATATAATCAATGGAAAAGACATTGTAGCAGAGCATTTAATATTGGTAGCGACATGCTTCCATAAAATATATCCAACCGATTCATCATGAATATTACACCAATTTACGTGGTTCAAACAAATCAAACGAAGTTGAAGATCACCCCGATATCTTGGTTGATGAATAAATTTTAAAACACATTTGTTAAATTATTGACCAATTTGGTGACCTCTGGTTTTAAAAGTCAAAAGCCGTATGCACAACATGAATATTATTTTCCCTCGAAAATTTGTAATTAAAAGGCCCCACTTGTGAAAGTATATCGAATCAAGGTTTACAAAAGTAAAAAGTATACAGAAACCATATTTGAGCAATGCCGCCACCTCACCTCTCCTGTCATACCCCTTTCTTTCTACACTGATCATCATCATCCCCAACCGCCGCCCCCCCCCCCCCAACACAACCCAATGACATCTTTTATAACCTTTTTACCATTATTACTCAAAAGTCTCGATAAGCAGGCTAAATATCCCCCTGCATTTTGTGAGGATTTGTAAAGTTAAAATAATATAGGCCCACTCGGCCTCATGAAATAGGCCTACCTATTTCTGAAAACAGTGAGCAGCTGTCAAAAACAAAAAAGCCACAATGTGTAGGCAGAATATTCACAGTATTTTATGAAGATTTGAAAACTAAATTTAAAAAAATACTAGGCCTTGTCATATAAAGGAAAAGGTGAGCATTTCACGATGTGCAGGCAGGATATCTCACAACAGTTTGTGACAATACTGGCCATCATGATATAGCCTCATAGGCCAACCTATTTCTAAAAAAAAAAAACAGTGATAAACTATCAAAAAAAAATTAAATAAGGACACACGAAATGTGGAGTATTTAAATTGTTTGGCAGCACATTTGTCTGATATTTATTACATTTTCTTCCTGGAGTGAATGAAAACACAAGTTAGCCATACTTAGCAAAACCCACTTGACCACTTACCTTAGCAGTAATTACATTATGACACTGTTATATACCTCTAACTAACATGATTCCTTTCCCTGTATTTATTTTACAGTGCTATCATGTAATTATCTAACATGATTGGGGAACCACTGTGGCTAAGTGAGTAAGATGCTGGTTTGCTAGCCGATAGGCCACAGGTTAGATCTTGTTGGCCAAGGATGTTCGCCATTTTCTGTTGTGGTTTCCCCTTGTCAGTGGTGCAGGACGGAGGGCCTGACAAGGATAGCTGTCTAGTCGTTTGGATGGGACGGAAAACCGAGGTCCAGTGTAAGTATTGGTGTTTACGTAAAAGATTGATTTGGCAGTTAGCAAAATTTCCCTCATAGCACAATGTTTGGTGTAAGCTGGTAGTCTTCACTAACAGGGGTCACACGGTGGCTAAGTGGGTCGCCAGCCTGGAGGTTGGGTGTTCGATCCCTGCATTGGCCGAGAATGTTGATTCAGATTTTCCGGCATGTTTCCCCTTGTCAGTGATGCAGGACGGAGGGCCTGACAAGGACAGCTGTCTAGTCGCCCGGATGGGTCGATAAACCGAGGTCCTGTATACACATTGGCGTGCACGTAAAAGATCCCTTGACAGATGGAATTCGATATAAGAGTAGGCCGTAGCGCGATTGTCCAGGCAAAATGTCCCTCATAGCACACTGTATTAGCCAAATTCGGATGTAAAACTATTTCATTCCGCTTATACTAACAAGGAAATTTCGAGTTTGAATCCGGTGTTCATAGAGAAAATTTCCTGGCTTCATCTTTTGTCAGTGGTGCAGGATGGCGCATCCAGAAAGGAACAATGTCTAGTCATTCTGATGGGATGAAATATCAAGGGTCTGTTGGCATGCAGGTAAATGAACCAATGACATTTGGCATTCGAAATAAGGGTAGGCTGTGGAGCTGCTGTTCAGTTAAATATTCTTAATTTTATTTCATTTCAATTTTTCTACATTTCAGATAGCATTGTAAATATTATGCAAGCTGCAAGCATACCGATGTTTGACAAGAAGCATATTTTAAAATAGAGAGTGAATTAGATATTAAGACAAAGTTTGGATTGGCACCAAGGTCATCTCTCATAGACTACCAAGAACATTTGTTGGTCTGCGAATCAGAAGGAAATAATTAATTTTGTTTTTTAATGGAAATAATAAATCTGAAATATGAATAGTTGTGGATTATAAAGCTTATTTGTGTATTTACATAGCAATATAATAGAGGCCCACAAAATCTAAAGACTGTACTAAGCTGATTTATCCCTATACATTATAGGCAAGGAGTAGGGTCGCCTGTCCAACCTCGTATGTTTCGCTACAAGAAAGCAATTAATTGAAATAAAATTAAACCATATGTTAGTCTCAAAATGAACTAGTTTGTGTCAAGTGGACATTAAACCCCATTTCTCTCTCTCCCCTATACATTATAGTTGAAACTGTAAACTTGTGACCTTGAAAATTTGCTCAAGAAATATACCATAGTTGCATTCACACATTGCAAGAAATATTTCACACATTTGGTAATTTACATGATCAAAGAGAAACTTTACCAGATACATGGCGAAAGTAAAGTATGACATTTTCATTCACTGTGTACATGTTTAGTTTTCATTGCCAATGGTTGGATAAATTTAACTTATCAATGCATTTATGTAGCCCAGTATGGTAGTAATATCATACATTTGTTAGTGTATGTTTAAAATTAAAAGGCACATAAAGCTACATACATGTACACATAAATTCAATAGAGTTTCATTGTAAAATGTTCGATTTACATGTACGCACATGCAAGTCTTACATACATTTAAAGGCAAAAAGAAATGTTATTTCAATTAAAGGAAAATTCTGATAGACAAAGTAAAGAAATACCCCACATAACTTGTCGGAGAATTTCAGCTCATTTGAAAGGGGCTATGTAACCTATTTTAATTTATGAAATTTGAATTTAATATTTCATGGTAAATGTGGCCAAATGTGAAAATACCTTATATGAATAAAACTCTAGTGTCCCAAAAATATTTTGAAAATTGTGATCTGTGTATAAAAGTTAAAACAAATGGTTTTATGCCATCATAAAGGGGGGTGCAAGTCAAATTCAATTCAAAAGTGAATTTTTTTTGCAATTTACTGAATACATGTACACATGAGAGATATATGTGTAATAGAAATTGACTTTTACACTAATATCAGATTCATTTCATTGAGTGAGGAAAATTTATAATTTCATGAGTAGATAAATAGTCTCTATACCAAGTACATTCTCCCAATATTCAGTCAGAAAGAAATATTTCACAATAATCCAATGATTTCATTTTTTTTCAAAACAAAGAAATATGTAATTAATTTACAGTTGAGATTTAAATGTATTCAAATTCTTTACAAGAAATATGCATTTCAAAGTCATTCAGGCACTCACATAAAAAGCCTGCTTATCGTTCAATGAAAACTTTTAAAATTTAGATTTATGAATGAATTAATTGAGCAGTGACGATGGTTATTTAAGCATTATTCACATTGTCCTTCCATCATGTTAGAAATTGATCGGTTTAAAAATCCCTGTGGTCATCAAATGAAAATTCTTCATAGAAGTAGAAGTACATACAGTGGCTGCTATATTGGTGGGCTGAAAAAAAATACATATTAATTATTATTAGTATGTTTGAACATTTAAAATTTAAGGAAGTCTGGAATAAATTTACAAAGTAGGTTCGTTGACAACAGCCAATCAATCAGTCATCACTCCTTCAGTCTCAGTGAAATTACAAACAAAGGAAGCTTCGTCGTCAGTCCAGGAAAGCCTAGCCTATCATGAATTTGATCTAGGCCTAGTAGATCTACGGGGCCAGTGGACTTTAGTACATACTACAAGTACGGTCCATGGTAGTGTATTTTACTAGTATTACTACGGTACTACTAAAGACTAGGCCTAGTGAGTAGTTAGTGTAGGCCTATCTATTTTTTTTAGTAATGAATAAATACTTTTATAAAAGTATAACTCTCAGGTTGTTTAACGTCTAAAAATAGGCTACGAATAGTAAGCGGTGGGCTAGGTCAACATGAATCAGTGCTAGTCATGCAGTGTAAGTGTTACATAATAATAGGCCGGCAACTAAAGATAAACACAGTGTACGACAACACTGTTGGTCGTCTGTCACGGGACTGCAAAAAGTGCACGCTGTCGCTGAACGCTTGAATGAACATTTTGTCTTTTAAAAATATAATCACTATTGAATTTCTTACCTGTGGAAGGCTATTCCATTTAATTTTGATGTGGGGTTTTGGTTATTTGTACAGTTAATGGCAAAACACTGTGTCCCTTTGGTGGATACTGAAAACATAAAAGTTTTGTTTTCCTTCGCGTAATCAAACGACGCCATTTTGTTGTGCATGATCAATGTACTAGTATGGCTGACCTCTGCGCATGTCGTGAAAGCGGCATTTGATTGGCCGTGGCCATTCTAGTCTATTTATATATTTCTATGAGTCTATCTATATTTCAATAAGACATCCGTAGAAAGTGAGTTTATCGGACATTGATTTCGCCCCGAATGTTCTTCTCTATCATCAGTACGAGCCAATTAGAAATTTGAGAACCGACGTGGACACCTTGTGTTATCACTTTGTCGTCCGTCAGTCGACCTTCGACTCTCGATAACATTTTGCTTCATTTAGGCCCTATTGATGTTAACGCTTAATTGCCGAAAATTAACCAGAGATTTAACTAGTAATTACGGTATCAAAAGAAAGAAGCTAAAAACGGGTCATATCATAACAGTGACTACATGGGCCTATCGTTGAAAAAAAATTCTGTCACTATTCACACTCATTTACTTTGTTAAAACTAACGAACTTCTTACATCCAGGACTATATCAAATCATCGGAAGACACTTCGAAAAGGAGATATTAATTTACTTTATTATTTAGGTTAGGCCTACCCATAGACGTACGAGCCAGGGAGGCAGGAGGGGGGTAACTTTCGGGCAAGCCGATTTTTCGGGCAGACAGGTAAAGTGAGAAAAAAAAAATATTTCATTTACTTTGCAAAATAAAGTGCCCGAAATCTAATAAAACACTAATTTTAGCAGTAAAACGCGTTTGTGGCCGTCGAATATTCCAAAATTGTCTTGGGGTCTATAGAAGGTCAGTTCTGCTTCTTCGCCTCTCGAACATAACCGGCGCCGTTGTCTGTAAAACTGAAATTTTTTCGGGCATTTCTAGTTTTGCTTCCCTCTTAAAACACTAATTTTACTCTTCTTTTAATTGAATACCACGAATTTGTACTGAGTTGACTATGAATTAAAACATTTTATTTGGAGTCGCTCTACTTTGTGCGACATTTTTCGGGCATTGAATAGTATTTGTGAATGCAAGTGCAACAGTCTGATTGGATGGTTGGAATTCGGAATGGGATTTCGGTTACAAAATCATTGGATACTTTTGGAGTTACTTACATGGGCTAGAATAGGCTAACAGAAAGCGCATGTGCGGTGGTTAAATTTTCAAAATTTTCTCCGGGAGGGTGAGGCTCCCATACCCCGCGACGATTGATTGGTTATTTGGAGTTCGGGTAAGCAGGTAGGCTGTATTGGACCAAATTGAAGCTGCTTTATTCACAGCCTGGAATAGCAGGAAGGCGCGTTTGCGGCAGTTAAATTTTCAAAAATTTTCCCGCCTTCGTGGACTGTAAACGATTCATTGAAATTCGAGTCAGCCACCTTAATTCAGCTATATTAGACCACTTTGAAGTTGCTTTGTACATGGGTTGAAATAGCAGGAAAACGTGTTTGCAGCCTTCAAACATTCCAAAATTTTGTTTGGGGGGGGGGGGGTCTGTAAAGCCGAAAATTTTTCGGGCAATTCAGGTTCTGCCCCCCTAACTGTCATCGAGCCCGTACGCCTATGCCGCCTACCTTCGCTTGTTGTATTGTTTACATTTTGTTGCTATGGTTACATCAGTTATTTCCATCGTTAGATTTCGAAAGCGCGTCGGTTTCACCATAGAATGCACAATTTTAACATAGAAAGATAACATAACTGTTATATCGTGATCAACATAATAATATTATTAAAATTGCACTGGTCACGTTCGTAATTAAAGCGCCAATCCCGATAATATTTTGGAGAATAAAACTGCTTGATTTTGTGTTAAAATCCCTTTAAAACCTCTAACTTAGGTCCGAGCAACTAACTCAATAGATGTGATATGTTTTCAAACAATGTAAACCCGTCAGTCTTCATCTGGAAATGGAGACCAGTGTCAAAGCTGTATTCTGCGGTGTCTGGATAAATCCGGACTTTTATTTTATAAAATTAATTTACCTTCCGTTTATCAAGTACAGCAGATTGGTCAATCACTGTATAGACCTCTAAAGGAATTGGGGTCGATTATCAGGTCACCGAACGAAAAAAATGACCCGAAATCCTGAAAGGGTTACGTGTCCGGATAAGCAGTTTTGACGTTAACGCCCAAACAACTCAATATTTTGAGCTGAAATTTTGAGACATGGTAAATACACCATTCCTCTATATTTTGGCGCTTAAAATTCATACATACTCGGACTTTCATTTTTGAGACTGTACAAATCGGGATAGTACCTTTAAGAAGAAACTTGAAATTCACAAACAAGAAAAAGAAGCGTGGGTTGACATCGCTTTATTTATTTATTCTTCAAGTAAAGATTACAACATGACAACAATAAATTAATGTACATGTACTAAGAACTGCATTGTATGATGGGGAAAGTAACAACAATAAATATAGTTATTTATATGAAATAAAGACGTTCTGCTGCATTGTATGATTGGAATGAGAAATGAGAAGTATGATAGGTATCATGTCATGAAGAGACCTTTACTTAGAATAGCCCATAAAGCTTGACGTAAATAACATCTATCGCTTATTTCCATTTGGGATCCAAGGTTGTCAAGGTTGCGTCAGGTCGTGATTTGGAGACAAAATTTAATAACTAAGCCATCACAGCAATGTATCACAAATAATTAAAAATAGTTAAAAATACATTATGGGAGATAAGATAAAGAGATGGCAGTTCTCACTCTAATAGTTAAAAACTAGATACTGTACAGGTAATTTGCTGAAAATTTCAGTCAAACTGATCCATTATTACAGTGTGGTATGGCATGTCATCCCGTAGGATTTGTATGCTAAAATTGATTTTTTTGTTGTTTTGGGTTCATTAAGGACTAAGCTATCCAAAAATGTCGGGGTTCAAATTTTCCGCCCCCTTGACCCCCCCTAGGAGGGGCATTTTTGAAATCGGAATCCCTATGAACGACCACCTAGCTATCTCAGGCAATGATGGTTGGATTTTCATGATCTGAAGTTTTTTCACCATTTATGATAATCTTAAAGCAATTGGAAATAGTTTTCATTGACTTCCGGTGGGGACTACCAACTTCCAGTGTCAAACTCGGATTGTTTTCAGCCACTAATCTTTGGATTTTCATGATCTGAAGTTCATTCTGCTGTTTTTTTTAATCATGCCGACCCATCTATGATACACTTAATGCGAATGGAAGTAGATTTCATTGACTTCGGGTGGAGAATACCAGCTTCCGGTGTCAAACTCGGATTGATTTCAGCCAATAATCTTTGGATTTACATGATCTGAAGTTCATTCTGTTTTGTTTTTTTCATCATACCGACCCCATCTATGATACCCTTAAAGCGAATGGAAGTAGTTTTCAATGATTTCCGGTGGGGGAATACCAACTTCTGGTTTCAGACTCGGATTGATTTCAGCCAATAATCTTTGGATTTTCATTCTGCTTTTTTTTTCATCATGCCCCATCTAATATACATTTCAAGCGAATGGAAGTAATTTCCATTGACTTCCGGTTGAAAATGCAATCTCCAGTGTCAAACTCGGATTGATTTCAGCCGATTTTTTTAAATTTTTTTTTTATTTTATGATCTAAAGTTCATTCTGCGATTTGTCAATCATGCAGATCCCATTATAGGGCTCCAGTTTTGCGACTCTTGACATCCCCGGGAGGGGCCTTTTAGAAATCCGGACCCCTCTGACCCAAGGCCATGGTTGTCTCTGCCAATAATGGCTGGATTTCATAATTTGAAGTTCATTCTGGGGGTTTGCCATCATGCCGATCCCAACGGGAGCAGTTTTCATTCAATTCGGGTGGGGAATACCAATTTCCGATAGCTCAGCCTACCACTTTAAGTGGCTTTTGAAGCATGGTAAAATGATTAATATGGTCACTTTTGGGTGACTGGAATGTTATGTCATGAGATTCAAGACACTTTGTAATATCATAAACAAAAAGAACTTAACAAGCCATAAGTTGTCAGAAATGAAACAAAAAGATCCTATCTTGGAAGTACATCAATCAGTTATTCATCATCCGCGTCCTCCTGCACACCCCTAATCATATTGGTACGGCCCCTATCAAAACACGTGCAAAGAAGTATAAGGCAGACAATTTTTGCTGCAACTGCATCGCCCGTGCAGCCTGTTTTACAACCACATTTTGTGTGTTCAATTATAACAAGATCGGCAGGCAGATCAGGATTCGGCACAGGAATATAAATGCTTTTGTCCAACTGCCAGCCGCTTTCTGTTAGGTACGACTTGTAGCGTATCGCGGTGTACTTTGTTCCTGACATGGAGGGACAATCCAGCACGAGCCAGTGGACACACCTCTCACTCAAACGTTTTCTGTCCTGAACAATTGACATCTATGTGCTGGTAGGTTTAATGGGACGGATGAATTCCTTGACCTGTAAAGACAAGCCAGCCTTCACCAGCTCAGTTGAGATGTTACATTCCCCAAGCTTCTTGAAACATATGATACCGGGGTCATCATCTTAAAGCTTCATATGTGCACCACCCCTTGGTTTCTTTGTGATGCCCATAAGTTTCCAGAGAAGCTGCGAAGTCCAATCAGACCTTAAAACATATTACTTCCAATGACACACTCTCGCTCGATCACATCTATCTCTAAATCCATCTGTTTTGCGACCTTCTCAATTACAAACCTGAGACAACCCCGGGAGACAAAGTCCATGCGAATTGTCTGGGCATCGGCGTTACAAGGACCAAACAGGGGTTTCCCGTCAGTAACTCTCCGCTACAGATGCAAGATCTAAGAGTTTCTCAATTATGAGAATCCAAATGATGATCCCTTCAGATCATGAAAATCCAAAGAGTGTTGACTGAAATCGACCAGAGTTTGACACCGGAAATTGGCATTCCCCACCGGAAGTCAATCAAAAATAATTTTAATCGCTTTAAAAGTATCACATGGGATCGGCATGATGAAAAAAAACCATGAGAATGGACTTTAGATCATGAAAATCCAACCATTACTGGCGGAAATATCCATGTTCTCGTTCATAGGGGTCCCGATTTCAAAAATGCCCCTCCCATAGGGGTCAAGGGGTCGGAAAATTTGAACCCCAACATTTTTGGATAGCTAGGTCCCAAATTAACCCAAAACAACAAAAAAATCAATTTTAGCACACAAATCCTACGGGAGCTGTTTTTATGGCATGTCATACCAAACTATTAGCCGAGAACAAAGCGAGTGAAAAATTCACATAGCCTCGGTCATCATTACTAAAATCATTATTATAAACAGCATAGTCTTGATTATCCACTTGATTGATTTAATTATCAATGGCCGTTAAGCGGCATATAGGAATTTAATCCACCAACATCGAATGCCAGCCTTGACATCAAGAGTTTATTATGGTCTGGATAAGTTAATTAATGTGTAATTGATTATTTAGATAACATTTCAGGCCTAAAGAAAGATCTGTAATAAGCAGATTTTGCTCTTGCTTAATGCTATTTTAAGTCAACATGTTATACATCAACCTATTTTACTAATAGTAGATAATCAAGCATGTAAGCCTATCACAGATTAATATTGGGTTAATAATAAATATTTCTAATTGGCTGCAGCTTTAAAGCTGTATACTGATTCTAAAGACTTAATATCATTCGGTAAATCATTCCAGATACTTATTGCAGTGTAATAAAATGAAGTGAACTGATCTTTACCCGTGCATTTTGGAATATAAAAATTGAATAAACTAGATCTTGTGCCATATTGATGAGTATTTGAATTTTGATTTAAGGTATGGTGGACAATTATTATGAAAAATCTTATGTACATGGTTTAGTTTTAACTGTTTAACTCTGTTTTCTACATTTAGTATTTTGAAATCTGAATATGAAACATGATCTCTACGTCCAAGCCCGTGCATAAATCTAAGAACCTTATTTTAAACAACTTGTAGTTCATTTTTAAGTGATTTATCCACACCAGAATACCAGGCTGGGCAGGCATAATCAAAGTGGTTATTGCAGTTTATTGTGAACTGTTTAATACGTCTTAGTTTACGTTTGGGCCCAAAGAGAATACATTCGGTTTTACCGAGGTGGAGCGACAGATTATTATCGATGGCCTATTCTGAGCAAGAATCAAGAGCACCAAGTGTTTGTGAAACGACTTCAGAATTTTGGTCGGAAAATAGTATTGTACTGTCATCTACGTATAAGATAAGTTTACATTCTGGGGGGTGCTAATAACCATATCTTTTACATAACAAAGAAATAATAACGGCCCCAGGATACTACCCTGGGGCACACCACAGGTTAAGGACCAGTTTCGGATAACGTATCACCAATGTTGACTACTTGTTTCCTGGATGCCAGATATGAGTAAAACGAATCAGTGGACTGAACGCCCATCAGTTTTAGTGTCTCACATAATACTGCAGGATCGACAGTGTCAAATGCTTTCTGTAAGTCAAGCATTATCATTCCTATAAATAGACCTTTTGCATTTTGGTATTTCAAGTGGTCTAATTGAATGTATATAGATTTTTCAAGCAATTTTGACACAATACTTAAGACACTTCCAGGTCGATAGTTACCTATATACAACTTTTTCTTTGATGCCCATAGCAGTTATATCTTATAACAACCTCCCATGGCGTCATTAGAGGTTGATATATTCGGTTCATATCAACCGCTGATGACGTCCTGACAGGTTGATATTTCATATCATCCGCTAATGACGTCATTACAGGTCGATATATTCGGCTCATATCAACCGAAATCGAAATAATAAAAAAAAAATTGTTATGGTACAGTTTGTAGCATTCAGGGCCGAAATAGACGGCGTACTTACCGGCATATTTAAATCGGTTATCCATATTCCAGTCCATGTCTAAGATATCTTTCAGAATTTTCTTTCTGCCCACATCATTTCTCCACACACTCCAAGACTTGAAAGTATTTATCGCCCAAGAGTTCCTTTGTAAAGTATTTTTGGCTACGGCTACAGTCCACTCAAATCAGTTGGTCAAATCTTTCTCTTAACTTACCTAAAAGTAACCTTCAGTCAAGGTTCATTGTCAGAATTATCGAAAAAGATTGCCTTTTGATCCAAATTTTCTTCAGGCTTTGTATAGATCCTCATCATAGTTGCATTCACATCTATTCCATCGTCAATATGATGACTAAAAGGGATTGATTATTCCTATGACGTATAAATAAACACGTGATATCGAGCAATTATCCAATCACTGTTGCCTTTTTTTAGAAGAGTCCATTAAATTTAAGGGTGAACGTTGTATGTCAGATATAAACCTACTCTCCCTCGGATTGATATGATAGAGAACCCTTGGGCTTCGCCCGCGTGTTCTCTTATCAGGTAGGTTAATATCCTATACACATCCAAAGAGCTATTCTTCTTGTTCAACGGTTTATTTCTAGCTAGGTTCAAATCGCTTGGTACTGTGTTTCTGATATAGAAAAATTGATAAGAAATTGAATGCGAACTTTTAAGACGTCAGCGCCGTCTTTTAAGTATCTTGTCGGAATCTCATCAAGACCTGTACTTTTTTCGGATTAAGAGAACAAAATTGCATGATGTAAATTAAAAGTGCTTTTCGTTCTTTTTATTGTAAAAATTCTGTAACAGAAGAATTAAAGTTTAAACGATTGCTAAGGGGGGAGGGGGTAACTTTTGCACAAGAGTTGATGCAACCGTTGTAAAGAAGTTATTAAAATGGGTTGAACAGACTTTGAGTCATGGATATTAATGTCATTAACATTTAAGACAATGTTTGCTTTGTCATTTTTATTGTTTTTACATCCAATATCTTTAAGATTTTGTCAGGTTTTTTTGGGGGGGGGGCGGGGGGGAGTTATTTTTGTTCGCTTCTAATTTGTTTGCTAAATGTTGATTTAACTTTCTGTATTACTCTCGGTGTTTTGTTTCTAATTTTACAAAAGTTTTTGTAATCATTTGGATTTTCAGAAACGGTTTAAATGCCAATCTCTTTTTTAAAATCAAGTCTAAAATTTCACTATTTATCCATGGTACAGTCCTTTGTTTTAATCTGATGCGTTTAACAGGTGCAACAGAATTCAAAACTTCAGTAAATATATCTTTGAAACTTAACCACGCATCAGTGACATTTGTGCTATTAAATTTTGCATCAAGTAATTTTTGAATAAATTCTTCTTTGCAATATTGTTTAAGAGATCTAATTTTGCATCAAGTAATTTTTGAATAAATTCCTCTTTGCAATATTGTTTATGAGATCTAATATTAATTACATTATGTTTATTAATTGGGACCCTGTTACATTTCCTTTGTAGTCGTTGACATCACTGTGTCTGGACCTTTCTGCGTGTATTCTTGTATCAAGAATAGAAAATAACATATTAGCAATACACAATGACCTTTGCCTTATCAGTTAGACTGGATAAATCATTCGGTGTTGTTTATAAATTTAGCATTTTAGAAATTAATAGACATAGTGTAAATACCTACATTTTAGATTTTCAAAGGGAATGCATTGCCGATACATTGTGTGTACGAAAGACAATGCCGGATTAAACATGGTGGGGGCCCTGGGGCCTGGAACATGTGGGGGCCCCTGATCACTGACCCCCGCAAAGGGGGTCTGGGTGTTTTCTCCCCCCCCCCTCCGAAATTTTCAGAAATTGGAGGCAAGAAAAGTGATTTCCTGGCATTTCAGGCACTTGTGTTGGAGCCATTTAGAAGTACCTACCCAGAAAAAAATAAAATTCTGCCACCAAATTAGCGCATTCTGGCGTTATTTCAGTGGACCAATCCATGCGAGTGCTATGAAATGATGACATTCTAGAGGAGGAGACTGTAAGTGGGCAAAGCGACATCAAACCCAATTTTGAAGCCGCTCAGTGATAAATAACGGGGTTACTTGATTTGGAATCGTATTATACCCCCACGACGATTTGATGAATGGAGGCCGTAACGTTACGACCAAGCCGGACTCGATGTTTGACAAACAAAATGGTAATACAGATTTAATCAAGAAATATGAATATTTCGTGTGATCATGGTGTGCATCTCATCAAATTCAGCTTATACCCACAAGAAATAGCAACAACAACAACAACAACTACAGCTTATAATATACAATCGTACGTCAATCTGAAGCAAAATTCACGCTACTCGAAATGATGGGAACGTGTAATGTGTTCGAGTTATACGATAATTCGAGTTAGACGATGGTCGGTCCGATAGAAGATCTCACGACAATAAAAAAACATGTGTTACACTCATCACCAGATTACACCGAATTCTCGGATGTCGATCGCAACACAACATGGATTGAGGGGGCCCAAGGGACTTCCGATGGAGGGCCCTCGAAGCATCGGAGGGGCCCCGTCACTAGGTCACCGGCCGTTGGAATCCTCGGTCCGACTATGCTCGAGGCGCGCAATTGAGATTTTTGTGGGGGGCCCCCTAATGTGGTGGGCCCTGGGGCCTGTGCCCCATGGTGCCCCATGGTTAATCCGGCGTTGACGAAAGATACATGTTGCTTTATATATTTTACCAAAATAAATACTAACCATTACGTATATATATATGGGCCTGAATTGTAAAAAAAAGTCATATCTTGCTTCTAGCGGTAGTATAAATAATTTTGGAAATCTATAAAGTCATTGCCATCACAAATGGATTCAACTTTAATATATGACAGTCGTGGAAACATGATTAAGCAATATGAACATGATAAATGACCGGAAAAAATACCATTAACTATCTCGGTGGTAATGGCCTTATACCTTATTATGGCACTACAATATCAAAGTTGACGACGAAAAAAAAACCCATCGAGGCCAGCTACGCTCGGCGACATTGTCTTTGTTTCAATCCGAATCCCCTAACTTTTAAAATCGCCTTTACGGTACTGCCACGACAGCGTTAAAAGAAGTCATTATAATCTCACTTAACTTTAAGGTACCTCCCATAGGTCACTTAAAGTTAAGTGGATATTTCTCACTTAAACTGGCCTCTGAATACCACTTAAAGACCAACACTTAAAAGCTAAGGCAGCTTAACTTTAAGGGAAAATTTGATACTTAACAACGCCTTTGAATACCAATTGCCCGTAACTTACAGGAAGTTACGTATATTTAAGTGAAAGCTAGTAGTTAAGTGATTGCCTTAGACTTAAGATATCCTTTGAATACGGACCCTGTTGTGTCTTCGGCCCATCCTCTTTGGCTCTAGCCAGTCTGTCTAGACCTAGGCCTACCCACGCCAACTTAAAAGTTTCAAGGCCTAAAGTCCGATAAGCCTATTTTCACAGTCAAATCATCATAGAACTAGTTCTATGGTTAAATGAACAGGGCTACAGTGGGATAGAGGCCTAGATATAATTACAAGACAGTTTGCCATTGTCAGTATAGAAAGGCCTATTAATTAGTGCCGTACTTAACTGTGAACAATAGTTACTAGTAAAACTGTTTTACTTTTCTAATTCTACCCTGAGGTATTTTTGGGTTTTCTGGCATGGCCTTGAGTAATGCTTGCTAGAGTTAAAGTATTTTGTATCTGTATTTCAGCACACTTTGTGAATCTATCAGGACCAACAGAAAATAACCGAGACCCATTTCCAGCTGATAAAAATGGAACTACTGTTATGAATAGTAAACCAACAAGAGCTGCACCAACAAAAAGACACAGTCAAATTATTGACAGGTAAATAAATATGTCAGACTCCACTGAAAATTTAATTTGCCTTTATTAATATTTAGTGATCTCAAGTGGATTTCATGGTATGAATTTGTTGGGTTGCTTTGAAAATCTGATATAAAATAGCATGTATTAATTTTTCATGTCTGTTATTTGATAATAGAATCTTACAGCAAATATATCTGTACCAGTGCTTCAATAGACAATGGTCAATAGACTTGTCAATATTATTTTTAAAATATGACAAAATTCCCTTTACTTTAAAGACCCAGCACATTATTTATTTTATAGATTATGAATGAAATAAGACTATATTTTATTGTCCCCCGCCTTTCGAAGAAAGTTGGGGGACTATTAAAATGGGTTCGTCCGTCTGTCTGTCCGTCTGTCTGTCCGTCACACTTTTTGGGACACAATAACTCTCTTCCTAATTGAGCTAGAATGTTCAAACTTGGTGTATGTGTTTATTAGGTCAATGTCTGATGGAGTTCGAAGATGAGCATTTTCCGCTTAGGGTAAGCCGAGATAAGCAATTTGATTGGTTGATGCTTTGGGACACGATAACTTTAGTTCTAATTAAGTGAGAGTGATGAAACTTGGTGTATAGTTTCATTACAATAATACCTTGACTAAGTTCGACAATGAGCATTTTCTGCTCAGGGTAAGCAGAGCGATACTCAAATTTGATTGGTTGAGACTTTGGAACACAATAACTCTCCTTCTAATTGAGTTAAAATGTTCAAACTTGGTGTATATGCTTATTAGGTCAATGCCTTGATGGAGTTCGAAGATGAGCATTTTCCGCTTAGGGTAAGCAGAGATAAGCAATTTGATTGGTTGATGCTTTGGGACACGATAACTTTAGTTCTAATAAAGTGAGAGTGATGAAACTTGGTGTATAGTTTCATTACAGTAATGCCTTGACTAAGATCGATAATGAGCATTTTCTGCTCAGGGTAAGCAGAGCGATAAGCAATTTGATTTACCAAGACTTTGGAACACAATAACTCTCCTTCTAATTGAGTTAAAAAGTTCAAACTTGGTGTATATGCTTATTAGGTCAATGCCTTGATGGAGTTCGAAGATGAGCATTTTCCGCTTAGGGTAAGCAGAGATAAGCAATTTGATTGGTTGATGCTTTGGGACACCATAACTTTAGTTCTAATTAAGTGAGAGTGATGAAACTTGGTGTATAGTTTCATTACAGTAATACCTTGACTAAGATCGATAATGAGCATTTTCTGCACAGGGTAAGCAGAGCGATAAGCAATTTGATTTGCCGAGACTTTGGAACACAATAACTCTCCTTCGAATTGAGTTAAAATGTTCAAAATTGGTGTGTATGCTTATTAGGTCAATGCCTTGATGGAGTTCGAAGATGAGCATTTTCTTCTTAGGGTAGGCAGAGATAAGCAATTTGATTGGTTGATACTTTGGGACAAGATAACTTAGGTTCATCTTGATTGATGATTTTTATGCCAATACAATGACTGCATTCTCATTCAGTAATGGATTCGACAGTAACAGTGTATAGAAACGAGGGCCATTTCCCTTGGCCAGAGGGGCCCTTTTGTCAAGGGTGGGCGCCCTTTTGTCTACCTTTAGGGTCCCCCTAACTAGGGTACATTTTTATTTTTCTCGTTGGTTTTAGCATTTTTCTTTATAAAACACTTTTGAATGACACTTCGTGTACAGTTTGATCGCTCGATACGTTTGAAAAAAATAAATGTGTGATTAATTAATATGTGTCATCTATTTATTTTGGGATTTCGGCGGGGGACATCAGCCTCACTGTTGGCTTGTTTTTTCTTTTACAGCAACATTGTTGAAACCAGATGTTACTATTATTAATGAAATTCAGGAAGATCATCATGAGTCTGCCAGTCAAACAGTCGGTTTATGTAAGTACATAAGCTTAATTATATATAGGTAAAGTTGGGGTGACTGGACCTCATGGGCGGTTTGATTGCACTTAAATTTTACTTTCAAAATCCTTTCAACATAATGTAGGAGTAGGACTCAGATTTTGACTTAATATGTTGAATGTAGTGCATACTACATTTGAATAATCCGAGCTTGTGTGTTTTGGCCATTAATTATAGGGTAAATGTCATAGATTAAGAAAAGAGTAGAACAAATCCGTATCAAAATTAAATTGTCTTAGAACAAATCCGTATCAAAATTAAATTGTCTTAGAACAAGAATGTCAAATTACCTCCCCTTACCATATTGTGCCAAATAATGTGACAAGTTTTGGGTTACAAATGATACAATACTATGTTGACAGTGCAGTCGATGTTGACAGTGCAGTCGCCATATACTGGAAATTGAGTTTCATAAAAGTCAAATAATTTGTTAACCATATTCAACATATATACATTATCAGGACGTATTATGTCGTCGCCCCTGTCCGTCCGGACGTCCGTCCGTCCACAATTTGTTTGTGGACTCTCTACAGGTCACAATTCTTATCCGATTTTGACAAAACTTGAAATATAGGTTTATCCCCATACGACCTCGGTTCCTTTCGATATTGGCATGTATCGGATCGGAACTTCATGGATTATGGCCCCTGATTGTACGAAATATAATGTTTTTAGCTTGTGGACCCTATAGAGGTCACAATTTTGGACCGATTGAGATGAAACTTGACATGCATGTTTATAACCCCAAAATCTTGGCTCCTTTCGATATTTGCGCCTATCGGATCGTAACTTCCTGAATTATGGCCCCTGATTCTCCGAAAAATCGCCCTGTTAGCTTGTGGTCCCTCTGCAGGTCAAAATTTTTATCCGATTTAAAAAACCGTTTGATTATATCACCGTTACAGGAAAAATCACTTTCGGTATTGCTTGTTCTCTATCCATCTCTCAAAAATGTGGGCGTATCCTGCCTGGCAGTGCCAGCCTATCTTTTAGCTTGTGGTCCCTCTGGAGGTCACAATTATTTTCCGATTTAAAAAAACGTTTGATTATATAACCGTTACACCTTAAGGTTTGAGTTCGAATTTCGTGAAAATCGGACCAAAATTGACAAACAAAATGGCCGCCGTTTGTACGCGAATAGTGTGAAAATATGTTATATCGAGGTTGTGGACCCTATAGAAGTCACAATTTTGAACCGATTTTGATGAAACTTGACATGTATGTTTATAACCCAACGATCTTGGTTCCTTTCGATATTTGCACCCATCGGATCGCAACTTCCTGAATTATGGCCCCTGATTGTCCGAAAAATTGCCCTTTTTAGCTTGTGGTCCCTCTGGAGGTCAAAATTATTATCCGATTTAAAACACCGTTTGACTATATCACCGTTACATGGTAAGGAAGATTGAGTTCGAATTTTGGGAAAATTGCCATACAAAATGGCCGCCATTTGTACGCGAATACTGTTAAAAAATGGTATATCAAGGTTGTGGACCCTGTAAAGGTCACAATTTTTATTTGATTTTGATGAAACTTGAAATTCATGGTTATAACCCAAAGATCTTGGTTCCTTTCGATATTTGCGCATATCGGATCGTAACTTCCTGAATTATGGCCCCTGATTATACGCAAAATAGCCCTTTTTTTTAGCTTGTGGTTCCTCTGGAGGTCACAATTATTATCCGATTTAAAAAAAACGTTTGATTATATTATCGTTACACCGTAAGGGAGGTTGAGTTCGAATTTTGGGAAAATCGGACCAAAATTGACAGACAAAATAGCCGCCTTTGTACGCGAATACTGTTAAAAAATGGTATATCATGGTTGTGGACCCTGTATAGGTCACAATTTTAATTCGATTTTGATGAGGCAGGTTGAGTTCGAATTTCGTGAAAATCGTACCAAAATTGCCGGACGAAATGGTCGCCGTTTGTACGCGAATAGTGTAAAAATATGGTATATCATGGGTGTGGACTCTCGACAGGTCACAATTCTTATCCGATTTTGACGAAAAGTCACATTTCTAGGTTGTGTATCGTCACACCATAATCATTTTCGGCTTCGAATTTCATGAATATCAGATTGGAACTGACCAACAAAATGGCTGCACCTTTATACCCCAAAGATCTTAATTCATTTTGATATTTGCACATATCAAATTCTAACTTAATGATGTAGGAAAAATCACTTTCGGTATTGCTTGTTCTCTATCTTTCTCTCGAAAATGTGGGCGTATCCTGCCTGGCAGTGCCAGCCTATCTTTTTAAATCGAATAATAGTTGTGACTTCCAGAGGGACCATAAGCAATTTTTCGGACAAACGGCGGCCATTTTGTCTGTCAATTTTGGTCCGATTTTCACGAAATTCGAACTCAAACCTTAAGGTGTAACGGTGATATAATCAAACGTTTTTTTAAATCGGAAAAAGATAGGCTGGCACTGCCAGGCAGGATACGCCCACATTTTTGAGAGCAATACCGAAAGTGATTTTTCCTACATCATTAAGTCCTGTATTTCATACTGGTCCGATTTTCACGAAATTCGACCTCAACCTTCATTACGATGTAACGGTGATATAATTAACGTTTTTTTTTAAATGGGATAATAATTCTGACCCCAGAGGGACCACAAGCTAAAAAAATGGTCATTTTTCGTACAATCAGGGGCCATAATTCAGAAGTTACAATCCGATATGCACAAATATCGAAAGGAACTAAGATTGTTAAGTTGTAAACATGTGTTTCAAGTTTCATCAACATTGAATGAAGATTGTGACCTCTACAGGGTTCACAACCTTGATATACCATATTTTTACACTCTTCGCGTACAAGCGGCAGCCATTTTTTCAGTCAATTTGGGTCCGATTTTCACGAAATTCGACTTCAACCTTCATTACGATGTTACGGTGATATAATCAAACGATTTTTTAAATGGGATAATAATTCTGACCTCCAGAGGGACCACAAGCTAAAAGATAGGCTGGCACTGCCAGGCAGGATACGCCCACATTTTTGAGAGATGGACAGAGAACAAGCAATACCGAAAGTGATTTTTCCTACATCTTTAAGTCCTGTATTTCATACTGTATTGGGAGCAGCCATTTAGTTGGTCAGTTCCAGTCTGATATTAATGAAATTCGAAGCCGACAATGATTATGGTGTGACGGTACACAACCTAGAAATGTGACTTTTCATCAAAATCGGATAAGAATTGTGACCTGTAGAGAGTCCACAACCATGATATACCATATTTTTACACTATTCGCGTACAAACGGCGACCATTTCGTCCGGCAATTTTGGTACGATTTTCACGAAATTAGAACTCAACCTTCCTCATCAAAATCGAATTAAAATTGTGACCTATACAGGGTCCACAACCATGATATATCATTTTTTTTTAAACAGTATTCGCGTACAAACTGCGGCCATTTTGTCTGTCAATTTTGGTCCGATTTTCCCGAAATTCAAACTCAACCTTCCTTATAGTGTAACGGTGATATAATCAAACGTTCTTTTAAATTGGATAATAATTGTGACCTCCAGAGGGACCACAAGCTAAAAGATAGGCTGGCACTGCCAGGCAGGATACGCCACAAGCTAAAGAAAGGGGGATTTTGCGTATAACCAGGGGCCATAATTCAGGAAGTTACGATCCGATATGCGCAAATATCGAAAAGAACCAAGATCTTTGGGTTATAACCATGAATTTCAAGTTTCATCAAAATCGATTTAAAATTGTGACCTTTGCAGGGTCCACAACCTTGATATACCATTTTTTAACAGTATTCGCGTACAAACGGCGGCCATTTTGTATGGCAATTTTGGTCTGATTTTCCCGAAATTCGAACTCAACCCCCCTTACAGTGTAACGGTTTTATAATCAAACGTTTTTTTAAATTGGATAATAATTGTGACCTCCAAGCTAAAAAAAAAAAGGCGATTTGGCGTATAATCAGGGGCCATAATTCAGGTAGTTACGATCCGATATGCGCAAATATCAAAAGGAAGCAAGATCTTTGGGTTATAACCACGAATTTCAAGTTTCATCAAAATCGAATCAAAATTGCGACCTCCACAGGGTCCACAACCTTGATATACCCTTTTTAACAGTATTCGCGTACAAACGGCGGCCATTTTGTATGGCAATTTTCGTCCGATTTTCCCGAAATTCGAACTCAACCTCCCTTAGGGTGTAACGGTGATATAATCAAACGGTTTTTTAAATCGAATAATAATTGTGACCTCCAAGCTAAAAAAAAAAGGCGATTTTGCGTATAATCAGGGGCCATAATTCAGGAAGTTACGATCCGATATGCGCAAATATCGAAAGGAAGCAAGATCTTTGGGTTATAACCATGAATTTCAAGTTTCATCAAAATTGAATCAAAATTGTGACCTCCACGGGGTCCACAACCCTGATATACCATTTTTAAACAGTATTCGCGTACAAACGGCGGCTATTTTGTATGGCAATTTTCGTCCGATTTTCCCGAAATTCGAACTCAACCTTCCTTAGGGTGTAACGGTGATATAATCAAACGGTTTTTTAAATCGAATAATAATTGTGACCTCCAGAGGGACCACAAGCTAAAAAGGGTGATTTTTCGGACAATCAGGGGCCATAATTCAGGAAATTACATTCCGATAGCCGCAAATATCGAAAGGAACCAAGATCTTTGGGTTACAAACATGCATGCCAAGTTTCATCAAAATCGGTTCAAAATTGTGACCTCTATAGGGTCCAGAAGCTAAAAACGTGATTTTTCGTACAATCAGGGGCCATAATCCATGAAGTTTTGATCCGATACATGCCAATATCGGATAAAAATTGTGACCTGTAGAGGTGCACAAACAAATTGTGGACGGACGGACGTCCGGACGGACAGGGGCGACGACATAATACGTCCACATGAAAATGTGGGCGTATAAAAAGGGTGATTTTTCGGACAATTAGGGGCCATAATTCAGGAAATTACGTTCCGATAGGCGCAAATATCGAAAGGAACCAAGATCTTTGGGTTATATAAACATGCTAGTCAAGTTTCATCAAAATCGGTTCAAAATTATGACCTCTGTAGGGTCCACAAGCTAAAAACGTGATTTTTCGTACAATCAGGGTCCATAATCCATGAAGTTTTGATCCGATACATGCCAATATCGAAAGCAGCTGAGATCTTTTGGGAATAAACCTATATTTCAAGTTTCGTCAAAATCGGGTAAGAATTGTGACCTGTAGAGAGTCCACAAACAATTGTGGACGGACGTCCGGACGGACAGGGGCGACGACATAATAAGACCACATGAAAATGTGGGCGTATAAAAAGTCATTATGCAGACAAGCATCTACAATCTTTAAGTCCCGTTCCTTAAAAGGACATTTTACTTCAAGTAACCCAACTGTACCAATACCATCCTGATCACAAATTTTTCCATCTGGTGTACCACCTAAAAATGTCAACTTTGGATTTACAATGAGTCCACTATCATGAACATGATTTCCAGATCTTTCAATATATAATTTGATGGCACTTTTCTCATTGTTCTTTCCATATGATGTTGGTGCTGAAGTAAAATTTAGGATTTATTATTGAGTCAATAAATTTGTCTGACACAACTCTTCTTTTTACAATAGATCCAATCACAGAAGCTGTTAATCTGTGTTTTCTCTCCTAAAACCATAGACGACTATTAGATTGATTCCGTGTTTTTTCTTCTGTAGAAACACACTGTTGTAACTGCATAGATGGCGCTGTTTTGACTATTTCTTCACTCACACGAATGATCAAATCTCTTGGAAACTGTAAATTACCACAGTTTGTATTTACAGGTGTTTCACTCTTTGGTTTGAAGAAATGTGCCTGAAAATATAGAGAATAAACACTTAATCAATTAATTTGTCTATTTCCAGGGACATGCCCTCTAGATATGATGACGTTAGCCACAGAAAACAGTAGAATTACTAGAATAACAACTATGCTTGCAAAAGAAATTACAGATAGTACAGACAAAGAAAGGATGGTAACAGAACAGCAGAAAGAAATCAGAAGATTAAATGGTGAAATTGAAAAATTAAGTAAACAGAAAGGAATTGATCTTTTAGATTAAACTGTTGAGAATGACAGTGTTATACAGTAATATACTGGTTTTACAGTAGACGTTTTAAATTCTATTTATAAATTTTTAGTTCCAGAAAGATTGCCAAATAGTGGTGCTCCTTTTGAATATATTAGTAAAGGACGTCTAAAGAAGCTTTCTGATTTATCACTTCGTCATCAATTTTTTATAACCATGTGTAAATTAAGAAACAATTTTGACTTATTAGATTTGTCTTTTCGTTTTGCTATAACACAACAAGTTGTTAGTGTTGTTTTTAATACTTGGATTAATTATATGTTTTTGCGTTTTGTTGAGTCCACTATCATGAACATGATTTCCAGATCTTTCAATATATAATTTGATGGCACTTTTCTCATTGTTCTTTCCATATGATGTTGGTGCTGAAGTAAAATTTAGGATTTATTATTGAGTCAATAAATTTGTCTGACACAACTCTTCTTTTTACAATAGATCCAATCACAGAAGCTGTTAATCTGTGTTTTCTCTCCTAAAACCATAGACGACTATTAGATTGATTCCGTGTTTTTTCTTCTGTAGAAACACACTGTTGTAACTGCATAGATGGCGCTGTTTTGACTATTTCTTCACTCACACGAATGATCAAATCTCTTGGAAACTGTAAATTACCACAGTTTGTATTTACAGGTGTTTCACTCTTTGGTTTGAAGAAATGTGCCTGAAAATATAGAGAATAAACACTTAATCAATTAATTTGTCTATTTCCAGGGACATGCCCTCTAGATATGATGACGTTAGCCGCAGAAAACAGTAGAATTACTAGAATAACAACTATGCTTGCAAAAGAAATTACAGATAGTACAGACAAAGAAAGGATGGTAACAGAACAGCAGAAAGAAATCAGAAGATTAAATGGTGAAATTGAAGAATTAAGTAAACAGAAAGGAATTGATCTTTTAGATTAAACTGTTGAGAATGACAGTGTTATACAGTAATATACTGGTTTTACAGTAGACGTTTTAAATTCTATTTATAAATTTTTAGTTCCAGAAAGATTGCCAAATAGTGGTGCTCCTTTTGAATATATTAGTAAAGGACGTCTAAAGAAGCTTTCTGATTTATCACTTCGTCATCAATTTTTTATAACCATGTGTAAATTAAGAAACAATTTTGACTTATTAGATTTGTCTTTTCGTTTTGCTATAACACAACAAGTTGTTAGTGTTGTTTTTAATACTTGGATTAATTATATGTTTTTGCGTTTTGTTGAATTAAGTTTCTGGCCATCGAGAAATGTTTTAACGGAGCATATGCCAAAAGAATTCAGAAACGAATTACCCAATACATTTGCAATCCTTGACTGCACTGAAATAAAAATACAGAAGCCAAAGTCTCTTGTAGCTCAATCCCAAGCCTATAGCGATTACAAAGGAACTAACACTTTAAAGGGGCTTGTAGTGTGTGACCCTAGGGGGTCAATTATACTTTGTTCAATGCTTTTATTGGTGCAACATCTGATAAAGATATGTTTAATATAAGTGGATTAAGAGATACTTTGAAACAGTTGATGAATATCGAATATTTAATACCTGGTGATGGTTTAATGGCAGACAAGGGCTTTAAGATTGAACAAGAAGGTGATGCTATATTCACCAAAAAGATTGCAAAACATCGGGTCCATGTAGAGCGAGCTATAAGAAGGGTTAAATCTTTTGAAATTTTAAGTGGTCAAATGCCTTTATCTTTAATGTCAAGCATTGATCAAATTTGGTTTGTTTGGGGGTTTTTTTTTAACAAATTTTATGCCACCCTGTATTAAAGACAAAGATGCTGACGAATAATATGCCAGTATTACTTACATGAGTTGACAATCCACTGCCAACACTAAAGGCGCCAATATGTGTACATGTATTTATAAATTTATTAGTATCACTAGGTGGTGTAGAGACCAGGTAACTTATAGGACAACTTTTAAAGACTGTAGATGCTGAATATCTTCTGTTTCAATAATAGAACTAACATGAAAGTTACTGGTATTTGAGTTGTGTTTTTATTTATCAACAGTCTTCAATAAACATACAATCAAAGGGAATTTAAAAGTTAGTCTGTTCGCTTTTTCAATCACAACATACATTGTATTGTAAAACACCTTTCATAATTGTATCTAGTCATTTGACTCATTATTTATTTGTAAACATGTATGTAACAGTGATGAAAGTCTTCCGGATTTTCCCGGAATTCTGGATTGAGATTTCGGTAAAAATTCTGCCGGATTTTTTAAAAAAAAAAAATCAATCTTTCAAAATTAAAAACCCCCCAGATATTCTAAAGAGAAAAATTTAACCCTGAGGACGCAGTGTTTTGCTTTTGCAGGTGCAGCCATATTGGTTATAACATGGCTTCGGCGTGTCTCAGAAATGTCGATATTAAAAGCGACAAAAAGCAACTCGGCATAACGTGAGTGCGTGTTCACAAAAGAGAGATTATTCATTGATGTTGTTATCATTCACCTTTTCGGAATGTCAACATCAGGATATTTGGTGCCGTCCAAATGACAAAGCGCAAGATAGCATTAGTATACGCCTCGTTTTGGACGGAACCAAATAATGGATGTTGTTTTAAATGTTATTTGTTGAACTATTTACAGTGAATTTTGCAAGCTATTCTGTGTGTGAATGTTGCACAAAATTATCAAATATTGTCATCATGATTGCTTTGACATACTTTTTGCTGTACATTTATTTTATCTTAATGTTTGCCGCAGATATCTCCAGAAAGTACTTCAGCATTTGATTTACTTCAAAATCCAGTGCTTGACACAAGTTGTACTGTAATAAAAAGTTGAAATTTTACTTTTCTTTTGTGTCTTTATTTTTGTTTCATATATCACCAGAATGCACCACAGTCTTTCATTCTTTCAAAAATTTTCTTGGGGGGCATGTCCCAGTCCCCTTTTCATTTTTAACATTTCTGAATTTTACTTACCTACAATCTTGGGACGTATTCTGAACATGTTTTCTTTTACGAACTGGCTTTGGATTAATAAAATGGATGTTGGTTACTGGTGCAGGATCAATTTGTTCACCTCTTGATCTTTCCCCAATGTTGTGGTAGTGATGTACATGACAGGTGTGCAGGGAAATCACTAAATCCCATTAGTTGCCACTGTTGAAGAGCGATCACAAGCCCAACAACATGGGAGCAAGAGCCACAATCCTACAAATTAAATAATCATGTTAAAACAAATTTAAGAGGCTTTTCCACACAGGAACATGTTATTGTTAGCCTATAGGGCATAGGTCCATGCTGAACAGCTGTTAAGGCCTACATAGTACATAGGCTGTCCCAGACCTTGGTAACAAAATTAAAATTTGTGTATTTTTACTGCCTATGCTTATTAGCTAGACTAAAAGGCCTACCATAGTAATAGCGTCAACACTACAGCTCTGTGTGCAGGATGATTTATTAGTTGTACAGTACTACGACTAGCCACTAGGCCTCGTTTAAATTATACTTATTATAACTAGGCCTTGCAATCTACAGCAGTAGATTATATATAGCCAACCTTGGTTTTCTCCAAATTTACATCAAATCTAGACCAAGACTGGGCCTAGCCAACAAAGGTGATCCTTATATTACTCATAATAATAACTATAACCAGTTGCAGGTCATATCAGAAATGTCGTAACTTTCTTTGCGTACTCCTTTCCTGTGTGGCTGTGACTGTTACGTCCTATACCTGAATCTATATGCTTCACAGACAGACAATTAAAGAAAACATGCTGACAATCGGCCAAAGTGACAGTAAATAAGTACAAATTTCTTACCCAGCCTGACAGGAACAGTGAATATCTGACACTTCTTTTGGAGACACGTCTAAGTGAACTGAATGGGGTTTCTCATTCTTTCGCTGAATCCGATTTGGCCGACATGTTGATGGTTGATCGGTCACTAGCCCAAAAAAGCTTTACATCAATGAAATTACCTTCGTTAAACAATCTAAAGCCCTGCTGTCTTGATTTTAAACTCACGTCACATTTTTCTTTCAAATATTCAACAGACAAATCCGCAGAAAGGTCCAACAGATTGGCAAAAGATGAAACGACGTCTTTCATCGCCATGTTTGTTTATGTCTAAGGCGCGCCAATGTTGTCTAAGGTGACGTCATTATAAAAAGTGGGAGGAGCTACGGGTCTCTGACGGAAAGGTCAATTATTATGTCGAATATGGCGTCATTCACGGAAAAAATCAAAACGAGGCTGCATATTTGCATAATGTCAATTCGGTGGGTTTTTTGGTATATTATTTTTCCATGGTAAAAACACTCAGAGTTAGAGTGACTTGAAATTTCGCAGGGCCAAAGATATTCTAATATTTACGTTATTTTTCATATTAAAACAACTATTGGCGGTAGTATTCTCATATAATATATTTTAATGGATATTTAACATGATGAAATTTGCTATTAGTATCATAACAAAAATTGTTACGACATAAATTAACAATGTAAAAATCTAGTTATGTTTTTTTCCCTTTCTACTTTTCGCCTTAGCAAATTCACTGTAAAGTTTTCATCTTTGCATTTTCAACTATCAGATCTCCGTTGCATTTCCAACTATCACAATTTCTCCAGTCTAACTGACCATATAAAGAAAGGGGCGTGTTTCCGTGTTCGGAAGTTAACGTCATAACTCCTCTGTTTTTATCGTCTGGACTAAAAGTAATGCTCCCAGATAGAGATCATGGGCAAACGACGTAATAAATCTACGTTGATAAAAAGTGGCTAATGTATATGGAATTCTTCGGTTAACTGGTTGAATAGTCAGAGCAGGACCGCATCACACATAAACAATAACACAATGCAAACACGTAGACACGACACACAATATAATATTTTAGTCAGGTCAATATATGGAAAATACCCCTTCAACCCCCCCCCCCCCCCAAATTGCAACAAAACGTTTCTCAACTGATTCTGGCATGGTTTTGTGTACTATATAACATACTAAAAGTTTACCAAAATAGGATTCCCGGAAAAGTGTTTTTTCAAGATGGCTCATTGACATCCAATGTTCTCTTAATGTGTTCCTTGTCCCCCAAAACCTGGGGATAGACATCAAAATAATCAAATTTGAGTCAATAGTTATGGACTTTCGGTCATTTGGAGGTGTTGGTGGACATTTTTGATATAATATGTCAACATCATTTTTAATGATCTTAATGTGCTCTCTGCTCCGAAAAAACTAGGAAGAGACACCAAGATCATCAAATTTGAGTTGATAGTAACATAGTTATGATCGTTTTAAGACGTTTCGGTGGTCATTTTTGACGCCATCTTGAAAAAAACACTTTTCCGGGGTCCTGCTTTGGTAAACTTTTAATATGTTATAAAGTACACTAAATCCTGTCAGAATCAGTTATGCTATGGACAGACGAGCGTATTTTTTCGCCCGATCACAGCGATTGAGATTCGCCAGCGATTTATTACGGCCGATAACGAACGGGCACACGTAGCGATCGTCTCGAAAACGTACGAGTAATTACGCCGATCACGTGACTTGTCGATCACGTGAGTTGTAAAAACGACAGCCATTTCGAGATCATGTGATATAAACTATGTCGATGGTTGGCATATAAAAATGAATCGCCCGACAATATACGCTTGACACGGACACACGAGCGAATTTAATCGCCGGCGAAAAATATTCGGCCGAAAATATCTAACATGCTACATTTGTATATACGAATGGATCGCCGATCAGAATCGTCGTCGCCCTGAAGGGGCACACGGGCGTATTTTTTGAGCGATTTTAAAAAAATCGCCGCGACCGGGCGAAAAAATACGTTCGTCTGTCACCCACTTTAAGAAACCTTTTGTTGCAATCTTTTGGGGGTTAAACTGTATATTGACCTGACTATTCCAAACAATAAGCAACAAACATATCAAATGAATGGATCCGGGGGCTAAACGTAATGTTATTTGTAGTTAATTGATTAATTAGCCGGGGGCTAACGTAATGTTATTTGTAGTTAATTGATTAATTGTAGGTACCATACGGGTTTACAGGTACGCCATCATCAAAAGATAACGCCACATCTGTATTTTTATTGAAGACAACATAAAACTTATTAGGCCTGAAAAGAGAGAGAGAGAGAGAGAGAGAGAGAGATGGGATTTAACGTCCACTCAACACAAACTAGGTCATTTCGGGACTAACGTATGGTTCCTTTTTATGTCATGATTCGCTTGCGCGTAAGGGTCTTTAGCAGTGTGAAGAAACCGGAGTGCCCGGAGGAAACCCACGAGGTTGAGAAGGCGCCCCTATCACCATGCCACATACGCTCACACCAGGGCTCGAAACCACAGCCGCAAGCCAGAGGTGACCGGCCAGCTAGAGGTCGAAGCGCGGCACTCTAGGCCATCCCCCCCTCCCTGCTTTGAAAAAGTATAAAATGCTAATGCTTAAAATTCAATAACTATTACTAACATGATACCATCCGACCGTCAATAATATAGTTTGTTTAGGTTTTTTTTAAATTTTGAGTCTTGTCGGAGAGGCATATAGGCCTAATTAGGCCTGACTTGTATTTGAAAGGAACAAAATCGCTAACATTTTGAACCTAGGAATTGACACAGGTGGGTTGCAACGCATATAAAACTGCAATATGAATGTATATAAACTGATTTACATTCAATCGTTTCCGTTTTTACTTTAATTTCAAATCAGTTATGTTCCGCGAAATACGCCAGAAGTCTAAATCGAATGCAAATTTATAGCGTCTGGTTATTCCAGTCTACAAAGTATTTATTACGCATGGTCTCCAGTTAAGAATATGGCGACCTCGTTTGATTTGGTGCAATTTGTTTTGCCTCGTTCCTCTTGTTACAACTGGGACTGAAACGCATTATGATAAACGATAGTAAAATGTTTAGCATTTTTTTTTTCCGGTAAGATCACAGCATCAGTGTTTATTAAAATTGACAAATAATTCGTGTTTTCAATGTTGACGATTTTGAATGATATTGAGTTAGAAACTAAGCTACTTTAATTGCTATAACTTTTGTTTTCAGTACTTTAATTAATATAACTTTTGTTTCTAGTTTCACATTATTAAACCCCTAGTCAATTTGAAAAGAACAAAAAAATTATTTGTTTACTTTCATGTTTGATGACAACTACATAATCTATTAGATTTTTTATTGACAGTAGACAGCTAAGCTCTGCTGCATGTGTTGCGATCACAATTACCGTACCTTATCATGATCGATTTATAGGGTAAATTACAATATTCTCGGAAACCGACCAAGTGATAATAATTCGTACCTCTCTTCATGGATATTTTATTTTATTTTATTTTTTTATTTTCCGCAAATTACAGATTTTTATCATAAATATTTTAACTGTTCTTGTGGAATATATAACTTTGTCGGACCAACTCTTTCAAAGAAACATAATAATCTTTACCATGTCCAAATTCTCTCCTTTTTTTGCAATTTATTACATCGTCTAATTACTGTAAAGCTTTTCTCAAATGATTAAGGCAGCCAGACTTCTATTTTGTAGTTACACGTATTTCAGATTTAACGCCAGCAATTCGCTCGCAGTCATGCCAATGTGCTGTCAAAGATCCATCCAGTCTATTACGACAAGGTGCAATGATATAACCATATTTTGCTCAATAGTTTGTCAACTCACTATTATACGATCATAGGCATTATTTTCCCACACTTTAAAATCTTTCACATCGGAAATAATAACACAATGTATCTTCCTTATTGTACTACCTACCCCCCCCCCCACCCCCCGATGAATAGCCATCTTCAAACATTTATAATACCATGTATTTTAAAGCTTTAATTTTATCTATTTTGTTCGACCTGACAAAAAAAAATCAGGTCATTCTGACCTATATTTCGACGATTTTTTTGAAAAATTTGACCCTTAATTTCACCAAGGGAAGATAATTTAGAAATTTCTGAAGACATCATTGAAGTCGCATTGGCAAGTTCTACTTACATTCTAAATTTCATGAAAATCGCACAACTATTAAAGAAGTTGTCAAATTGGTCTAAACTTCCGGTTCGAAATCACAGCAACGAATTTTCGGAATTCGAAAATGTGAAACTGCTGATGAAAATGATTTTTTTCAAGGTATTCAAAGAAAAAAGATTTAGTAAAATCGGTCAAAAAACAATAAAGTTACGACTATACATTGTCCATTTTGTCGTTCGTAAATTTCGGTGATTTCGGATTCGTAAAACGTTTTGAAAATATATTTAATCAACAGCCACCATTCATTTTTGGGGGCAAAGGTAAAAGTTTCATAAAGATACTGAGGCTAGATTCTGAGAAATCCGATTTGTGGATAAAACACAAAAAAATAACAATAACTAGATCTGCAAAGCAGATATTAAAGCTTTCATATTCACAGTCACTTCCTGTCACATGTCATAGGTCATGTAAATAATCTCATCAAGAAAAAAAAATCATTAAAATCGGTCAAAATATAGCGAAGTTTTTATGATTTTTCACTCGTAAACAACTTTATCGGCACGAAAAACATCAAAGACAAAATTCGAAAATGTGACATTTTCAAATAACAATATTTCGACCCTGATCCCGGCTATCCAGAAATGTATTCATTTTGGAAATAGGAGACATATTCTCCAAACTACGGCCTATTGCTTTCATTTACGTGCTCGTTAATGTCGATTTTTCACCTTTTCTCATATTCAGTTCGAAATGGTGACCATCACGTGACCGAAATCGAAACTCTGATCCGACAGATTTTTAGGCATTTCTTCAAGGATTCCGAAAATGTAACTCCCATGTCTGTAAGTAAAATATCGCAAAAGCCTAAATGATTTTTCACGTTTCAAGATGGCGGCACTTCCGGTTCGATCCACAAACTCCATATTTTGTGTATGAATCAGTAATTAGGTCATTCTGACCTATATTTCTTGATTTTTTTTGAAAAATTTGCTCCTTAATTTCGTCAAGGGGAGATGATTTAGAAAATTTCTAATTATATTTTTGAAGTCACATCGGTAAGATCTACTTATATACTAAATTTCATGAAAATCGTACAACTATTAAAGAAGTTGTCAAATTGGTCTAAACTTCCGGTTCGAAACCACAGCGACGAATTTTTCGAAATTCGAAAATGTGAAACTGCAGATGAAAATGATTTTTTTCAAGGTATTCAAAGAAAAAAGAATTAGTAAAATCGGTCAAAAAATAACAAAGTTACCACTATGCGTTGTCAGTTTTTTCGTTCGTAAAATTCGGTGATTTCGGATTCGTAAAACGTTTTGAAAATATATTTAATCAACAGCCACTACCCATTTTTTTGGGGTGGGTGGGGGAATAGGTAAAAGTTTCAGAAAGATCCTATGGTTAGATTCTCAGAAATCCGATATGTGGATAAAACACACACACAAAAAAAATAATAACTAGATCTGCTAAGCAGATATTAAAGATTTCATATTCACGGTCAGTTTCTGTCGCATCTCATGAGTTATATAAAGAATCTTAAAAAGGAAAAAGAATTAATGAAATCCGTCAAAAACTCACCGAGTTTTAACGAGAAACAATTCAACCGGTTCAAATTCTAATGTGATCAGTCAAATTGCTCATTGCTCCTAAATCTACGCAGAAATTCTAAACATCAAAGTTAGTCAAGGTAATGACATAATGAATCTATATTTGGAATTTTGTCACTCTCACTTCATTATAACCAAAGTTATCGTGCCCCAAAGTAGTAACCAATCAGATTGCTTATCTCTGCTTACAGTAAACAGACAATGCTCATCTTCGCACTCCATCATGGCATTGACCTAATGAACGCCTTCACCAAGATTGAACACTCTGCACAAATTAGAAGGAGAATTATTTTGTTTCAAATTCTCGACCAATCAAATTGCTCATCGCTCTGCTTGTCCATGGCAGACAATGCTCATTGTCCAACGTATTCAAGGTATTGATGTAATGAAACTATACACTAAGTTTCATCACTCTGACTTAATTAGAACTGAAGTGAAAGTGTCCGAAATCATCAACCAATCAAATTGCTTATCTCTGCTTAACCTAAGCATAAAATGCTCATCTTCGAACTCCATCAAAGCATTGACCTAGTAAACACCTACGCCAAGTTTGAACATTCTAGCCGAATAACACTGAGAGTTATTGTGTTTCAATGTCTCGACCAATCAATTTGCGTATTGCTCTGCTTATCCTGAACAGAAAATGCTCATTGTCGAACATAGTCAAGGTAGTGATTTAATGAAACTATACACCAAGTTTCATCACTATCACTTAATCAGAACTAATGTTATTGTGTGTCGAATCATCAACCAATCAAATTGCTCATCTCTGCTTACCCAACGCAGAAAATGCTGATATTCGAACCTCATCAAGACATTTACCTAGTGAATGCCTATACCAAGTTTGATTATTGTACCCCAATTAGAAGAAGGGTTATTGTGTTCCAAAGTCACCAAGGTATTGGCCTAATAAACACCTACACCAAGTCTAGCTGAATTAGAAAGAGAGTTATTGTGTCCCAAACTAGATCATTTCGAACTAATTGTTAAGGGTTGTTCATAGTTAAATGAAAGTTTAATTTTAAATAAGACGAACGTCTACCAATAAAATTAGGATTTAATAATATAAAAAATAAAGTTTTAAATTAAGAATAATTAATTATTGGTCTGATGGCAATGCAATATTATGATTTGACGGATGAAATGTACGATGGGTGTCCACACTAAGTGGCTAAGGCGTTGGCCTGCTAGCCAAGAGGTCGGGTGTTCGATCCCTGCATTGGCCAAGAAAGTTCATCTCGATTTTCTGGCGTGCCCCACCCCACCCCCGTGTACACATTGGAGTACACATCAAATATCCCTAAGCAGTTGGACTTCAATACTGTTGAATAAGCTCTAACGATGACTAAATGTGTAGATTGTAGTCACCCACACTGCATGTTTCGCTTAACAATGAAAGGGTGCCGTTTTCAATGTTCGATCCTTTTGTTCTTCTACTCCTGATATGTTGGACTGTTGATCGATAGTTTCATATAAAAGACTGCTGATAAGACTGTTTGTAGAAGAAGTTCCCAAAAAATATTATGTTGACTTTAAGAGAAAGGGACCGTTAAAAATGCCATTCAGACTCCCTAAAATCGGGAAATTGCTGACTTATAGCAAGAAACATTTCAACCCGGCGAAATTTTCTGTTTTAACAGTTTGATTTGCACGGTACTTTAATTACCAACCGATTATTACAAAACTTTTGAAAATAAGCTCTAACTCACCAGCTTAATCGTTTGGCCTGAATTGAAAGTTCTGCACCGAGAAAGTTCATCTCGATTTTCCGGCGTGGTTCCCCTTGTCAGTGAGAAAGAACGGAGGGCCTGACAAGGACAGCTGTCTAGTCGATCGGATGGGACGAAAAACCAAGCTCCCGTGTACACATTGGAGTACACATAAAATATCCCTAAGCAGTTGGAATTCGATACTGTTGAATAAGCTCTATACGATGACTAAATGTGTAGATTGTAGTCACCCACACTGCATGTTTCGCTTAACAATGAAAGGGTGCCGTTTTCAGTGTTCGATCCTTTTGTTCTTCTACTCCTGATATGTTGGACTGTTGATCGATAGTTTCATATTAAAGACTACTGATAAGACTCTTTGTAGAAGAAGTTCCAAAAAAATATCATGTTTACTTTACGAGAAAAAGACCTCTAAAAATGCTCCAAATCGTTAAAATACGACTTTTTGGATTTTCGGCTACCCTGGACATTTAAAAAAAAATGATATAATTATTTCTCACAACAGGCTAGCTATTAGGCTCTCTATTGACAAGAGTTTCACCGCCCTCCCTTCGTTATAGCCGAAGTTATCGTGCCCTGAAGAATCAACAAATCAGCATGCTTATCTCTGCTTACCCTAGGCATAAAACTCAATCATGACATTGACCTAGTGAACGTCTACACCAAGTTTGAACATTCTAGCTTAATTAGAAGGAGAGTTATTGTGTTCCAAAGTCCCGGTCAATCAAATTGCTACTAGTTGTCATTTTCGATTCAGAATTGCGACCACCAGTTGACCTAAATCAAAATTCTGCTCCGAACCTTTCTTAGACATTCTTTCAAGGTTTCAGAAAATATAACTCCCATGTCTATAAGTAAAATATAAAAAAAACTTCTTTACTTTTACGTTTCAAGATGGTGGCACTTCCGGTTCGATCGAAAACCTTCATATTTTGTGTACAAATCAGTAATTACTTATCTAGTATCCCCCCCCCCAAAAAAAAATCAGGTCATTCTGACCTATATTTCGATGATTTTTTTGAAAGATTTGATCCTTAATTTCATCATGGGGAGATAATTTAAAAAATTTCTAATCATATTTTTAAAGTCGCATCAGCAAGATCTAATTACATGCTAAATTTCATGAAAATCCCACAACTGTTTAAGAAGTTGTCAAATTGGTCATAACTTCCGGTTCTAAATCACAGCGACGAATTTTCGAAATTCGAAAATCTGTAACTGCAGATTTAAAGTAATTGTCTCAAGGTACTCAAAGAAAAAAGATTTAGTGAAATAGGTCAAATAGTCACAAAGTTACAGCATTGTAGGTTAAATGCATTCGTTCGTAAAATTCGGTGATTTCGGATTCGTAAAACGTTTTGAAAATATATCTAATCAAGAGCCACCACCGCATTTTGGGCAGGCGATCATACTCCTTGTCACGTACAACCAAGAAATCGAAACAACGCCAGTTGACTCAATGACAGACGTTATGATACAGAGCGCACGTGCTAACCATTCAGCCACGCAACCTCCCCAAAATCGGCAAATTGCTGACCTACAGCGAGAAACATTTCAACCGGGCCAAATTTTCTATTTTAACAGTTTAATTTGCACGGTACCTTTAGTTATCAACCGAATATAACAAAACTTTTTAAAATAAGCTCCCCCTGACCAGCTTAATCGTTCGCAATAAACGTTTGCCCCTTAAAACCGGTAAATTGCTGACTTTAAAGTGAGAAACATTACAACTGGGCGAAATTTTCTGTTTTATCACTTTTACAGTACCTTTGATTACCAACCGATCATTACAAAACTTTAAAAATGAAAGAGGGAAACGCGGCTTCACGTCCATTCGACACAAACTCTGTCATTTCGGGACTAACATATGTTTTTTAATTGTCCCCCGCCTTTCGTCACACTTTTTGGGACACAATAACTCTCTTCCTAATTGAGCTAGAATGTTCAAACTTGGTGTATGTGTTTATTAGGTCAATGCCTTGATGGAGTTCGAAGATGAGCATTTTCCGCTTAGGGTAAGCAGAGATAAGCGATTTGATTGGTTGATGCTTTGGGACACGATAACTTTAGTTCTAATTAAGTGAGATTGATGAAACTTGGTGCATAGTTTCATTACAGTAATACCTTGACTAAGTTCGATAATGAGCATTTTCTGCTCAGGGTAAGCAGAGCGATACACAATTTGATTGGTCGAGACATTGGAACACAATAACTCCCCTTCTAATTGAGTTAAAATGTTCAAACTTGGTGTATATGCTTATTAGGTCAATGCCTTGATGGAGTTCGAAGATGAGCATTTTCCGCTTAGGGTAAGCAGAGATAAGCAATTTGATTGGTTGATGCTTTGGGACACGATAGCTTTAGTTATAATTTAGTGAGAGTGATGAAACTTGGTGTATAGTTTCATTACAGTAATACCTTGACTAAGTTCAATAATGAGCATTTTCTGCTCAGGGTAAGCAGAGCGATACGCAATTTGATTGGCCGAGACTTTGGAACACAATAACTCTCCTTCTAATTGAGTTAAAATGTTCAAACTTGGTGTATATGCTTATTAGGTCAATGCCTTGATGGAGTTCGAAGATGAGCATTTTCCGCTTAGGGTAAGCAGGGATAAGCAATTTGATTGGTTGATGCTTTGGGACACGATAACTTTAGTTCTAATTAAGTGAGAGTGATGAAACTTGGTGTATAGTTTCATTACAGTAATACCTTGACTAAGATCGATAATGAGCATTTTCTGCTCAGGGTAAGCAGAGCGATAAGCAATTTGATTTGCCGAGACTTTGGAACACAATAACTCTCCTTCGAATTGAGTTAAAATGTTCCAAATTGGTGTGTATTCTTAGGGTAGGCAGAGATAAGCAATTTCATCTTAGGTTCATCTTGATTGATGATTTTTATGCCAATACAATGACTGCATTCTCATTCAGTAATGGATTCGACAGTAACAGTGTATCGAAACGATTGACTCGGACACAAGGGCCCTTTCCCTTGGCCAGAGGAGCCCCTTTGTCAAGCGTGGGGGCCCTTTGGTCTGCTTTTAGGGTCCCCCTAACTAGGGTACATTTTTCTCGTCGGTTTTAGCATTTTTCTTTATAAAACTTTTTTGGATGACAATTCGTGTACAGTTTGATTGCTCGATACTTGAAAAAAATAAATGTGCGATTAATTAATATGTGTCATCTATTTATTTTGGGATTTCGGCGGGGGACATCAGCCTCACTGTTGGCTTGTTTTATTTAAAAACTTCCCTTGCGCGTACTTGTCTTTAGCCGTTGGGAGGAAACCGAAGTACACGGAGAAAACACACGAGGTTGGACACCATACTCCATGTCACATGCAGCCTGGAAATCGAAAAGACGCCGGTTGACTCAATGACAGACGTTACGATACAGCGCGCACATGCTAACCATTCAGCCTCTCTAAAATCGGGGAATTGCTGACTTATAGCAAGAAACATTTCAACCGGGCGAAATTTTCTGTTTTAACAGTTTGCTTTGCACGGTACTTTAATTACCAACCGATTATTACAAAACTTTTGAAAATAAGCTTCAACTGACCAACTTAATCATCTCGATTTCCCGGCGTGGTTCCCCCTTGTCAGTGAGGCAGAACGGAGGGCCACACAAGGACAGCTGTCTAGTCGTTCGGATGGGACGAAAAACCAAGGTCCCGTGTACACATTGGAGTGCACGTGAAATATCCCTAAGCAGTTGGAATTCGATACTGTTGAATAAGCTCTATACGATGACTAAATGTGTAGATTGCAGTGACCCACACTGCATGTTTCGCTTAACAATGAAAGGGTGCCGTTTTCAATGTTCGTTCCTTTTGTTCTTCTACTCCTGATATGTTGGACTGTTGATCGATAGTTTCATATAAAAGACTACTGATAAGACTCTTTGTAGAAGAAGTTTCAAAAAAAATATCATGTTTACTTTACGAGAAAAAGACCTCTAAAAATGCTCCAGATCGTTAAAATACGACTTTTTGGATTTTCGGCTACCCCGGACATTTAAAAAAAAAATGATACAATTATTTCACACAACAGGCTAGCTATTAGACTATCGATTGACAAGAGTTTCATCGCCCGCCTTTCATTATAACCAAAGTTGAGGTTCCCTCAAGAATAGACAGAAATGCTCATAGACTGCAATATACAAGAATGGCACTTTGCAATAAAAAAAACCTGTTCAAAGCAAGATTTCTATGCAGAAATTAAATAATTGCTAGGACCACTATAATAAATAAGCAACATAGAGAAAATGAAATGAAATTGAATGGGGTTTAACGTCCTACTGTTCTGCTCCTAAAATGGGCTAATGAAGACGGGCATACGCCATAAAGTGTGCAATGGGGGAAATTTTACCCGGGCAGCGGCGTTACGTACTGGGAGGTTGGACAGGACCATACTCCTTGTCACGAAACAACGCCAGTTGACTCAGTGACAGACGTTACGATACAGAGCGCACGTGCTAACCATTCAGCCACGCAACCTCCTTAAATTTGGCATATAGCTGACCTACAGCGAGAAACATTTCAACCCGGCGAAATTTTCTATTTTAACAGTTTAATTTCACGGTACCTTTAATTATCAACCGAATATTATAAAACTTCTAAAAATAAGCTCCCCATGACCAGCTTAATCGTTTGCAATAAACGTTTGCCCCCTATAATCGGCAAATTGCTGACTTTAAAGTGAGAAACATTACAGCTGGGCGAAATCTTTTGTTTGATCACTTTTACAGTACCGTTGATTACCAACCGATTATTGCAAAACTTTAAAAATAAAAGAGCAAGAGAGAAATGCGGCTTAACGACACAAACTAGGTCATTTCGGGACTAACATATGTTTTTAATTTTATTTAAAAACTTCCCTTGCGCATACGGGTCTTTAGCCGTGGGAGGAAACCGTAGGACACGGAGCAAACGCACGAGGTTGGACACCATACTCCATGTCACGTGCAACCTGGAAATCGAAACGACGCCCGTTGACTCAATGACAGACGTTACGATACAGCGCGCACATGCTATTCAGCCATTCAGCCTCCTTGAATTCGGAAAATTGCTGACTTATAGCAAGAAACATTTCAACCGGGCGAAATTTTCTGTTTTAACAGATTAATGTGCACGGTACTTTAATTACCAACCGATTATTACAAAACTTTTGAAAATAAGCTCCAACTGACCATGCTTAATCGTATGCAATAAACGTCTGGCCTCAATTGAAAGTTCTGCACCGAGAAAGTGAGGCAGAATGGAGGGCCTGACAAGGACAGCTGTCTAGTCGTTCGGGTGGGATGAAAAACCACGGTCCCGTTTACACATTGGAGTGCACATAAAATATCTCTAAGCAGTTGGAATTCGATACTGCTGAATAAGCTCTATACGATGACTAAATGTACAGATTGTAGTCACCCACACTGCATGTTTCGCTTAACAATGAAAGGGTGCCGTTTTCAATGTTCGATCCTTTTGTTCTTCTACTCCTGATATGTTGGACTGTTGATCGATGGTTTCATATAAAAGACTACTGATAAGACTCTTTGTAGAAGAAGTTCAACAAAAATATTATTTTTACTTTAGTGAAAAAGACCTCTAAAAATGCTTCAAATCGTAAAAATACGACTTTTTGGATTTTCGATCTCTTTTTTTCGGCTACCCAGGACATTTAAAAAAAAATGATACAATTATTTCACACAACAGGCTAGCTATTAGACTGTCGATTGACAAGAGTTTTATCGCCCTCCCTTCATTATAGCCAAAGCTAACGTGCCCTGAAGTATCAACAAATCAGCTTGCTTATCTCTGCTTATCCCAGACAGAAAATGCTCATCTCTAAACTCAATCATGACATTAACCTAGAGAACGTCTACACCAAGACTGAACATTCTAGCTCAGTTAGCAGGAGAGTTATTGTGTTCCAAAGTCTTGGCCCTTCAAATTGCTATTACTTTTCATATTCACTTCAAAATGGCGACCATCAGTTGACCTAAATCAAAATTCTACTCTGAACGTTTTTTAGCCATTCCTTCAAGGATTCGGAAAATATAACTCCCGTGTCTGTAAGTAAAATAGGAAAAAAGCCTTATGGACTTTTTACGTTTCAAGATGGTGGCACTTCCGGTTCGATTGGCAAACTCCATATTTTGTGTACAAATCAGTAATTACTTATCTAGTATCAAAAAAAAAAAAAAATCATTCTGACCTATATTTCGACGATTTTTTTGAAAAATTTGACCCTTAATTTCACCAAGGGGAGATAATTTAGAAAATTTCTGAAGACATCATTGAAGTCGCATGGGCAAGTTCTACTAACATTCTAAATTTCATGAAAATCGCACAACTATTAAAGAAGTTGTCAAATTGGTCTAAACTTCCTGTTCGAAATCACAGCGACGAATTTTCGAAATTCGAACATGTGAAACTGCTGATGAAAATGATTTTTTTCAGGGTATTCAAAGATTTAGTAAAATTCTTAATTTCACCAAGGGGAGATAATTTAGAAAATTTTAAAAGTCATTTTTCAAGTCGCATCAGTAATGTCTAGTTACATACTAAATTTCATGAAAATCGTACAACTATTAAAGAAGTTGTCAAGTTGGTTTCAACTTCCGGTTCGAAATCACAGCGACGAATTTTCGAATATTACAAAACTTTTAAAAATAAGCTCCCCCCTGACCAGCTTAATCGTTCGCAATAAACGTTTGACCCTTAAAATCGGCAAATTGCTGACTTTAAAGTGAGAAACATTACAACCGGGCGAAATTTTCTGTTTTATCACTCTTACAGTACCATTGATTACCAACCGATTATTACGAAACTTTAAAAATAAAACAGAAAGAGAGAAATGCGGCTTAACGTCCTTTCGACAAAAACGAGGTCATTTCGGGACTAACATATGTCTTTTAATTTTATTGAAAAATTTCCCTTGCGCGTACGGGTCTTTAACCGTGGGAGGTAACCGAAGGACACGGGGAAAACCCACGCGGTTGGACACCATACTCCATGTCACGTGCAACCCGGAAATCGAAACGACGCCGGTTGACTCAATGACAGACGTTACGATACAGCGTGCACATGCTAACCATTCAGCCATTCAGCCTCCCTAAAATCGGAAAATTGCTGACTTATAGCAAGAAACATTTCAACCTGGCATTTCAATCGAAACAACGCCAGTTGACTCAATGACAGACGTTACGATACAGAGCGCAGGTGCTAACCATTCAGCCACGTAAGCTCCCTAAATTTGGCAAATTGCTGACCTACAGCGACAAACATTTCAACCGGGCGAAATTTTCTATTTTAACAGTTTAATTTGCACCGAATATTACAAAACTTTTAAAAATAAGCTCCCCCTGACCAGCTTAATCGTTCGCAATAAACGTTTGCCCCTTAAAATCGGCAAATTGCTGACTTTAAAGTGAGAAACATTACAACCGGGCGAAATTTTCTGTTTTATCACCTTTACAGTACCAGTACCATGGATTACCAACCGATTATTACAAAACTTTAAAAATAAAACAGAAGGAGAGAAATGCGGATTAACGTCCATTCGACACAAACTTGGTCATTTCGGGACTAATATATGTTTTTTAATTTTATTTATAAACTTCCCTTACGCGTACTGGTATTCAGGAGTGGGAGAAAACCGAAGGACACGGAGAAAACCCACGAGGTTGGACACCATACTCCATGTCACGTGCAACATGGAAATCGAAACGACTCCGGTTGACTCAATGACAGACGTTACGACAAAGCGCGCGTATGCTAACCATTCAGTCATTCAGCCTCCCTAAAATCGGGAAATTGCTGACTTATAGCAAGCAACATTTCAACCGGGCGAAATTTTCTGTTTCAGCAGTTTAATTTGCACGGTACATTAATTACCAACCAATTATTACAATACTTTTGAAAATAAGCTCCAACTGACCAGCTTAATCGTATGCAATAAACGTTTGGCGTGAATTGAAAGTTCTGCACCGAGAAAGTTCATCTCGATTTTCCGGCGTGGTTCCCTCTTGTCAGTGAGGCAGAACGGAGGGACTGACAAGGACAGCTGTCTAGTCGTTCGGATGGGACGAAAAACCAAGGTCCCGTGTACATATTCAAGGTCGGTTTCTGTCGCATCTCATGAGTTATATAAAGGATCTTAAAAAGGAAAAATAATTAATGAAATCGGCCAAAAACTCACCGAGTTATAACGAGAAACAATTCAACCGGTTCAAATTCTATCTTAAAAACAGAGTTGTTATGTTCCAATGTGATCAGTCAAATTGCTTATCACTCCTGAGTCAAAGCAGAAAATTCTCAACATCAGACTTAATCAAGGTAATAACATAATGAATCTATATTTGGAATTTCGTCGCCGATGGCGGCTAACGCAAATTACCGAGACAATTTTTCTTTATCATTTCTGCTCAAGTAGGATGATATTTTAACCGTGTGTAAAATACCATCAAAAAATATTCATATATAAAAAAGGTTTTCGTAAAAAAAAAAATTTCAAAATATCGGACTATTTCCGGTTTTACGATCATTGTCATGACAGCTTTACGAAGTTCTTTGGATATTTAACTTTCTGTACCAGAAGTGTCAGAAACATCCATTGAGTAGTTTTGGACAAAAAGATAAATTAAAAAGCGTTTCCAAAAATTTAACCATTTTTCAATTTTTTTCAAAGTTTGAGGCCATTTTTGGACCACTTATATTATTTCAATGCTTTTCATTTTGGATTCACTATCGAAATCGTATTATTTAGACACCATATGATGGTCTATTAATAGGGCTATCCAGCGACACTTTAGTTCTTTTGGTCCGCTATTACCTAAGTGAGAAATCAAGTTTTTCGCAAGTGCGACAATGTTTTTAACATTTTTTTTCGTTTTTTGAATACTTCCGGTATGGTTATTATTGTCGGAATAGTTTTAATAGCCGGTTTGGGCACTAAAATAGCCACAGGGCTCTGTTCAAAAGTGCCAAAAATGCAAACAAATTAAAATATCGAAAATTAAATTTCAATAACTATATACATATAATACATCGTTAGAATCGTAATTAGGTCAGCTATCTGAATATAAAACCTTTTTTTGAAAATCTCTTAAAATAAAAAAAATAGTAGAGCATTTTCCAAAATTTCACGATTTTTCGACTTTTTTCAATTTTCAGTCCGTTATTTCACCTATTCCAGACATTTCAAAGTCTTATTGGATGGCTTCATGCAAAATACCTCCGAAAGGACTCTCGATAGAACAAATTAAAAAAAAATTTGCGTTAAGTTTTCGAGATACAGGCGTCCAAAAATGCTAAAAATCAGAAAATACTTGATTTTCAGCTGCCATTTTTTGCTGCCTGATCATAGTATCCGTATGAATTGGGTATCATACGATAGTACAATCCTAGTGCAGTCCAATGGTACCCTAATTTCTTTAATCCATTGATATCGGGCGGAGAAATTTTTTCCCCAAAATATCCATTTTTTGCATTTTTTTCAAAATATTGCACATTATTTCGACTACTTCCGGTCTACGGATCATTGTTGAAATTGCTTTATTCCTTGCAATGGTCATTTGGCTTCATGCCTCAGAAGTTTCAGATTCGCCAATTCGGCCATATAACGAAACCCGAGCTCACAAAATAGGTAGAAAATTCGAAAAAAAATCGAAAAATAAAGGGTGATAACTCCGAATAAAACTTATATTGCTAGAATCAGATTGACTTAAGGTATCCAAAAATGTAAGTCAAATTTGAAAATTTTGAAAAATGAAAAAAATTGTCTCTTAAAGTGCACATAAAATGGTTTTGTAAATTTTTCTGTGTGAGCGGTCCATGGTTATTTTATCCACTTTACGGCAAATTCACATCAATCCGACTAAAATTAATTCAGCTATCTTCACTCAAAGTCGTAAAAATAGACCTCCCGTAAAAACGACCTTGCCAATTATCGAAAACACTCTTAATCCCCTCAGACGCCAGTGACGTCACAGTGACCGTATGCATATTCGGAATGTTTATTCCTTAATTACCTATATACACCCGGCGTGTGTATTCATTAACGCCTGGCTGATTCCTTAATCCCCCTAATTAAATAAAACAATTGACTACGGAATAATTTGTTTTATAATTCATTTCAATTCAAGATTCAATTTAGAATTTGTTTCATAATGTACGGTCGTGCTGTTTTTTCACGGCAGCAATTTTAATACACTCTACCATCGTGTGCAGTCGAAACGATTCGAGATACATTTTCGTCAGAAGAGTTTTGGGGTTCTAATTTAGAATTTGTTTCATTATTTACGGTCGTTCTGTTTTCTCACGGCAGCGATTTTAAAATAATCTACCATAGTGAGCAGTCAAAACGACTCGAGATACATTTTTGTTAGAAGAGTATTGTGGTTCTAATTTAGAATTTGTTTCATAATGTACGGTCGTTCTATTTTCTCACGGCAGCGATTTTAATACAATCTACCATCGCTTTCAGTCCAAACGTTAGAAGAGTGTTGTGCTTCTAATTTAGAATTTGTTTCATAATGTACGGTCGTTCTATTTTCTCGCGGCAGCGATTTAATACCCTCTACCATGTACGGTCGTTCTATTTTCTCGCGGCAGCGATTTAATACCCTCTACCACGTGTGCAGTCCAAACGATTCGAGATACATTTTCGTCCGAAGAGTATTGTGGTTCGAATTTCCCTGAGTAAAAGAGTACAGGAGTAAAAAGATGTGGTCACGCAAAATATATCATAAACGTCAAACATGATTGAAACGACATTTGTAAATGACGAGAAGGGTCACCTAACTATCTATGTGTATCGCAAGTGTAGTGTCGTTTATAGCTGTCATTAATCAATCAGACTAAAGTTGCACAGAGGCTGGGTCATAAATTAATTCTTAAAAGAATGTTGAATAGGTAATCATCTTTTTTTACCCCGGCCAGATCAATTAGCTTTGATCACCGATGCTTTTGTAATAAAGTAGCCTCGTATTATATGTTGATTGGTGTTTAAACATCTAGATATAAATCATTCGATGGATATAAGTTTCTGATAAGATAAGGTTATATTGTCTAACATCATTTAACTTTTTAAAGAATAACGGTATTTTACAATTAAATTAGTGTATTTGATATTCATTATTACAAAAACATCGGTGAGCATAGCTAATTGATCTGGCCGGCGTAAAAAAAAATGATGACTACGCTTCTAAATTAGAACCACAATACTCTTCTGACGAAAATTTATCTCGAATCGTTTTGACTGCACATGATGGTAGAGTGTATTAAAATCGCTGCCGTGAGAAAACAGAACGACCGTAAATAATGAAACAAATTGTAAATTAGAACAACAATACTCTTCTGGTGAGAATGTATCTCGAATAGTTTTGACTGCACACGATGGTAGAGTGTATTAAAATCACTGCCGTGGAAAAACAAAACGACCGTGCATTATGAAACAAATTTTAAATTGGAGCTTGAATTAAAATGAATTACAAAACATATTATCCCGTAGTCAATTGTTTTATTTAATTAGGGGGATTAAGGAATCAGTCAGGCGTTAATGAATACACACGCCGGGTGTATATAGGTAATTAAGGAATTAACATTCCGAATATGCATTCGGTCACTGTGACGTCACTGGCGTCTGAGGGGATTAAGAGTGTTTTCGATAACTGGCAAAGTCGTTTTTACGGGATACGACTTTGAGTGAAGATAGCTAAATTAATTTTAGTCGGATTGATGTGAATTTGCCGTTAAGTGGATAAAATAACCATGGACTATCAATCTAGAAAAAAAATTGAGGCCATTTGATGTGCTCTTTAAACAATATTTTTCAATTTTCGAACGCTAGAAGTCAGCGACGAAGTTTCGAAATTACAAAATCTTAGATTACTATTGGCTCGGAAAAGATTCAGGGTTTCCGAAAATGTAATTTGTTTGAAAATGGGTAAAGAATTGACGAAACTATGGCCAATTTTCAATTTTTTGACAACGTACAAAGATCTGCCACTTCCGGTATGCGCAGAATTTTCGAAATTACTTTATCAAGTAGCCACCACATGGTTTCTGTAAAGAAAAGTTGATTTCAGATCGATATCTGCTTTCGATCATGGAGAATTTGGCTCCCGCGGTAAATAATAATAATAACTAGACCTGCAAGCAGCACTGAACCGGCTTTCAGGAATCAGACAGGAAGTTTGTTATACTATATCCGATCCATTGAGCTACCAAACTATACTTTAGTTGTTTTGCTTCAGTGACACCCTCTCTCATTTGTAAAAGTCATATTTGCTGGCGAAAAGACCGGTCAAAATTGTAAATTATGGCAAAATTACGTCACTTCCGGTGCCAAAAAAAAATTTTATAGGTGAAAAATAAGTCGAAGATTCGCAACATACAAAATACAAACTTTGTTTTATACATATCGGGCAATAAATAATTAACCTATAACCCATAAACTGAAATTAAGAAGGTAAAAAACTTAAAAAATGACCCTGGGAAAACTGGCTATTTCTCGACAAAGGAATATGCTAGAAGCCTTTTCTTGGCATCTATATGATTTTATTGATTCAATCTAACTGACCCTTAGAATAAACATTTTAAAGTTAAACGAATAATAAGCATAAATCACTTCAAAAAAATGTTCGTTTTAAAAAATTTAAATACGTTTTTTGCAAAAATGACATTACTTCCGGTGATATTGAAAATGTTAAATTAGTTGATAGAAATCATAAATGGCATAATGCATCAAATGGTTCAAATCTTATGAAAATCGAATAATAATTGACACTTTTATAAACCAAAAACTATGCGTGGATGGGAATCAAATATCATAATTTTATAAATATTATAAGGCAGACTCATTTGAATAAAATATTTGTTTTTTAGGTTAGAAATACAGTTTTTGCCCAAATGACGTCATTTCCGGTCACATTGAAAATGAAAAATTGGCTTGACCTAGTCCAAATTGGCATTAGGCATCAAATGGAAAAAAAATATTGCAAATCCAACAATAATTCACTCTTTTATGGGCAAAATAACGTGAAAAGTGATGCATGCAAAATTGCATATTTCTCGGCAACTGCTCATATTACAAACTAATTTTCGCATACATTCTCTTCGTCTGGATTATTGTTACGAGTTTATGAAAATTACAAATAAATATTTCAAAATATGAAGACGCTGAATGAATTGTAAATAACTGAATTTTACACTTTATTTTACATTTTATTCGAAATTGCCCGAAAATGAAATTGAAATTAAAAAATCTGAGCTAAAGATTTTATACACCTTTGCAGGGTGCATCCTTTTAGTTATATCAGTTTTGAAAAAAAAATATTTTCTTTCAAAAAGTGGTACGGAACTGTCAAAATTGTAATTTTTGTTAATTGAAAGCCTAATAATAATTTTAGTAATCTCAATAGGCTTTCAGACGAAAGTCTGAAAGCCTAATAAGAATAATAATTTTAACAAAAACAATAGTGTTTCACACAAGCTTCGCAGTGTGAAACCCTAAATAATAATAATTTTAGTAATCACAATAGGCTTTCAGACGAAAGTCTGAAAGCCTAATAACTAGACTTACAAGCAGTACTGAACCGGCTTTCAGTAAATAGACAGGAAGAGTGTCATTCAATAGCCGATACATCGAACTACCTAACGATACTTTAGTTGTTATACTTCAGTCACACCCGACGGAGAAATCGCAATTTTCGCAAGAGTGCCACTTTTTACTGGGTTTTTTCTCTCTCTCAAAATATCGCATGTTTGTTATTTTCTAACTACTTCCGGTTTACAGATCATTGTCGGGATAGATTTAACCAGAAGTTTCAGAAGGATTCACTGGACAGTTTTTAAAAGAAAGGAAAATTAGAAGATCATTATCTGATATTTAACAACAATTGGTAGTCTGACTCAATCTTGCTTAGCACAAGTAACCTACCTGATACCATTAGAGCCACATTTAGAAATATAACGATTTTCGACTTTTTAAAATGACTGTGGCCCATTTTGAACCATTTATACTATATTGAGGCTTTCAAATTTGGATTTCCCGTTAGGGCTCGAAGTAACAAAAGTTTAAGAAATGAAATAAGAGTAGTTTTTGAGATAAAAGCGTCTGAATAGGCTCCAAAATGGAAAAGACTAGATTTTTAGCGTCCCGTAATTTGTTGACAAACAGCGAATTTTTAGCATTTGGGTGTCACAAGATCGTCCATTGTTCGGGCTATCCAATAACACATTTTTTTCCTTTTTACGTTTTATTTTCAAAATATCGGATATCTTTTAGGGTACTTCCGGTTTTGGATCATTATTTCAAAACTTTTCACTATTTCACGATTTTTCAACTTTTTTCGATTTTCAGCCCGTTATTTGACCTATTCTAGACATAAGAAAGTCTTAATGGAATGTTTCGAACAGAAGACCACCAAAGGGTCTCTCGATAGAGAGAGGTTAAGAAAATCGCTGGAGCAGTTTTCGAGATACAAGCGTTCAAAAACGCTTAAAATTAGAAAATACTTGATTTTCCGCGTGCCATATTTTGTTGCCTTTTCACAGTACCCGTATGAATTGTGTATCATACGATAATCCAATCCTATACGATACCATAGTCCATTCAAGGAGGTTTTTGTCATTTGATCACAGTGTTCGAGAGCGTTTTTGGTTTGCCAAGTAGATCGGATATGTATTCTGGAGCGGTGCCATTTATTGATTTTTAAATGTTAATAATAATATGTTATAGTTAATTCGTTCGACATTTAGACTTGAATCTCGAAAAAGCAAATATAATGGATGTATATCTACAGAATGTACCCAAAACACAGTTGATTAAATCCGTTTTCTAAGACGAACCAATGATGTCATACAAAGATGATTAAATCAGTTTTCTAAAGCTAACTAAAGATCTCATACAAATGGATGCCTGAGCAGTAGGTTCACATTAAAAATGCTCTTTCAAGTTTGAATATCGAAAAACGAGCTAGTTTTTTCTCGTTATTCTTCAATATCGAAAACCGAAAATCGAACTATTTTCAAACTGCCGCTGTGACAATTATAACGTCAAGGATCATAATCTTTTAGAGACATTTTTTACATGTACTTCTATTCCTTTCATGGAATATAAATGTTATTGGGCGGGGATTTGTCCTCTGTAACTCCTTTCTTTCTGCAATTTTTCATGCATTGGTAAAGTCACATTTATAAGTGTGTGACTGTGTTTTGTAAAATTAATAAAGGCTGTTACTAGAACAGCTCTAGTTTCACTTTTTCTAAGATACCTTAATAAAACAAAAAAGGCATGGTGCTCTTTTGACAAGGTTAGAAAATGGTAAAATCAGAAGTGGAAGATTGGTGATCAAATGGAATCAAGTGCTCCTATATTTTAAGCATGCGTGACAATAATGACACCCTAATAGAAATATTTCTGGCTTGCGCACCTGAAAACTTCCTGGGAAAAAAGATTTACTGGAATGCAGTTCCTAAAAACCAACAAACAAACAAACATTGAGGAAACAGTTTCTTCAGTGCGATTGGTGCTATGTCAAATATACATGTATATGAATTATGTTTACTTCTGATGGCTTGAATATAAATTATTACTATTAATTATAATTCGACAGGATAAACATGGACATTGTTTGCAATGTTCTTGTACAGATAACAAACTTTTGTTTTGTACTTATGCATTGTAAAGAGTATTACAGTAAGAAATGATTATCAATTATCGTTTTCAAATCTAAAGGTGTATGTTTAGAATATCGAAATCTATTAAAGAATGATAAATATACGCGTACAAAAATATACAAATAAATACCAAATATATATTACATTAACGTGGGACTTTATACAAATTAATTTAATGCATACAGCAATTTTTTTACAGTAACGTTTTGAAGGACTTTCTCCATTAAGATTTTATCTATAGAATTTGAGATCTATTGCGTGTCTCATGCCATCTTCTCGGTGTCACAGTGTTTGACAATCTTAACCTGGAATTAAATAATTTATATGTACATCTAATTTCATTCGTCTGTCATTGAAAACTTTTTAAAAAAAAAAATTAAACATAATCAAATTTAGATAAAATTCTTTTAACAAGAATCTCTTACTGTGGCCCTGCAAAACAATAAAATGAAACTTATTGTGAAGTACTTATAAATTAGGAAATGAAACCGTGGATTAATAAGACAGTGTAAAGAGTTGGACAACAAAATTGTTTTCACAGCAATAATAACAAACAGAAGCAAAATTGTCATACTTACATAATCAATATGGCCGTAAAAATCTTCACTGTCGTTGGGGGCGACTGGGTTTCCACCAACTGTCAAACCACATCCGGTTTTCTTAATTGAACCTGGAAATAAGACACAAAATCTTCATTCTAAAGTATTTAATAATATAATATTTAGTAAGTGCAGGAAGACTGGACTATACGCAAAACAAAAATCTTCAAGATGAACCTGCGGACAAGACAGTGACTAGACATTGCAAAGAATAAACAAATATCAAATCAAGTGAATTGATCCGCGCGCCATCCCTAAGCGTCCACCGCGCTATACAGTCCCGAGCCTGTTATGGTACAGGCTTCACTGAAAATAATTTACAAATAATGTGACCAATGTTGACACTGGTCGTCTCTTCAATGGAAAACTTCAATGATATTGTCTCAGATACTCTCCCCTAATTTCGTTCTGTGCAATTCTTGTCCTCAAGGAAATGGATTCATTGTCAACACTTCAATTTATGTTGGGTTTTTGTTTGTAAAGCAGTTGCGACATTATCTATAGTTCGAACAAGTTTCTCCTCACTAAGTCACATTTTTGTCTTTTCACATAAAAGACAAAACAAACTTGACCTGAACAGAACAACAAGTGGGTTTAATTACAACTTCAAAATGATGTTTAACACGAATCATAACACCAGTACAACAACTGACTTCCACTTTTCAGACATATTAAGGTCAAATAAAAGGTGTGATGGACTTATTTGTCCGGGAGGTCATTTCAGAAGGGCCTTGGTTCGATGTGACTGATCATATCGTTTTTACCCGAAATTGATTGTTCCACAGAAAGCTTATACATTTTGCTACCAAATGGCGCCATTAACTGGGGTTCTTTGAAAAAGTGACTTAGATCGCTCTTCCCCTGCAGTACTCTTCATATATGAATATTGGAATATTTATCATACCTGACCCAGTGATTTGAGGACAGGCTATTCCATTTATAGACCAAGCAGTAGAACCATTCAATATAGAAACATCGATGTCATACCATCCGCTTGGGCCCTGTAAAAATAGATCTATTTCAGTATACATTATACATTTTAGAAATCAAAAGTGCGGAAATGGGTGACTGGAATTTATAGACGCGCTATTTGCGGTCTTTCAATGTATATCTCATTCCTTATCTAAAGGTATTTGGCAAAGGACATTCCCGTGATACTTTTCACATAAATGTTGTTTTATTATGTTTTATGAAGTTGAACAGGAGGGGCGGGGAAGGCGTATACTCACATGACCCCTTCCCCAACGTGATCCGCCGCTGGGTGTCGTATAAAAAGCCCCTGAAGGTTGGTAATGAAATGACATGAAATGGGGTTTAACGTAACGAAGGCGACCTTAGCAGTTTGAGTTTCACCCATAGCGGAAAAGTATGACATTAAATCCCATTTCATTTCTCATTTAAATTCGCTCTTACCAAAGAATGCGCTATACTTAAATTTGACCATACTGAATAGAGAAAGTAAAATTTTAATTATCACTTTGCTGTTTTACTTACAGCTGCAATGTTTTCACACATCTCTTGGTTAGAGCCACTGGTGTCGATGGTCAATGTAAAGTTACGTTGTGCGGGACTATAGGTAAGTTCGATGGCGGCTGGACTGCCAGTACAGGCATTAGACAGAATAACTTGGTCGTTATTCTCGTAGTCGTGGCCAGATTCTTCTATTGGTCTAACTCGTAATTTCATCATGGCGGTTCCAGTTAAGTCGTTGTATTCAAACACAGGTAAGTAAAGGGAGATACCTTTAAAGTAAGCAGCACCATCTATGTTAGAGGTACCATCTACCTTTTCCAATAAGATAGCTTGCTTATTCTCATTCTCACTGTAATAGTTGGCAAAATTAACAAACTGCGTGTCGTTACCTCTTAGATCAATGAGTGTTTGACAAGTTATAGTGTTTCCTCCAACTGAAATATAAAACGTTAGAATTAGAATATACGACTTGTTTAAAGACATAATCGGAATATTGTCAAAACCATGCGCCACGTATAATCTTTGCTAATCTCTGTTGATAGACCTCTAAACAAATCGGACTGAATGCATGCCGGGTGGTTATCTACCGTTGAGTAAATCCGTGTTGGGAGGTTATCTATCGTCGACTGAATCCATAGAAACTTTGAAGTTTTCCGAAAAATATAAATGGCATGGGATTTTTTGGCGTGATTTTCTCTTGTCAGTGGTGTAGGATATAGGACATGACAAGGCACGATCCGGTGTACACCTTTGTGTGTATGTAAAGGAACCCCTACTTTTAGCTGACATAACTATTCCGTACCCGTTGGAGCTGTTGGAAGACTTCTCATATCTTCCCCACATTGGCATAAAGTTTGATTCCATACTAAAGTATTTGGGCATCTCATTTCAATAGGAGGATAATTGGCAATGACGACCTCGTATTTATTAGGGTCGGAAGACGGTTGGTAGGTACAATAACACTGGCATGTTTGCATATCCAATTGTTGAGGGTAATAACACTCTGGTGGACTGTTACAATCTGAAACTATGTAAAGATAATTGTTTATTATAAAAATCACACGTAAATCGACCTAAACTGATCAACATTAGCTCTTTTTTTTCTTCAGCAATTTAAATTTTAAAACCATTTCTAAATTGTTATAAAAATAGAGAAGTATATCTGGATAACATTTTATATCCTATTTAGTGTAAATAAGTGAATAAAATAGAAGGCGGGGGAGGGGCGTGAAATGAGCAAAAGTCGACCAGTTTGTAATTTCTACGTGATGTCACACGTAGAACTATACGAGACGTGACCTTGCATGTCAAGTATCTTGTACAGATTAAAAAGAAGGCTTTCGCAATACCGCTGTGACTCGAATCTACATAAAATAGAAGTAAGTAAAGATAAGATTGTAAAAATGCACAAATTGTGACATAATAATGCTATTTAGGCTAGCTTGTACGTATCGTACCGATCTATCAACTACATAGTGCACATGACTAAAGAACAAATATTAATATATATGGCAACAGATCACTAATTATTTCCCCATTAACTATAATGTTCATTCTCGTCTCTTAGACTGGTTCTAACTTTTTCCCAAATTTTCATTGGGTAAAACGCTTTCTGCCATAGAAGGAGCAACGTGTGGAAAACTCTTGCCCAAAAGCATGTGTGAGGTTCACCATGAAAAACTTGAGATACACAAGCTGGAAGTAGAGACAAGTAAACATGCAATTTCTAGCCCTACATTTCAGCGTAATCAGCCTCACAACGCTTGTATCCTTCCGCCTTAAAATCATGAATATTCACCAAAACCTGACAGAAAATGTATTTTTCAAACCATTTTCTTCGATTCTACACCAAAAATCGCAATGCAAAAGGGGGGGGGGAGGGAGAGAGAGACTAAAAATTAGGTGACGGCGTAGAAATATTTAGTGATCTGTGTCCAAATACATTCAGTGCCGGATTCAGATAAAGAGAGGCCCTAGACTATTCCACCTTTGACACTCCTTCTCATATACCACACAACTGAGTTAAGTCAAGGATGATGACAGATGTTTCAGACTACAGTACGTGTAAGAAGCGCTAATAACAGTGTTATACATATTATACCCAATGTCGTCGGATGCTACGTACATTTTGAAGGTTTAAGCTTCAGCCTGTCGGTGTATAGGTTAATCCAGCACTATATACATGAACATCTCTGTTCAACCTATCCTTAAATATCATTTCCCAATTTATACAAGTTCTGTTTAAGGGGAACACCAATAAACCTTGCCCATCAGGATCTCGAAACTGGTCACACTTAACACAAATATTTAAAAATATGAGTTTGATATTGTTGATTTTTAATGGTTTAATTTGTTCATTACTAAAAGTTACTTAGTATTTGGTACATGTATATAACTCACCTTGGGCAACCGAAATCCCGAAGACAGCAACTAAAACAACAACGCTGGGAAAGGCAATCATGGTAATAGGAATCTGAAAAAGAATTGACACATGTCATACACACATTTTGTTGAAATTATTTAGACAACAGTGTCGGTAAATAGATAGTTTGTTTTCGCGGAAAGAAAGATCTGTTCTATATATTCCTATTTAAATTTTATAGCTTCCAACGTATACCTATAACACTGGACCGTAAACCACTCACGATCTCACAGGTATGCGCAATTTTTTGTGAAAACAGTGATGTATAGTTTGTATCCGAATTCGTGTGTCTCAAATACGGTTTTTCCTAGCCACATATATGTTAACAAATACTGACGTACATGCGCTAAATGGGTGAGGTCCAATTTCCTGTTCTTACCATTGCGAACCAAAACAGTCTTGGTCATATTAGTTTGGGTTTACATATGTAGGAGATAAATTGAAAGGGTTGGATAAAACAAATTCTTATATTGTCACAGAACACCGGATTAAACTTACCATGGTGTATTTGAAGCCAGTATTGAAAATATAATTGGCGATTCACACGCACATAGAAACAATCGTCTTTGGTTTTGTGACAGTGTTTAGAACATTGCGCCGGGGATTAGGGGGTGCATTAACGTTGATTGGTCAGACTACTGGCGAGGGAATGTGATGGATGATATTATGTCACGTAAGGGCAGGTGTGCTGTCTTGTAGGTAATTGATTAAAGACACGCCAGTGACCTTAACACCCACTGACGTAAATCTAGCATTTCCTTACATGAACAAATCCATAACTTTATTAGGGTTTCACACTGCGTAGCTTGTGTGAAACGCTATTGTTTTTGTTAAGATTATTATTAGGCTTTCATTTATGATTACTCAAATTGTTATTCTTTACCCCCGAGGCCTGTGAGAGATATCGATCAGAGGTTTTAATTTTGTCGAAAGAAAACCATGTGTTAAATTTTGGAAAATGCACTATTATTGCTTTAGTTTAAAAGATTTTCAAAAAAGGTTCATTTAATTTAGATAGCTGATTTAATGACGGGTCTAATACTGTATAAAATGTATTGAGTTATTGAAATTTAATTTTTAATATTTTGATATTTTTGCATTTATGACACTTTTGAACATAGAATTTCTTATGGTGATTTCGTCTGATCCAATACTGCAGTATATCATTATAGAGCCATACTACTATTCAATTGCCCAAATCGGTTGTTAAAACTACCTCGACAATGATTCATTTACCGAATGGAGTCGAAAAAATGAAAACCAAGGTGAAAAGTTTGGTGCTTGAATTCTCCGTCAGATGTCAATATAACTAACATGTCGTTGGAAAATAATTATGGACCGCTAAAAATCTAGTATTTTGCGTTTTGAAGCCTTTGGGGGCGCCTTTTTCTCTAGGGTAAAAATGCAAAACTAAAAAAAAACATTGAAATAATATAAGTGGTCCAAAAAAGGATTTAATCTTTTAAAAAAAGTTTATAAATCATCAAACTACAGAAATTGCTCTTCTATTTGTCTTTTTTTTTCAAACAGCTAAGTGGATGTTTCTGAAACTTCTAGTTTTGGTATAGAAAATTAAGCACATAACAAATTGTTAAAACTATCCCGACAATGATCCAAAAACCCGAAGAAGTCGAAAAACTATCCGATATCTTGAAAAAGGAAAAACGTTAAAAGTAAAAACGAATGGTGCTTTTACGAAGTGATTACTTCGCCAAATAGCACCAAATGAAAACAACTAAAGTGTCATTGGATAGCCCGAATAAGGAACGATCTTATGACATCCAAAAAAATACAAATTTGATGGATATGGAACGCTGAAAACGACCTCATGATATCCCCAAAATACAAATTTGATGGATATGGGACGCTGAAAATCTAGTATGTCCCTTTTTGGAGCCTATTCAGACGCTTATACAGTTTGTATCTCGAAACCAAATCTTAATTTCTTTTCTTAAACGTCTCTTACTTAGAGTCCTATCGGTGGTTTTGAGTGTGAATCAAAATTTAAAAGCCTCAAAATGATACAAAGGGTCCTAAAAGGAAATGAAATGAAATGGGGTTTAACATCCTACTGTTTTGCTTCAAACTGGGCTAACGAAGACGTAGTCCAAAAACGGCCGCAATCTTTGAAAAAAAAAGTCGAAAAACCGTTTTAAATTACTGAAAATGCTTTTCTAATTTTCTCTTTTGTTTTAAACTACTCAATGGATGTTTCTGAAACTTTTGGCATAGGAAGTTAAAATTATCCGACAGACTTTCCCGTCGGCACCGGAAGTGGCGTAATGTTACCAAAAAACTACAATGTAGACAGTTCGGTACCACTTCTTGAAATCAAATATTTTTCTTTAGAGCTGATATTACTAAAAGGGTGTGCCCTTCGGTTTTTATTTATTTCGATTTCATTTTCTGGCCATTTCTATGAAAAAGCAAAATAAAGTGTAAAACTAAACTATTTACAACCCATTCAGCGTCTTCAAATTTTTAAAATATTTTTTCGTAACTTTCATGAACTAATAGCAATAATCCATACACAGAGAATGTATATGAAAATTAGTTTGTAATATTAGCAGTTGCCGAGACATCGGCAATTTTGTAATTGTCTTTATTCACGTTATTTTGCCTGTAAAAGAGTCAATCATTTTTAATTTTCTTTCACCATTTGATGCTTAATGCCAATTTTGACAAGGTCAAATGAATTAAATATTTTCATTGTCACCGGAAATTACATCATTTGAGCAAAAGCTGTATATTTACCCTTAAAACAGATATTTTGTGCAAATGAGTATTATTTGCATAAGCGTATGGGCTCGATGACAGTTAAGGGGGCAGAACCGAAATGCCCGAAAAAATTTCGGGTTTACAGAGAGCGGTGCCGGTCTTCCTTGAGGGGCGAAGAAGCGGAGCTTACCTTGTATGGACCCCTCCCCCCCCCCCTCCAAAGAAAATTTTGGAATATTTGACGGCTGTAAACACGTTTTCCTGCTATTTCAGCTCATGAACAAAGCTACTTCAAGTTAGTCTAATATAGCGGAATTAGGGTAGCGGACTCGGATTCCAATTAATTGTTTACAGTCCACTAAGACGGAACCGTTGTGAGAAAAATTTTGAAAATTAAACGCGTTTTCCTGCTATTCCAGTCTTTGAATACAGCAACTTCAATTTAGGTCCAATATAGCCCACCTGGCTGACCCGAATTCCAAACAACCAATCAATCGTCGCCGGGTTTGGGGGTCTTCCCCTCCCGGAGAAAATTTTGAAATGCGTTTTCTGCTTTTCTAGCCCGTGTAAGCAACTCAAAAATGTCCAGTGGTTTTGTAACCGAAATTTCAGTCTGAATTCCAACAATCCAATCAGACTGTTGCAGCTGCATTCCCAAAAAATAATCGATGCCCGAAAAATGTCGCACAAAGAAGAGTGGACCCAAACAAAATATTTCAATCCATAGTCAACTGAGTAGGCCTACAAAATCGTGGTATTCAATTAAAAGAAAAGTAAAATTACTTTTATATGAGGGCTCAATGACAGTTACGGAAGCAAATCTAGCAATTTCCGAAAAATTTCGGGTTTACAGACAGCGGCGCCGGTTGTATGGATCCCCCAAGTAATTTTTGGAATATTTGACGGTCGCAAACGCGTTTTCCTGCTATTTCAGGCCGTAAATATTGTGTTTTATTAGATTTCGGGCACTTTATTTTGCTAAGTATATGAAATATTTTTTTTTCACTTCACCCGTCTACCCGAAAAGTAAGCTTGCCCGAAAGTTAGCCCCCTCCCTGCCCCCCCCCTGGCTCGTACCCCTATGATTATTTGTAATGTATTTAAAATTATGATATTTGATTCCAATTCACTAATAGGATGAACCCAAACGATCATACAGATACCACAAATAGTTTCCAACTTGTGCAGTAGAAGAGAAATAGACAGAATGTATATGAAAATTAGTTTGTAATATTAGCAGTTGCCGACACATCGGCAATTTTGTAATTGTCTCTTTTCACGTTATTTTGCCTGCAAAAGAGTCAATTATGTTTAATTTTCTATCACCATTTGATGCTTAATGCCAATTTGACAAGGTCAAATGAATTAAATATTTTCATTGTCACCGGAAATTATATCATCTAAGCAAAAGCTGTATATTTACTCTTAAAACAGATATTTTATTCAAATGAGTATTATTTGTAATGTGTTTAAAATTATGATATTTGATTCCAATTCAGTAATAGAATGAACCAATACGATCATACAGAGATTTACATAGGATTTTCAATATGTTATGCCATAATCCATTTATGATTTCACAGAACTGATTTAACATTTTTAGTATCACCAGAAGTAATGTCATTTTTGCAAAAACGGTATTTTTAGCCTCCAAAACAAATATATTGTCCTGTAATGAGTTATATTCATTATTAGTTTGGAATTCCAATGGACATATAGATTGAATCAATACGATCATATAGATATTAAAAATTGTTTCTAACATCTTCCCTTGCCGATAAAAAACCCCAATTTTGTTAGGTTCTTAAAGATTTTTCATCTTTTACGTTCAGTTCATGCGTTCTTTGTTTATTATTTATTGCCCGATATGTATAAAACAAAGTTCATATGTATCATGGTGCACATTCTCAACTATTTTTGTTACGGATAACAATTTTCTGACTAAATTTTACAAGAATTTAGAATATTGTCCGGTCTCTTCGCAAGTAACTATCTGTCATTACATTACTAATTGTATTTAGGTATAAAGTGTTTGAAAAGTGTCAATTTTCACGGTATGGAGTAGATTTTGCTCTCTTACTAGTTTCTAGTCCGAAACTTTCTAAACTTTTGTATATATTTTGTGAACAGAAATCCATCCGAGTATGTTTAAAACATACTAAAGCAATTTAACTATTTTATGAGATTTAAACGCCCTCAAAATTAAACATGTCCTAAATTTCAAAGATTAGTAATAACAGTAACTGTAATTTGTCAACGATTTTCATTTTAAAAACACAAAGAATGTATTACAAAACGGTTAAACTTTATTCAAATGATCCTCGTCAACAATATTCTATGCCAAATCATATTGATTTATAAAATTAAAATACGTGATACTTATTATATAAAATTGTCAAATATAAGGATATGTTTCAGGATATTTCTGTTTTAAAATTTATTTAAAAAAAAATAAGGAATAGATTGATCTATAATTCATTTTAATGTCTTATGTCTAATGTTTTCTTTTAATTACCACGAATTTGACATTTATTCCTGTATAACAAAGGAAGTGACTTCAATAGTGCCATAGCTAATGGCTTATTAATATGACACATGACGTCAATATAAGGACAAATATAAATTGGTCTTATTTGGAGATTATTTTAAACAAAAATACAACAGGTCTTAATCGGTAGTAAATTACAAAATCAAATCAGACAAAATCGAGCAGGAGTAAATATAAAAAAAGGAGATTTGCGAACACTTGCTCAAATTTTCAAAAATTGCTTGGATTAATTTTCATATCGTTATGCAAGAGAGTCTTGGTTTTAAAAGTTTTTAAAAAGTAAGAAACTATCCACAAACATCAACATCAAAATTCTCTTTAAGTCGTTGATTATATAGTAAAATTGTTTTGCATTTTTCGAAAGAATTTAATTTGAATGGTTATATATAAAGATAAGGCGGTGCATGTACACATAGTAAGTAACAATATATTTACCTGTCTCTTACAACTCTCGTGTAACAATGTGTAATTCACTGAGCTGATGTGACGGATTGTGTATACCGTCCTCTTTAAGTAGACAGACACAAAACGCCGCCGGTCATACGCCATAGTGCATATTTCCCGAAATAATACCCACGTCACAATCTGAGCGTTGGCGTTAATCGTTGAACCTTAAGATACACCTGTAAAGCCTTGTAGTCACATTTTTACGTGCATCGTCCAGGATTTTAATTTTATTTGTCTGTGAACCGATCCTATAAACAATTCGCCTACCCTTCCGGCTGAAAAGTTTTCTACGATGGTCGATTCTCATTTATTTCAGACAAGCCTCGAGGAAGTTTTCGAAAAAACTTTAACCTTACCATCCCTCTAAAACTTCGCGTATTTCATTAGATTTAATGTAAAATTTTATAATTGTGACGATTACGAATATGTTCTTGTTTTCCATTAGTTAACCTTCCCAAGGCAGTTTTCCCTTATTTTTAGAGCAAAAGTACACCGTGGTTTACTTATGTCGTCTAATTAGTGAAATAAGTCGTTGATTATATATTGAAATTTTGTTGCATTTTTCGAATGAATTCAATTTGAATGGTTGTATATAAAGATAAGGCGGTGCATGTACACATATTAAGTAATATGTACCTGATCAGTGATTGATTCATCGCAATTCCAGGACATTACGATGTGGTTTAGAGTCTGTGCACAGTCTATACATCAGTATCTGGTGTGTCCACCGTGAGTGTCAAAAAAAGCAACGGAGCATCTGTTCATGGAGAGGACCAGACGATTGATGAACGCCATTGGCGCCCATTGGCACCTGGAACCACATTTGCAGAAAAGCCTGGCGCAATCCATCTCCTCGAAATGTCACCTCGAAGATGTTCAATCGGGTTTAAGCCCGGATTAAAGTAACTCTGGCGGTGTGAGCATTGGCGTTGTCACACTGGAAAACATTGTTTCAATGACGTGCGGAATGTGGTATGATCGATGTAGCGCACTGCTGTGATGTCACCTCCTCTCCCTGGACCAAGATTTTGGAACACCACAGGACCCACTCTCTGGTTTAGGCCAATTACACCCCAAACCATTATGCTTGCGGACCATGGACGGTATATATGGTCCATGTTTGGACCTCTCCATGAGTCTCGTTTCATGACACATTGGTCAGAAAAACGATGGCCATGCCGACGCCATATTCTGGTTCTGCCATCTGTAGTTGATACGCAATAATGACTTCATCTGTGAACAGAACAGTTCTCCATTGTCTGTGCGGTTAGTTCTGGTGTTGTTGGGCAAACTGTCGACGTTCACGTCGATGGCGAAGGGTGAGGATCGGTCCAGGGTCAAGTCTACGACAATGGATGTTCTCTCTGGTGAGACGTCGGCGCACTGTATCGGTACTGATTGGTCTTTCGCGTGTTCCCACTGTCTGACGTGCCTGTCTTTATTAGGAGCAAAACAGCAGGACGCAGGGGCGTACATAACGATTTTGTTTGGGGGAGGGGGGTGTTTAGCCAAAATGCGACCGACTGATGCACATACCCCTAGTACGAATGACGCAAGTTTTCTATGGGCCATTGCAGTAGCGGATCTAGAAGCTGGGAATATGGGGTGGGGTGGGGTAGTAGCAGTTCCAAATCTAGGGCCCCACGGTGAATGTCAACAAAATACTGACTGTAACATTAAGCGTCACGGCGGAACATAGATTGTATAATTATATAGTTGTTCGCCGATCGTTGTCTCGCCGGAAAGCAGTTTTATAAAGTTTATGTCATATATGATGATAGTGCTTGTTACATTGAGCGACTTTAGCAAATTTTGAAAAATTGAGTCAATATCCTGGCTTTTGAGGTCATTGCTGGGAGAAATTCTTGTGGACGAGAGGACAAGAAATGTGAGTCAATGGGGCAGATCTCGGGCTGCCCTGTCAATTACGCCTGTTTTGCAAGAGTTGATGTCACATGTGAATAGTCTGACGCCCTACGACCCACACACCAGTATAACTAGGCAGTTTACTGTAACCGTGAATATGATAGTGCTGAAACAGTATAAGACAACAGACGAATAGAAGAATGATGTTATAATGTAATCGATCGCCGCAGGCGCGATTTTTTTTTTTTTTTTTAGATATGTAACCAAGCTTTTAATTTTTTGGGACTGGGTTTGAACATTTTAGTCAATGTTATGGCAAATGGAATCAATTTCTCGTTAACGAGAGGGTAAGAAATTGGACAGAATCTTGAGGCTTATCTGTCAATTTCGTCTGTTTTCTGATTGTTTACTCACCTCACTAATTCTAGGAGCGGAACAGTAGGACATTAAACCCCATTTAATATCATTTACCCCATTAATTCATTTAGTCCCCATTAATTCATTTAATGCATTTCATAGAACAACATACTCACATCAGAATAAGAGTGACAAAAATTTTTTCAAACATGATAAGTAGACACATAGTTATTTTATACTATAGTTTTGTGTGACGTATGCAATTTAGGCTCACGGATTCACGCAAATACATGGTATTTGGGATCTATTCTGGCACTGTTTGCTTACCTCGTTAATTTATTAAAGCTGCAATTTCATATTTTTGAGTTATATTTTTAAAATGTATTAAAATAAAGCCTTAAAGAGATAGTATCTATAAACAGTCGTAACATGTTAAAGAAAAATCCTATTAATCCAATAATTCACTATTGCCAGTTGAGTAATTGGCAAATATATCATTTTCAACTTTAAATTCAAACGTTTGAAGATAGCTATACCATGGGGGGGAATGGAAAAACAAGGGAGGTAATTGTTTTATTATTACGTGTGTCAATAATTTATTAGTGTGGGGAATAATGCCTATTATCGTATATATAGTGAGTTGACAACCTATTGAACAAAAGACGTAGAAATAATTATGTTTTGACTTTCTTTGAAAATATGAAATTATCGCTTTAAGTCGCCGAAGCATAATTTTGAGACCGACTGCAGTCGCTGCACTTATTTTGAGATTGACTATTTTTCTCCCTGGGTGATATTTTGTTCTTAGACCAACATACTCACAACAAGATAAGAGTGAAACAACATTTTTCCAAATATGATACGTTGACAAGGTTATTTTATACTAAAGTTTTGCGTGAGCACTTATTATTGATACCGACTGCTCCGATTTTGCGACCAACTGCGCTGATTTTGCGACCGACTATTTTTTTTCCTGGTGGGGAGGGGGGTACACACATTTACGCCCCTGGCAGGTCGTTAAACCCCATTTCATTTTAATTTCTGTCTGACGTGCTGTCTCAGATGTCTGTGTGAAGGGATTCTACACGTGCTGTCGCACAACATGGCGGTCTTGTCCACAGTGCTGGTGGCCCGAAAGCATTGCTGAAGCCTGTAGATGGTCCGAGCATGGACCGTGAAGTGATTGGCTTGGGCAGTGTGGACAGCGTCTGGTTCCTCTGAGCTATCGTGAGTCGTGGCTTGCTTCTGACGTTGTTTGAACAATTTAACCAGGTATAAGGGTGTATTTTATAGGACTGGTCCCGGTGAACAACACGTGTAGCATGAGTTACATGAAAATCAAGAACACATTAACATAACAGAAGTCAGGTTGTGTTTTTGAAAACATTCCCTGGGTTCTATTTTGTGTTTAGGAAGGGGCCTTATAGCTCAGGAAAAGTTGGAGATGTCGTCCCAAATATACAATAAACACATTTGGCAAGTTTTATTCAATGCGCCTATTCAGAGTAACATACCAACCTGACGTTGAATTATTCATTACGTTATGTTTATGAAGTATCTAAAATTGTGTGCGTGTAATAATGTCTCAATATTTTATTACATTATACACCTCTCGGCTAATGAATCAGTTGCCTCTTAGTTTAATGCATTAATTTCAGATTGTATTATCTTAAATACCACTTACGGGAATGTGTTATCTTAAATACCACTTACGCAAAAATTTGAATTAAATGGACTTTTCCGCGATTTCGGGGGCGTACGGACCCTAAACCCAGGGGATGTGCAACTTAATAATTCCCATTCTGATCATCGGCCGTCATCATGCCTCCGTTAGGCATATATATATAGTGATTATGTTGTCCGCGGTTTTAGGAACAATGGCCAGCTAGCTCCCCTTCTATAAACAAATAGTAACTCTTTTCGAAAATTTCTTCTTAAACCTTCTTATCTGTGTGGTACAGCATTCCACAAGATTTTCCACTAGTCCAAAAACTTGACTTATGAATATTAATTGTTGCAATATGAACATCTCCCAGGAATATTAGACTTGAAAGTTGAACAGTGACGATATGACGTGTTGAATATATTTATAGAAACCGGTTTTGTCTGATTCATTCATTTATATATCACGCACATACATATTTCTAATCTAGACAGTTATAGCTAGATTAATATACATTTGGGTAATAACACTGCATTAATCATTGTGAACGACAAAATGTTTTAAATTTAGGCATATAAAATAAACGAATGATTAATAATTCGTCAGTTTGATCCAATAAGGTTGCAGAGACAAATCCAGGGGAGCGGGGGGAAGGTCCAACACACCTCCCCCCCCACCACCCTGCTCAGTTACATTAAAGGGTAATAATTGTGATTTACACTGCATGGGTGGATCTAGTTCGCGGCACATCCGGTGCACGCCACCCCCTGCCCCATTTACCCCATATGGTTTCAGAGGGCTCACTTTCCGAGCTACTAGTTTTCGAAATTTGCCTGTCCATGATGACTGGATTTGCCCTTGCACTGTACACATTAATATTGTCTATATAACAACAATCTATTAGAATTCTAAGAGTCTTAAGTCTCTCATATTTTCCACAACATAATGTCTATATTGACCATCAACAACTCCGCGTCCATTCTTTCGTAACATCCAACATGGTGATGTGACGTTAAGAGCTTTGTTTACACTTTCGCCAAGTGTTGCCACGGCTCGACGGGCTATTGGCTTCAATGGTGACACAACATTTAATCTGGCTTTAGCCCTACCATTTCTGTATCGAAGATTATCAATAGAAACTCTTTTATATAGGAATTGACCTGAAGAATAAATGTTTAAAGCGATAATTTCATATTTTCAAAGAAAGTCAAAACATAATAGGTTGTCAACGCACTACTATACGATCATAGGCATTATTCCACACTCTTATAACTCATTAACACAGGAAATGATAACACAATTACCTCCCTTGTTTTGCCCCCCCCCCCCCCTCCCATGCAATAACTATCTTCAAACGTTTGATAATATAGACCTTTAAAAAATTATATTTTTATTCTGAATGTCTCAACATGGGTTCCCAACCCATTTGAAAATAATCACCTTATCAAAGGAGTAGTTCTCGCATCCCAACAGTATCCAGCATGCGACAGTCTAATTCATGCCATACCTTTGCAAAAGCCTTGCTGATGTCCCAGTTATAATCATTATCTTATTCTGATTTTTCTTCGTCTTCTGAAATAAGGACCCAAACCTTCACCTCAGTTAGCTATGCGTAGTGGATGGTGCTGTGTACGGGGCATGATAACCCTATTTTTTCTAGAACATCCGATACCACGTATAATTCTAGAAATACGCATAACCTAGGGTGTCTGTTTGACCTCCAGCTTGTCTTTTATTGAGTATGTAACAATTGTTCAGGTTACCTACGTGTTTCGTACACGAGGCTTGGTAGGCACATGTTTACTCACCCGGTATTTCTGTTTAATACACAAATTTCCAAATATTATACAACAACCTACCTAATAGTCCATGGGTGTATTGAGAAAATCCTCTTCCATCTGATATATAGAAACCAAGATATGACAGTTCGTCAGTTTCATCAATCGAAGGTAACATATGACGTCGAACAATGGCTGTAACATTTATTCTTCTGAAAGTGACGGCCATAAGATTCTCATCCAACACAACTCTATGTCCACGAATCAAAAATGCTGTTATATTTCCCCACACAAATATCTCCCGATTCACCATAACTGTTTGTGGTTTAACGATAATGACGATGTTTTTTCTGATGATGGATACAGTACTTATATATGTATTTTTAGATTCGTTAACCCTAAACAGCCTGGCATTAACTCGAATACCTTTTAAAATAAAATATAAAGATAGAATTGAATTTCATTCAAGGAAATGTCGTTGATGTCCATACTTACTGTAATAAGTGATGATATGTGCAACCATTCAAAAATGCTTAGTGTTTCTTGCTCTTTACTTTCTGGAACCGATTTTCATCCGATTGATCACCCGGAGATTACAGCTAACGTATCGACCCGCGGCAAAGATAGTAAATACCTATAATCCTTCAGTGATATTAAGCAACTGATGACAATAATTGATACGGAAAACATTCACTAGTTTGTAAACATCTAGCATGACGTTTCGACAAGTATTTCCTTGTCGTTTTCAATTGTGTTGTGTTTTTTTAATTGTGCTCAATCGGTAAATGCTAAATCATGACTCAAACATAATATTCGTCATCAATATGGAGATGTAGCAGTAAGAGAAAAATATTATCATGTGTGTTTGAAAACGATAGGGGAACATGTGTTGAAACGTCGAACTATATGTCTACAAACCAGTGATTGTTTTCCATATAAATTGCGCAGTCTTTTTATTTATTGTAAATACCTGTATGGTCATCCTGTACCAGACGGATTACCTCCCCATCTTGGCCCTCGACTTTAAAACACAGAGACTTGTGTAGCCCTTCAACACTCACAATAAATTCAGGATCTCCATCTATATTATTCATAGAAAATGTTATTATGATAATATAATGTGTTTTGCTTTATTAAGGGGGCACTAACACTTTGAAGGTCGTCACCGGTCGGTAGTTTTCAATTTACCTTTATTTTATGAAAAATTTGAAATAAATCGTCCAAATATCACTAAAATTCATACGTTTTAGCTATTTTAATAGCTAAAATTTAATAATTGCTATACGCCCATATTATGCCGTCAACCTGTTCATCGGCCTATCAACAAGTGGCATTTGATCACGATAGGGGCTACAATTTTTAACGAATTTTTTGCATTGGGTTGATGAGAAAACGAACCCGATTGATATACAGCATTTCAAGACCTTCCGCCCCAGATTTACCCTTTTGCAAACATTTCATGATCGCCGTAGATGCTACAGATTTCAATAACGTGTCAAATAACGTGTGAAGGATTTGGGTTCTGAGGGAAGAACCCTGTCGACCTTCCGATCCGGATTTAAATGAAGTAAAATTTAATGATAGCTTTTAACAGAGTATTTCTATTTCTTACCTACCTACCGCTTGTATATGTTGACTGTAAACTTGGTGGCTAATAATATAAACAATATAGGCTAATAAATACACCATTTTCTATTTTACCACTCTATTATACTTATCACATACTCACTTGTAATTGTATACTACTATTTCTTATCTAAAAGCCAACAGTAATTTTAAATAACATAGTTCAAACTGTAATACTAGAGGGTGGCATTTAACTATATCTTTTGTTATCTCCTGTCTCTGGTTACCGATACAGTAATTATGTGCCCTTCTCAAATTGCTAATACGGATTTTGAACGGCCTCGTCATTACAATACGTCATACATGTTTTCTTTAATTCTATCCTGTGAAATCATCGGCGATAAATCTTGCAACAATTCCAGCGATCGTGTTACCATTATTACCATGGTGTACACGGGTCCCTCCTTTTACATCATATTCGAACGAATATCCATACTTTCTGGGATAACGACTTAGGGTTTCACACAGCGTAGCTGGTGTGAAACATTATTGTTTTTGTTAAGATTTTTTTTTTCCACTTGAGCATATCTTCGATGTCTTCGGTTTTCCTGTGAAAGTGGGCGTGACTTAGAGATTAAAGCTATTTCGAACGTTCTGCGACAATGCGAAAAGCTGTAGTTTTTTTTTAAATAATGCTGTAATATTAACAATAATCTTTAACATTTGATACATTTAATAGAAAATTAAGACACGGCAAATAGCTGTGGTTCTTCAGATTTTTTATTTTTGACGAATCTTCGGACACATAGGACGCCAAATTTTGAAATTTTAAATTTTGACGAAAAAATTTTATTAATGAATATTTAACTATGGCATTTTACCCAGGGTTAAAGGGTTGTCTGATTTGAGCAAAAATGTAAACATTTTTTGTCCCGCTAATTGTTCTTGGCCGCTATTGGCTAATTCAGTTTATCGGATCAAGGTTAATTATTTATTGCCCGATTTTTATGAAACAGAGTTCATATGCTCCATGGTGCAAATTCTCAATTGTTTTATTACCGGTAAAGTTTTTTATCGACACCGGATGTCATGCAATTTCGCTAAAACCTCCGATTTTGACGAATCGGAACATCTTTTCGCTAGCAAATGTTACTTTTTGAAAATCTAATAGATATAAATGCCCTGCAAAAGGTGCAAAAAAACCCTGGGAATGTGGGGGGTTTTAAATTTCAGTTTTGTATTTGTGCCATTTCGATTTAAATGTGAAAACTGTAGTAAAAACGAGCTATTTATTTTACAACCCATTCAACCCATATTTTAAAATATTTCTACGTAACTTTCATAAACTTGTAGCATTAATCGATACGAAGAGAATTTGTAATATGAGCAGCTGCCGAGAAATGGTCAATTTTGCACGAGTCACTGTTTACGCTATTTTGCCTGTAAAAGATGCAATTATTATTGTATTTTCATAAAAGTGACACCATTTGATACACAATGTCAATTGTGCCTAGCAAAAACTGTATTTGTAGCGTTCGAAACAAATAATTTATTCAAATGGGTCGTATTTGTTATTTTGTTTAAAATTTTGATATTTGATTCCAATCAACTAATAGAATGAACCCATAAGGTTATATATGTATATATATCACAAAATGGTTTCTGACTTCCTTAGATGCGGAGTAAAGGGCGATTTTCAACAGGTCACTTTTGAAGGTTTTTGGTGCATAAAAGTGTCATTTATTATTCGATTTTCATAAAATTTTCACGATTTCATACAAGTAATTTAAGATTTATCACCGGACGTAAAGTCATTTTTCAAAAACTGTATTTTTAGCCTTCAAAATAGATATTTTATTCAAATGAGTCTGATTTGTAATGTTTTTAAAATTATGATATTTGATTCCAATCAATAAATAGATTAAACCCATACGATCATACAGATACCACAAAATAGTTTCTAATTGTGCGGTTGCAGAGAAATAGACGATTTTCTACAAGTCACTTTTCAAGGTTTTGGTCTATAAAAGTGGCAATTGGGGCATTCCATGTCAAGTGTACACAAAATTTGGGCGATTTTGACATGACCATCACAGATTTTGGTGACTTTTGGTGTGCAAGTTAATCATGACGAAAAAAAACATGATGTGCAAAATTTTAGCGCTGGGGGCCCAATGGGGGCCCTTTAGGGACATCCCAAAATTTTGGTCTTTTCGGCTGACCTTCAAACTTTGAAAATCCATAACTTCGCCCCTAGTCATCCTACGTACATGAAATTGGTACCAAATTGTTCAGAAGATATGGATCTTTCTAATGACCACAAACTCGACAGAACAAAATCCAGGCAGATGTTGTTGACCTTGACCTTGGAAACCACGCCCATAAAAAGGGGCAGATTCGAACATTGCCCCACCTATATATTACGAACACACAAAAAAATCAAAGTGGGATCTCCATGGGAACAGATTTGATGGACATGAAGTCCATCTTGGTCGCTAAAACAGACGTCGATTTTATTCGAATTCACTGTAGGTTGTTTTGTGCAAGCTGACTTCTGATCACTAATTTCACTATGATAACTTGTACTCTCTGTTTTTTATACGCCCACATGGAAATGTGGACATATATTGCAGTTGCCCCTGTCCGTCCGTCTGTTTGTCTATCCGTCCGTCGTCCACACTTTCTTGTGGACACTCTAGAGGCTAAAGTTAATATCCGATTGACTTTAAATTCATACACAGTGTTTAAGGTCATGAGACAAAGAATCCTATTGATTTTCAGCGATATCCAATAATTATTGTCACAGTTATGGCCCTCGATCACTTTGAAAAATCTTGTGGATGTTTTAGAGACCAAAGTTAATATCTGATTGTCTTTAAATTTTTACACGGTGTTTAAGGTCAATAGATGAAGAAGCCTATTGATTTTCAGCAATATTCGATAATTACTGCCAGAGTTATGGGCCTTAATCACTTTGAAAAAAAACTCCTGGATGCTCTAGCGGTTAAAGATAATAATCGATTGACTTTGTATACACAGTGTTTAAGGTCATCAGACGAAGAAACCTGTTGATTTTCAGCGATATTCGATAATTACTGCCAGAGTAATGGGCCTAGAAAAATCTTGTGGATGCTCTAGATGCTAATGTTAATATCCGATTGATTTTGAATTTATTCACAGTGTTTAGACGAAGAAGATTTTCAGTGATATCCGATAATTACTGCAAGAATTATGGCCCTCGATCCCTTTGAAATATTTTGTGGATGCTCTAGAGGCTAATGTTTTTATACAATTGACTTTAAATTTATACACATTGTTTAAGGTCATAATTACTGCCAGAGTTATGGTCCTTGATCACTTTGAAATATCTTGTGGACGAATTCTAACTATTACTTAATGGGCTATTACTAGTAATAAGATTTTCATGCATTGTAAACTTTCTCCTTACTGACAAAAGTAAAAATATGCGACAACCCTTGTTGACGCCAGGACGACTTAGCTGGGCGTATTTTTCATTGCCTGGCAACCTATCTTGTCACTGGACGATCCATTAATAGTGTACAGGCCTCAAATTTTTACCGCACCTCGAAAATAGAACCACATTTTTCCCCACACGAATTTGTGAGTAATGAGAATGCAACGTTACGAGCTTAAAGCACTATAATAAACAACACTGTGGCCGATGTCACTACTATAGGTACTATGTTAGTTGCTCATCGTTGGCATCTCTTTCCACGGCCGAAATCAGATTCGCTGAGTTGTTGTTACGACGTCATGTCGTGGTGATAAGGTCGTGTGCACTTGAATAACTGTGTAGCACCTGACTTGACCGGCTCCTAAAATCTTATCCCATGGAGATCCCATTTTGAGTTTTTGTGTGTTCGTTAATCATAGGCGGGGCAATGTTCACAAGAAAAATTGGCCAAATCGAAGTTGCCCCTTTATGTGGGCGTGGGTTCCAAGGTCAAGGTCAACAACATCTGCCTGGGTTTTGTTCTGTCGAGTTTGTGCTCCTGATCTTTAGAAAGATCCATGTTTTCTGAACAATTTGATACCAATTTCATGTAAGATGTAAGTAGTATTACTAGGGACGAAGTTATGGATCTCCAAAGTTTGAAGATCAGCCGAAAAGGCCCAAATTTCGGAATGCCCCTGATGGGGCTCCATGGGACTCCCAGCGCTAAAATTTTGCACATCATGTTTTTTCGTCATGGTTAACTTGCACACCAAAAATCATCAAAATCTGTGATGGTCATGTCAGAACCTTGTGTACACTTGACGTGGAATCCCCCAATTATTATTCGATTTACGTAAACGTTTTCACCATGTGATGCCTTATGCCATGTCTGTGATTTCATTAAACTAATTGAATATTTTCATTTTCACCAGAAGCAATGTAATTTTGTCAGGATCACTTACATGTAACAAATATATAAAATGAATTGATTTTGCTTGATTTGGTTGATTCTACTTCCATATTATTTAATGTGTGCAATGTTTATGTGGAAATCTGTTTATCTGTTCCATTGGTTGGAAGTGATATGAGTTCAAGGGTAACGTGGCACCGAAAGTGACATAAGTGCAAAGGTAAAGTTGCACCAGTGAAACCCGTCATTACTGCTTCGCAGGTCTAGTTGTCTTTTACTTTAGTTAACCGGGATCAATTTGGTAATGGGTCATGGGCTAATGATAATAATTGTTTTATAGCTCAGGGGCGCATCCAGGAATTTTTGCAGGAGGGGGTTTGCCAGATTTCTGTTACGGAAATCTGCCACCATCGTCTCTAAATTACATAGGCATACATACAAATTGAGCTTGTAAAATCGGCCCCTGTAGCTGCACATATTACAAAATAGAATATTGGTATGAAACCCATGGTTGTAAATAAATATAGAAATTGACGTTCGTGTCTGGAGTTTTGTGCCTACTTCTATCAAGTGTCATATCGTACACCAATCTGAACATTTGAGACACGCTACCTGCGGGGAAGTTATCTCAGAAACATGCAGTAGCCATTATATCCCTATCATGTGATCTACACATCACAGATCATGGGGTCAACAAACAAAATGTCAACATCAACAGTCCACAACACGTTATATTGCTTCCTTTGCAACCTTTAGGACTATATAATCCGTACAGCCCCGACATGTTCTCGCTTCTTCCAATGATTTTTCACAAAAATAACATCTACATGTACAACTCATAAAATCGATGTCGTGTTCAATGACAGCTTCAGCGAATGGTGGTTCATGGCGGCCGTCATCTTGCACTAGTCTGTGCTTCGGTCGTGTCTATTTCAGATTATACACAATCAATATTGTTAACGTTTTTAGCGTGGGAATTGACTAATAGTTCATTTATTTCACTTTGATACAAATATTTTAAGCTATGATAAAAATTAAAAAAAAAGACAAATTCTGGCTGGGATTACTGCGCAAAATGGCCATTCACTGTATACGTATGGGAAAAAGAGCCAGTCACCATGAATTAATTCTCGTACGTTCGTTGCGTATAATCGTACACAAGTGTTTCCTACGAAACTTGCCAGATTAAACCACAAAATAGGCTTGATCTAGGTTATTTAGATAGGGAAGCGCCAAAAGTATATTTTATCGAAGGGAGATGCCCCGGGCGTAAGAAAAGAAAGAAAGGCCAGTGTGCGCAGTCTTGCCCGCCTTGCCGCCTGTCCGAGGCAGGTCAGGGATGTGATAGAAACTCACATATCGGTCTAGAAAATATACTTTTCATCTGAGACGGGCTAATTAAAAGGAGGATTAACCACTAGTTTGTAAACATTTCTATGTCATTCAACATTAGTTTTTCATTTTTAGGAACTACGTGGTACTTTCTTTTGTAATTGGCATTAGCAAAATAATCAATTTTCCTTTTTCTGTGTATACAATATCTGGAAATGATTTGCCTTACAAAGATTACAATTATTCCTAAGTCCCATGCAAGACTTTTTCTCTTTATAAATTGATTTTATTGAAATATTTCAATAATTTGGGGAAATATATGGATGACGGGCATTTACATGATATTAAAACGACACCCAGTGGAGATATTGTTGATCTGGACACAAACTTTCTTATACCTTCTTTATTTACATATTTGTAAAGGAAATATTCAAGTAAAACGTATTCATCAATGTCGATGAAAATTATATACACACATCTAGATAAATACTTTATTAATAAATAAGTTTATCATCGAGGACATGTGTTTACAGACATTGTATTGTATTTTAAATCTTACACACATTATTATTTATTTCTGTTCAGATCTGCATCATATTTGGAGAGGTTTATTTTTAAAATAACAATCTATTCTACAAATCAACCGATATTTGGAATTTATTTTCGTGTGTACCACAAATCAACTGATGGCTAGATTAATTTCGCTTATTATCATTTTTTTAATATTTGGTGGTTTCTTTTTTAAATCTATTCCGCAAATCTGCAATATTTTTCTAATACTGAAACATAATATTAAGATTTTTTCTAATATTTACAATCCATTCTACAAACCAAAAAGCTGTCCAGTGGTGCAGTTTGTCTTAATATCGGGTTTGGAGGCGACCCTGGACTTGACATTTTTACTCGTAAAATGGAAGACATTGATAATATACAGTACACCATATAATATTAAGTAAAAAAAATAAGAAATACAAGACCAAACCAAATATTTCGACTTGAACGTTTCATAATATACTGAAATGAAAAGCGAAGATACACAAGGGGAACAGGGAACCAAATAGATAGGTCTACATAAATACGTGATGGTTTCACTCGAGTCTCAGAAAATGCATATTAATAGAAAAAATCACGAAGACACAACATAGCTAAATTTTCGCGTAAGTTAAACTGGTGAGAGGGGAAATGGGGTTTAACGTCCACTCGACACAAACTAGGTCATTTCGGGACTATCATGTGGTTTAATTTTATTTCAATAATTCGCTTGCGCGTAGGGGTCTTTAGCAGTGGGAGGAAACCGGGGTGCCCGGAGGAAACCCACGAGGTTGAGGTAAGTTAAACTAGTTTTTCGCGTAAACTAAACTAATGTTTCGTAAGAGATTATACCAAATATATAATATAAAAAAAAGAATACACGGCACATATGAAAAATTACGAACACATAGCAATATTTGGTATCATACAACTAAATACATTACAAAAGACTATAATATACAAATCAAATAAAAAATTCTAAAAACACTGTTATAACTGTTCGGTGATTCACATTATTTTTTTCGTTGGAAAAATATCTTTTCCAATGCAAGGAAGGGAGCTTCAAAGGTCACTGAGAATATAAAAGCTATCATGAAGGTCATACACGTGTGACCCATGTATAGATAAGCCTGAAAAAAAAATAAAACAAAAAAATACTACTAGAAAGGATTCGAAATAAATCTACAAATTTATTTATTTTCAATTTCGCAAATCGAATCATCAAAAAACACAAGTTGAAGGGAATTTGCATGAATTATTTTATACTCTTCTCTCTTTATATGGTCAGTTGTATCTCTATGCACATAATTTTTTAATTAAAGATGCCACACCAATAAACGAAGTTTCAAACGTCAGTCATGTTATTGTCTGTAAGCGACGGTATGCATTACCAGGCGATTTTGTCTTTGCCAGCCATCTTAGCGCAGATGTGTCGGCAATGGTCAATCCATTCAACAACTAAGCGATCCGATGTTCTGGAGAGCTGGATATGGGCTTGTCACGTGAATAAATGTCAAATGATAATTTATATAACATTTGAAATCAGAAGAACGCTCGACAACAGGCGAATTTAGATCTTGCACAATGCTCTTTTAATGAATGAGAAATCCCGTACCCTATCCCACAACCATAATAATACAGGACCCCATATGCGTATGGCAAGTCGTTTCTTTAAAACTGAAAGTCCAAAGTTTATATAGTAATTATAAAGACGTACCACGTCAAAATCACTGATGTATATCAAGTTTCTTTTACTATAGATTTTAAGCATCATACACGTAGGATGGACGAGGTAGCATGCATACGTCAGTCTGGACAGTGGTATAATTCCATTCCATGACAGAACTGAGTTGATGAATCCTGGAGAACAAATTATAAATACTATTTTTTGAGAAAAAAATAAACCCTTTAAAGCCTGTGCTTTCTCCATTACCGGAAAGTAGTCAATGAGCTGCGGTGAAATTGTACAATCTGTCAGATTATCCGCGCTATTGGCATATATACTCCCGAGCGGACAAACTATAGCGGTTGATAAATGTATTTCTAAATACCCGCATTTATATACCGCTAAATTTTCATGTAGACGTATATTGTTGTCGCCCCTGTCTCCGTCCGTCCATCTACAGGTGACAATTTTTATCAGATTTCAATGAAACTTGAAATCTAGGTTTATCGCCCTAAGATCTCATTCCCTGCGATATTTGTGCATATCGGCAGGCCCGTAGCTAGCCGCTGCCCCCCCCCCCCTGGAAAATTACGGCGCCCTTTACCCCCCTGGGGAAAAATCGACTCCCTCAATGTGCGCCTCATGACGCAATACGAGACCAACGACAAACGTATATGGGCGCCATATAAAGTCGAGTTACATTGGTTGGGCGCCCACGACAATATTGGCGCCCAACCAATGCCACTTGGTTTTATGGGCGCCTCGCAAAATGGTTATGCGCCTCATAATGACCCACACGATTAGCATCACAAGATGGGGCACCCAAACGGCTTGATCTGTGGGGTGCCTTATCCCGGAGAGGCGCCCATAATGACATGATTGGTGGGGCGCCTTATAATGTTGGGCCGCGCATAGTGCATAATACCGAATCAGACTAAATCAATGGGGCGCCCAAAACGGCATGATTTGCGGGGTGTCTTATCCAAGAGATGCGCCCATAATGTAGAGATCATGGGCGCCCATAATACCGAGATCACGGGCGCCCATAATATATTGCTAGTGCGATTGGTTAGGCGCCCACGAATGAATTGAGCAGCCAAAAAAGGGCGTGATAATTTTCTAACTTGAAACGGCATAATGCGGGAACCCATAATATAATGCTTGTAAGATTGCTTAGGCGCCCATGAATGAATTGGGCGCCCAAAACGGCTTGATAATCTTCAAAATTCAAACGATATGATTTGTGGGGTGCCCCATCCAGGAGGGGGGGGGGGGGGCATGATATAATGCTAGTGAGATTAGTTAGGCGCCCACGAATGAATTGGGCGCCCAAAGCGGCTTGATCTGTAGGGTGCCTTATCCCGGAGAGGCGCCCATAATGACATGAATGGTGGGCGCCTTAAAATGTTGGGCCGCAAATAGTACATAATACTGAATCAAATTTGTCGGGCGCCCGCAACTTGTTAAATGGGGCTTCAAAAACGGCATGATTTGTGGAGTGCCCAGAGGGACGCCCATAATGCCGAGATCATGGGCGTATAATTTAATGCTAGCGAGATTGGTTAGGCGCCCGGAATAAATTAGGCACCCAAAATGGCGTGTCAAAATTCAAACGACATAATGTGTGGGGTTCTGGTGCATACCCTATTTTCCAAAATTTTCGGGAGGGGGGGGGGCACCATAAGCAATCGAACTTTTCGGGCAGACGGGTAAAGTAAAAACAAAAAAATATTATTTCATCTGGTTGGCAAAATAAGTGCCCGAAATCTTTTAATTGAATACCGGGAATTTGTACTAAATTGACTATGAATTAAAACATTTTGTCTTGAACCACCCTAATTTGTGCCACATTTTTCGGGCATTGATTATTTTTTGTGAATTCAACTATAACAATGGTCCGTGAAATCCCCCTCTGGCCAGCAACATGACAGACCTTCGTTTAATCTGGGGGTCTTCCCTAAAAATTTGGGACAGTCATTTAAGGTATTGTATCCGTTTAGATATCCTCGTTTGTCACGCAATTACCTTTTTTGCAACATTCTGCTATATATGCACTGGTTAATTGGGCATAACAAAATCGTGGGCCATGACGTAATATAATAGTTATATAAACATGTTTGGTCTAATTTGGATCTATGTTTAAAGCGTAATGGCATTGTTATGCAGTTAGCTATTGGCTGTTAATCGGACTTTTGATCAGTCATAATTTTGAACAGAAATTTGCTTCCATTACAATAGTGTTAAGTGAGATTAGCTCTAATCAAACGAAACACTGCGAGGAGTATGGTACGCCATCGAGGGTAGAGTATATTGGACCACATTTAAGTTGCTGTATTCACGGGCTGGAATAGCAGGAAACACGTTTGCGGCATACTGGCTGACAAGAAACAAACTGGAAGTGAGATCGGCTAACCTTTCCAGGTCATAAGCCACCATGTCCGCCATACTTATTTCACAAATTGGAAACAAGTATAGCGGCTGGAGGGCGTTAACTTTTTTTATTACATTATTTCGGTATTTTTGTAACCGGAGTTCATCTTTAAGTCCGTATCCCCGTAGGAATCCGTAAATTGGCTGATATCGAACCCTGTGGCGTTAAAGGGAGGTAACTTTTGGTTAATCAGGTTTTAGACCACAATTGAAAACCCCACACACTTCAGTGTAAAAAAAAAATGATGTTGGATTTGGACAGGGTTTTTCGTATATTGAATGTTACTAAAGCTACCTATCAAACTTTAGCCAGACATTCCACTAACAAAGGATAAAAAGCGTGAATGTTGTTAGCTGAAGAAGTAAGCTTCTGCTTATAATTTGTACTCATCCAAATCCATACATAGCCAAAGGCAATTCCTTATATTACTTGCCGCCTCAAATTTTAATAAAATTCAATAAAAATTAATAGTGTGCTTTGTGGAAGCCAGTTAGCTTAGTTAGTTAGTCCTCTTCGGTCCTTGAGGAACATAAGGATGCTACAGTCTTCCGCCATCTCACTCTATTTTTGGGCTGTTCTTTTTTACCTCATTCCAGGTTTTGCCAATACTTTCCATTTCTTTGATTCTTGCTCTATTCCAGCTATGTACTGGGCGCCCTTGTCTTCATTGCCCCTGTGGGTTCCAGTCCAATGCCTCTCTCGTGATACTGTTTGGTGGTTTCCTCCAAGTTTGACCAATCCATTGCCATGCTCGTCTCTTGAGCTATTGTGACGATGTTTCCTGACTTGTGCGTTCCATAAGTTGGTTGTTTGTTTGTTATTTTCCTTGGCTACCAAACTTGGCAGATCTGTCTCAAGCATTTGTTGGTTAATACCTGGACTTTGCTTACTCTGGCTTTGATGTCTTCGCCTGCACCGCCAGTCTTACTAATTATGCTTCCTTAGTATGTAAATTGTTCCCTTATTCCAGTTCGTCCCCTCTAATTGATATCGATCCACTTTTTCTGATTTTTGTTTTCTTGTTGTTGATTTTTAGCTCTATGCTTTTTCCGATTTCATCTAATCTGGTGGTTTTCTCTCTGATGTCTTTTATCTGGTATGCGACAATATTGCAAGGTCGTCCGCAAAATCTGCGTCTTCCAGCCTCTTTACAATATTCCATTGAATTCCTCTTGGTTTATCAAATGCTTGTTTGGTAACACAGTCGATCACCATTAGAAATAAGGTGGGTGAGAGTAAGCATCCTTGTTTCACCCCGGTTTTTACTTGAAATGGTTCAGTGAGAGTTGTTTCATGTATCACTTGTAGCTTGGCATGCTCGTTATCTTGTGTCTCAAGCAAATAATTTACAACAAGAAATTTTTTTTCATTTCAGAATTGTTTAATTTAGTAGTTCATACTATGATTATTAAAATGGAAGAAGGAAATTCCCAGACATTTTTTACCGGAGGAAGTGATCAAGAATTTTTATATTGTTTTTATTTTCTTTGGATAATATCTCAACAAGAAAGCTACTAATATTATAATATAGTATATTGTAATGCACAAGTATCACAATTTGAATTTATTTAATACTCTTTCATGTAGATCATACCTTACTTTTTATAAGGTTACCCGTTAATTTACTTTTATAGCACAGTATATTTTGTTTTTATCATTTTGCATATTTAATCAGACAATTGAAGTGAACATGATACTCATCTTTAAGGGATATTTGGACTCTTTTAAGATATTTAAATGTTTTAATTATGTCTATGTAACTGTTTTTTTATTTGAAATTGTAATGATGTTGATCACAAAAATATAGCTATTATATAAATCATAGTTTAATTGTTAATTTTCATTCCTGAAGTACACATTCTCAAATTGATGTACATGGCAGTTTATAAACAACCAAAGCAGTTGGCGTGGAAAAGGCGGCAAATCCACCAAAAACTTACATGTACCTGTATATATTTCTCATTTTGCCACACACTTTCGATGATTTTTGAAAATATCCACAGGATAACTGGTTTATAATTGTTTTATGACTGTGAATGACCAGTGGTCAATGGTCTCTAGACCATTAGGTGCAAACGGTCAAAAATTGTGATTTAAGGTGTTGTCATGCAAAAAGTAAATAACAGAACAGACTGAAAACACTTTGTGCATATTCATTCAAAAATAAGCCTTTGTATTAATGTCAAAGTGCTACAATTTAAGTATAACTTTGAACCTATGTAACACAAAAAGTATACACCAGATTTTTATAGCGACAATTTGGCTTTGTCAAGTACATTAGTGCAATTTTTAATTGGTGCAATTTTCATAGAACTATCTTGTATAGTTTTTTTTTGTGTTTTTTTTTTTTGTGTTTTTTTTCTTTAAAAAAACATTTTTAGTGCCTCTGGTTTGCCATCTTTAAAACGCTATAACTTTTTTTTAATTTTCAATATTTTTTCGAATTTTTTTCAGATTGCTCATTCTAGATAGTTGACAATTACAGTATCATTGTCATTTTTGAGTCATTGGTTGTATCTGAAAACCCGTTTGCAATGCTAATAGGACACATCGAAAAGGTGCCAACGTGTCAAGATGGGCGTATGCGTTTATTTGATCTTTTATATCGTGGGCCGTATATACGGTTATATCAGGGGTTAATTCTGTTATTGAAACCCAAATGTATGAAAATGGCTTTAGATTGTAACCAATATAAATTTAGTGAAATACTGAAGCAATTTTAGTTTGAATATATCCTTTGTGTGTGAATTACTACTATTGGGCAGGCTGTATTATCAGTATGGACTATGGTATATTTTAAATGTTTCATATTCATGCAATAATCAATGCATACAATTCACTTTTTGTTAAATCATCGTAAAAGCGCTAATTCTCGATCGACAGCCGTTTTTTATATAAAAAATGTTCTATTCAATATTTTAACAGACTGTGGTATATGACTTAAATGTTTCATATTTATGTAATTATCAATGCATTCTATTCGCTTTTTGATAAATCATCGCAGCTAATTCTCGTTCAGCAGCCATTTTTAGAAATCTAGCGCGGCCCTTGGATTTGATCAAATCGTTTAATTATGTTTCACCTTTTATTTCAATTTCTTTCAACGACATTTAATTTTGAGAAAACAAAGTAATAAATTTGAGGTACAAATCTCGTATATATTCTAATTCTGGTTCGACAGCGATTTTTATAAACTTAGCGTAGCCGTTGGATTTGATCAAATCGTTTCACCTTATTTCAACAAAGGAAAGGGTTCGAATCAATTTCAGGTACGAAATGAAGTACAAAAGTGAGGTACGAATGAACTAAGTGCGAAACGGCCAGGTTACGAAACAGCTGACATCCTTTATGAACACTGTACAGGTCACAGCTTTGAACCGATTTTGATGAAACTTGAAATGCATGTTTATGACCCAATGATCTTGGTTCCTCTCGATATTCGTGCATACTGGATTGTAACTTCCTGAAATATGGCCCCTGATTGTGGTCCCTCTGGAGGTCACAATTATTATCTGATTTAAAAGTTGAGTTTAAATTTCGTGAAAATCAGACCAAAATTGCCGGACAAAATGGCCGCTGCTTGAAAAGCATGTTTATAGCCCAAAGATCTTGGTTGCTTTGTTATTCATGCATATCGGGTAATAATTTCCTGAGTCACAATATTATTATCTGATTTAGTAAAAAAAAGTATGGTTGGTTCAGTTCGAATTTCGTGAAAATCGGACTAAAACTGCCAAACAAAATGGCCGCCCCTCGTACGCAAATAGTGTTAACATCTGGTATATCAACGTTGTGGACACCCCAGAGAGTTATAATTCTGATCCGATTTTGAAGAAACTTGAAATATATCTCTATAACCCAAAGACCTTGGTCCCGTCGATATTCGCACAATTCAGGATCGTAGCTTCCTGAATTATGGCCCTTGATTGTTCCAAATATCGCTTTTACATTTGTCTGTTCTCTAGACATCTCTTGTAAAATATGAGCGTATCCTGTATGGCAGCCGCTGGTTAACGGAGATATTTGGTTTAGGTTTTTGATGATGACCCCCGTATCTAGTTGTAACTATGAAAGCGATGTGGAATTTTGGTACACGACATACGCCACCGACGAAACGTCGTTGACTAACAACCTGTGACCAAAAACCGTAAAGAAAAATCGACATTCTGCGTACTGGATGTTTCCACCCACAGATTATTGCCGACGCAGGTCTTTAGCAAACTATCTAAAGACAAAATCGATGTCCATTCTCAAATTAGCGACCAAACAAATGCTATAGGCCCATTTCATTAATGTGGGCATTTAAAAGTGTCGTTACGGAAAAGAAATGGGTTTCATCACCACTGTAACCCAAAACCAAATAGAGGTGTAAATTCTCTCTTCGGATATAACTAAGATTATCACACTATTATAATTTCCTCTTGTTTTAGAAAAGACGCGTCCCCGAGTCTTAATAAATGATACGAACGAAATGATACAGTACTTTGTAGAATCATTGAATCATGTAAATAAAAGGATGACATTAAATATTGAGTTCGTTGCATTGGAAGTCCCATTAACAAAACAGATAAACGGGAAGGGATGGTAATGCGAAAAGCAAAAACTAATAGTACCGGTACTGTCTACAGGCATTATATACTATTCAATAAAAGTAGGGGATATTTGATTTTGGGGGCATAATACTAAAATATGCAAATGACTACGAAAAAAGTCACTATAGAACCAAACAGAAGAAACATTTCCAGTTACATGTGACGCCCAAACGCACCAATAGCTACCGCATGGAATGCAGGTGATGCTTGGGGTCATCATGGGGGTCCAACCCAAGATTTGCACGACTCTGACTTTGAATGTTACAGTCATTGTGGCATTGAATTCCAGGGTGGAAACATCAGTTTAATTGTTTTAGTGACCAGAAAACAAATTTTGATATGCGTCGGCTTACCCAAAATGAAAGGTTACGTGCCCTTGGCATGCTACAGATCGGCACAACACAGGCGGTTGTGGCGCGGACGATGAATGTTTCTCAGTCTGTCATAAGCAGGCTATGGTCCAGATACCGTGATACACAATCTGTACAGGACAGACCACGCTCAGGTCGATCAATGGCGACAACTCAAGCCCAGGATCGATTTATCCGTACCTTGGCCTTGAGAAATCGTGTCATCACAGCAAATCAGATCAGCGCTCGTCTTCAAACAGACACTGGTGTGAGAGTGAATGGCCAAGCGATTCGGAATCAACTGCATAGGGGTCACCTTCGCGCCCGACGTCCTCGCGTGATCCCTTGTTTGAGAGATCATCACATTCAGGCAAGACGTCGTTGGTGTAGGGATCGTCAACACTGGGATAATCGACGCTGGAGCAATGTGATGTTTTCAGATGAGTCAAGGTTCACTGTTGATTTTTTGGACAGACGTAAGAGGGTGTGGCGTCGTCGAAACGAGCGCTTCCAAGACGTTAACGTCATCAGACATGATCGATTTGGGGGTGGTTCTGTTATGGTGTGTGGGGGGGGCATCACTGTTGCTGGAAGAACGGCTTTACATGTTGTTGCAGGGCGTGTTACAGGCCAGTACTACCGGGACAACATCTTGGCAGTCCATGTTGTGCCGTTCGCATGACGTCATGGCCGCCGTTTCATCTTCCAGGATGACAACGCAAGATGTCACAGGGCCAGGATCGTTACAGGTTACCTCTAACAACAGAACATCACCAAATTACCTTGGCCAGCACTGAGTCCCGACCTCTCCCCCATCGAGCATGTCTGGGACATGCTTGGACAGAGGTTACGTCAACAACGTCCTGCCAATGTCCAAGAACTTGCTGCTGCGTTGCAACAGGAATGGGACAATCTGGACCAAAATGACCTTAGACGTCTTATTAGGAGTATGCCACGTCGGATCAATACTTGTTTGACAAACAGAGGAGGATTACCCCGTTACTGACTTTGTTGTGATGCTGTGGTAACTTTGCTGTTTGACCCCGGGTATCAGTTTACCCTTATAATGGTCAGTCTGTGCCTTACTTAGTCTAACGATCATTTGGAATAAATCGAAGAATGTGAACTTCATTTCATTTTGTCATTTGTTTCTTCGTCAGTTTCATTATGTGACTTTAATAACACTTAAAAATCAAATATCCCCTACTTTTTTTTAATAGTATTTCCAGGTAGAGTCCAATTCATAACTATTAGTCCTATAGCTTTCAACGGGCACGGCTCTCAAATTAAAATCTCCACATTGTTGTCTTACAGTTTTTGCGCATTCCCAGTATGTCCCTCGTTCAGTTTGTATTAGGTATTTATGGCCATCCGGATTGCCCACATATCGCTGTCGAAGAATTTTTTCAATCATAGCAAAGGGTGTAGGTTCCACTGGAACTTTGGGGTTTGGCATAATACTCTTGTGCTCCCCCATCGGCGCAACGAAAGTGTCGTCGCGCTTCTGATGTGGCAACCCTAAAATGTCCATATCTTCACCAGACACGACATCGTTCGTCGAAGAATCTGTTTGAGAAATCGGGTCTTTAGTAACAGCTACTGTTTGGGTGGTCTTGTTAAAAACACGCACTGCTTTTTTCTGGCATATCTTCGACTTTGATTTCTTTGTGGGGATATCAGGAAGAGGGTGCTCTTTAGGCAGTTTTTCCTCTGTAAGTGTCATGGTACTTACGTTTGCTTGTTGAGTCTGCTGTTTTTCTTTGTAACTCTGACTTCTGTACCAATCTCGCTTGAGTTTACTGGCTGATTTTCTCTTTTGTGGTACCGAAGAATAGAAGCCACTCCATGTTAGCACAACGCTAAAATTATTTCCTCTGCTTTCTATTCGCCATTAATTGACCTCTATTTCAATGTCCATGATTTTAAAAATCTCAGCCCATTTTTCAGGGATTAAAAACCTGTTCCATCGTGAAGTTGTCGTTTGGGGGTGGCGTGGTATACTCGCTGTGACTTGTAGAGAGGTTGGGGTCTTGCCACACAAAACTTCTCCGCCAACTTTAGAGGTGTAATTTCTCTCTTCGGATGTAACTAGACTTCGAATGATTGTTGAATTCTTTAATATACCGGAACATAAATATACAGATATTGTCATACAGTACTGACAGGCCAGTTACTGCACTTAGTAAGAGATCCTAACTAGTGACTGCCTTCAATGTACAATTTTTGTGATATTTAAGGCAAATCAGACAATAGGATGAAAGTAAAATTGATAAATGTTGTAATTAAAACTGACACGTCGATAGATGAACAATGCATAAAAGATTAAAAAATAATATAAATCAACAAAAACAATAGATTAGATTAACGTCGTTACTCAATGATGGCTTGACAAGTGATGACAGGTTAACAACTTACTAGCCAGTTGACTTTAAAGTGGTTAATTTAAATATATTAGCCATTGGCAGATTATCACACCATTATAATTTCCTGTTTTAGAAAAGATGCGTCCCTGCATCTTAATTAACGATACGAAAGAAATGATAAATTATTTGTTGAATGATGAAAAACACAATAATATTAAATATTGAATTCGTAAAGTTAAACAATCGAGCAAGAGAGAAACAATTTGAGCTGCGCACAAATACTGACTGTAGCTAAGATTATCACACTATTATAATACCATAACTTTCATTTCTCGGGAATACTTTTTGCCAGGACAGTGCCCCTTTTGCCCGCTCTTCTTAAAATTGTAAATCTTCTGGGGTATTGTACAATTTGACCCAGGCCATTCCAGTGCAATATTCAATACAGAATATTCATATTACCTCCTCTATTATGATGACATGCAAATATAACCCAAGCAACACAGGCAGCAAATATTGGTCTTGTTGTTGACTCATACAATGATAGCACCCATTTTGGCCAGGCTTCGGCGTCTTCTTTACGATACGTGTATGTTATATAAGAAATAAATATACCAACACCTAGGGTTATTATCCAACCAACTACAGCATTTTTCTGAAATATCAATTGAAAAAAAAGAATCCTCCAAACTTTCTATAGGTCTACATGTGCTACATTCAAGTGGCTAAAAATCTTAACTATACATTGATGGCAAAACACCCATCAATGATTACAGAAATTTCAATGAATATAAATTTGAAATATATCCCCCTGAACTAATATTAAACAAGATTACTAGTCATCAAATATCCCGCGCCCTTGAACTTGTTTGGAAGAAATAAGGAAAAATAACTTCTTTATGCTATTAATAATCAATATAAAAATGTATCATATTTCGCAAACCGTGTCATTGGTCCTAATAATTGTGATCCTGGGCCCTGTTTCACAAAAACTTAAATCTCCTTAAAGTCGTCTTGAACTAAAATTTCATCCTAACATACGCGTATTTGCTTTCACCGTAAGTACCAGCAGCTGAAATGTGCACTGCGCGGGCGCAAGCGATTTTAACTAAAATCTATTAAAATCGCATTTTAAGTTACAATCAATCTTCGTGAAACGAATAAAATATAAAATTTCATTTTGATTTTAGTTAAAATCTATTTTAGTGATTTTAGCTTAAGTTTTTGTTAAACAGGGCCCAGTTTAGTAGATATTGCTCTCTATTTCTGAAAACTAATGACTGGTTGCTATTTACTAGAAGATTTATGATTAAACTCTGGTCTTAAAAATTAGACATGACTACATAGCAAATAGACATATTTTGCAAATGGAGAGGACTGCAGCTCAATTTAAAAAAAAAAAAAAAAAAAAAAAAAAATCTGCTATATGACTTTTATGTAATCTATAGCTATTTGTATTATTACAAAGTTTTGAGCCAATCAATGAAAGAATAGTACAATTGAAAATACCCAAATAACCTGAACAGACATCATATATACTATAATTTATGCAAGGTATCATTAGGATTGTACTGCAGACATTTACACTGACATGTAAATAATTTAGTACAATCCCCACATTTATTCACGTTTCCTCCTCTCTGCAACCCTAATAAATGTACATTTATGTACATAATTTATTACAAGCAAGATTTTTAAAATTAATGACAAATATTTGAATGAGCTCTATGAGGCACAACTACAGTAATAAGTCGATGTATGTACAACGTTTCATGAAGATACCTTGCATGGTTTATGAAATGTGCCCCGGAAACAAACTTGTACACCAAATACTACGTCAAATTTGTTTCCATGGAAACACAAAAAATATAAATCCCAGAAATTTCTAAATAGCAAAAGGCACAACTACTGTAATTGGTTGATGTGTGTACAAAGTTTCAAAAAGATATCTTGAACAGTTTATGAGATATGCTCCGGAATCAAAATTATACACCAAAAACTAAGTCAAACGTGTTTCTATGGAAACACAAAAAATGTAAATCCCAGAAATTCCTAAATAGCAAAAGATTCAACTACTATAATAAGTTGATGTGTGTACAATGCTTCAAAAAGATATCTTTGACGGTTTATGAGATATGCCCCGGAAACAAAAGCTAAGTCAAATTTGTTTCAATGGAAACACAAAAAAATACAAATCCCAGGAATTCCTAAATAGCAAAAGGCACAACTACTGTCATAGGTTGATGTGTCCATAAAATTTCAGAAAGATATCTCGAACGGCTTATGAGATATGCTCCGGAAACGAATTCGGCACAGACGGACGGACGGACCCCGTTTCATTATCCCTCCCTAACTTCGTTCGGCGCAGGATAATAAAGAAAATTCCGGCACTATAAATATAAACGGACAAATTTGGGTTTGAAGTAGTAAAGTACCCGTCAATTTATAGTAACATACCAGATATTACACTATATTATGATGTTTTCTATTCACAGGCATTACGATTTTTGACAATACATGTATGTAACAATAAAGAACTATTTCTTTCACGAATAAAACTGCTTTATTGTAAGTGCACTGCCAAAGGCGGTACGCAATTACGCATTTTATAAGAAATTTCGAAACTTACATTTCTTCAATATAAGTTTGACATTTCTAACCAACTACATATTTAATTAAAATTTTCAGTAGATACCTTATCCTGTCAGGATTATCGTCCTTATTTTCATGCTTTTATAAATACACTTACATAGTACGATTTCTTCAGCATACCTGTTTTGCATTTCTTGTGTGGGATATTTAGGAGATAAACACTTCCTGTTACGTATTTAGAGGGGGTTTATTGTCCATTCCGTGCTTGAATCATTAGAACACGAGTTGTTCTAATGGATAATTCAAGCATGGTTAAATGGACAATAAACCCCCTCTAAATACGCAACAGGAATGTGTTTATCGATATTGTAGCTCAAATATTTAGGAATTTTCTTAGGAACTATTTAGGAAACATTTTTACACTTATTTTAAAAAGCCGTTATTTGCCACGTGCTTGCGTTCATTTTTCAAAATATTCTCAATACAGATTTAGGCCATCCTGACTTTCCTTCAAATTTAATATTCTGGATTCTCGAGTGGCTAGTAAATGAATTATGAAAGAAAATGTTATTCGGATATCGATACAAATTTTTTTTTTTAACGTTTGAAGATTTTTTAAATGAACGGGAAATTAGTCTTACTGTGGCATTTAAAGAGACGGGTGTTAGCGTGATAGAAATAATTCCGGCCTGCTATCCGAGACTAAAAGATGGCTTCGCTTCGTGAGTTTCATGCATAGAGGTGTATAATGATATTGACTAGAGTGTATTGTGGTCACGTGATCCCCATTGACGTAACGTTAACGCCGTGGGCCGACACTGGAGACCGGCCGCCATGTTTCATTCCGGGAAAGAATGACAGAAAAGCCCGGATGAACGCTATGTAAACAATGGGAAATAGAATGACGAAGGGTGGATAAGTCCATTAAAAAGCAGTTCTAATTCAACTATATCAACCAAAAAAAATGATGATTGTAAGATCTTGCCTTACAGTCATTAAAACAAAATCGTTTTGGTCAACTGGCATATTTTGGGGGCTTTAAGCGTAACTCTTATCATGATCATATAAACATGAGTACCGTCAGGGGCGGAATGGGTCGTCGGGCGATCGCCCGAAGGGCCGGTCGGACAAAAAATGAAAAAAATAAATTTGTCCAATTCATGCAAAACCTTTTTCTGCTGAACATTATATGGAGGAGGGGGTATTGGATCGGCCATGGAGCGATGGGGATCATGTTGTATGTGGCCGGTGGCTTTAACGTCCTCCACACCATCACTGGAGTCAGGAATGGGCTGGTAGGCCTATAATAAACTTTCTGGGTCGGTGTGCTGGGTTTTGGCCAGAGTTCGGAATCCTGCAATTGGGATTCCGAATTTCATCCGAAAATTTCATCGGATTCACCCGACACTGTCGCCCGCAAATTTACTAATTATTAAGTGACCTGCACCCTATTTGTGGAGATACGCCAGAATCCAAAATTCAAAAAGCAGCTTTTATGAATTTCACTTTCGTCTGTCTCGTGGCCTTCAAATGCAGGAGGAATCAGCTAGAGCTCCCGGCAACAAAAACGGGACATTTTTCAATGAAAATATTCCTACTTTTAAACCATTTTTTAACCAGTTAAATTCTCTTGACTCTTGATGATACAATGGTATTGCGTTAATTAATACTTATGACGTTATGATTATTTCATAGGTTGATGGTCTTAAATTACTTGCAGGTCGGGGTTTTGGCAGTTTATTTGTTTTTATTTCAAATTAATTATTAGCTGACAATGTTAATTTATTAGTAAACTGATTTCATTAATTTGCCAAATCTACTGATAGTGGAAAGTGTTCACCAGTAACAATAATTAGAGTGAGAAGTTCACACCAGTGATATTAATTAATTAAAACAGACTATAGTCCTTTATCCACGGTCTACTAACCTCCTAATCCTTTATCAAAGCATTCAAATGTGGGGAAAGTGGGGATAAACCGTGGCAATGTGTAAATTGTGCGCAGAACTACGAAATCCTGTTTATTTTATTAATTGGGCTAAGTGAACGTCCTCGAATGTCCAGATCTATAGAGTAAAACTATTTGTGTGCGTTGTAAATAACTAGGCAGAATAGTAAAAAGCCGTTAAACTCGAATCAACATGTCGTCACAGACAAGTATTAGTAGTAAACAAGATGACGTCCCGGGCTCAACAGGCGAAAGACGACATCACTCAGAAGTGAATTTAGACACCGACAACGAAGATTTGCAGTCATCGGATCTACAGTCGGTTAGTTCATCTAAAATATCATCCAAAAGCAACATTTCTTCAATCCTGATGAAGCAAGCAGGCAGAATAGAAGCAGCAAGAACGAGATTAAAATACGCAGAAAAACGAGCTGAATTAGAAAAACAACGAGCGGAATTTCGCTGTCACGAATGAACTTACGGAGTTTCTATTAAAGAGAGAGTTGTCACTCTCCAGATTTACTCAATTTAACGATCAACCCGAATCGTTTTCAGTTTGAAAAAATTCATTCATGAGTATAGCTCAAGATCTTGAAGTTAGTCCAATGGAGGAATTGGATTTATTAATTAAATGGCTAGGACCAGAGTCTAGAAAACACGCTGTTAGTTTAAGAACTGCAAACGCTAATAATCCTGTCAAAGGCCTTCAACGAATTTGGGATCGTTTAAACGAAAGATACGGTATACCAGAGATAGTTGAATCTACACTAAAGAAGAAATTAGAACAATTTCCAAAAGTAACGCCAAAAGATTACAAACTGTTATACGAACTGTCAGACATATTATCAGAAATTGAATCGATAAAGGAAGACCCTATGTATTCAAGCTTATTGTCATACTACGACACATCATCTGGAGTAAACCCCGTTTTACTTAAATTACCAACAGGTCTCCAAGGTAGGTGGATGGAAACAGCATCAAAATACAAAAAGTCACACAATGTAGGCGTTCCACCATCTACATACTTTGTAGAGTTTATGAGGGAAATGAGCACACGTATGGACGACCCTGCATTGAATTTAGAACATATAAAATTTACAAAAGAAGATAATAATAAATCAACACAGGATAATACTCACCGTAGTTTCCCTAGAGCTGTTGCAGAGAGAGAAATGGGGTTTAACGTCCACTCAACACAAACTAGGTCATTTCGGGACTAACATATGGTTTAATTTTATTTCAATAATTCGCTTGCGCGTAGGGGTCTTTAGCAGTGGGAGGAAACCGGAGTGCTCGGAGGAAACCCACGAGGTTGAGAAGGCGCCCCTATCTCCATGCTACATACGCTCACACCAGGGCTCGAAACCACAGCCGCAAGCCAGAGGTGACCGGCCAGCTAGAGGTCGAAGCGCGGCACTCTAGTCCACTAGGCCATCCCAACGCCCCAGAGCTGTTGCATCCAGGAAAACTGAATTTACTGACAAGGAGAAAACAGAAAAGGCACCTATACAAATTCAACATGCCCTTTACATAATTTAAACCATTCTCTTAATGACTGTAGAGCATTCAAGTTCAAGCCAATATTGAAGCGACAACAATTCTTAAAAGACCACTCTGTCTGTTATAGATGTTGCGATTCACAAGACCACTCATTTCGTACTTGTAATGTCAAAGTTAAATGTGCAATTTGTGGTAGAGACAACCATCCTACAGCGATGCATATTTTCAGGTCAGAAAAGCAAAGCGATACCAAAGCACCAGTGCTCATGGCGGGGAGCAAACATTTACAAAAGAAAGGGTATCAGCAAAATGTACAAAAGTCTGCGGTAATATTAAATTCGGAAAATCGTGTGCCAAAACACTTTTAGTTGTTATATATCGTACTGACAATGAACAAAACATTATAAGAGCTGACCAAAGTAACGCTTCCATGGGTAAACCAGAGCTGTTCGACTCATTAGGAATTGGTAATCAACCAGTAACTTACACAATCTCGTCATGCAGTGGACAATCCAATTCAACAGGGAGACTTTCAACCGGAATAACCGTTAGATCATTAGACAAAAGCTTTAGTTGTGAATTACCGTCTGTAATTGGATGCCATGACTTGCCTAGTAATAAATCAGAAATAGCTACCCCAGACGTAGCTGAACACTTTGAACATTTGAAGCAAATATCGTCACACATTGCGCCATTGGATCCAAATAGTGAAATTTTACCATAGAAGTTCACCATGTGGAAGAACAAATTATAGGACCTCCAAACCACCCCTTTGCCCAAAAGTTAAAGTTGGGTTGGGTAATAATTGGAGACGTCTGTTTAGAGAAACTACATATTCCATCAATTATTAGTGTTAACAAAACACACATATTGTCAGATGGAAGAGGAACAATATTTGAACCATGTCCCAATTATTTTAATATAAGGGAACACCACACGGCAGATGGTTTCGAATCACCATTCGACAACATTGGTAGTACAGTATTCTCACGTACCAAAGACCACGAGAAACCAGACACTTCAAGAGAAGACCGGGAATTCCTACAAGTAATGGATTCCAGTATTCACAAGAACAAAGTTGGTAAATGGACCGCACCGCTACCATTTCATTCTCCTCAAATGGCCATGCCTAATAACAGACCGCTCGCATTACATCGTGTTATGTTGTTGGACGATAATCTGAAAAGAAATCCGAATAAGCAACACCAGTTTATATCGTTTATGGACAAAGTATTTAAAAGTGGGGCAGCTGAAGAAGCCCCACCTCTAACTCAGGGTAAGGGTAATTGTTGGTATTTGCCCATATTTGGTGTGTACCATCCGAAGAAACCAGATCAAATACGTGGTGTTTTTGACTCGTCGGCTATCTATGAAAACACTTCACTCAACAAAACGTTACTGACTGGTCCTGACCTCACAAATAACCTCCTGGTTATTTTGTTACGGTGTCGTCGAGATGAATTCGCAATCACAGTGGATATTGAACAGATGTTTTATTCATTTTATGTTATTGAACAGCACCGAGACTTTCTCCGTTTTTTCTGGTATAAAGAAAACAACCCTCAGAATGAACTGACAGAGTTTAGAATGTCTGTCCGTGTATTTGGGAATAGCCCTTCGCCCGCAGTAGCAACGTATGGACCCCGTAGAGCCGTGAAAGATTGTCCTTATGGTTCGGACGTATCGCAATTTGAAGAAAAGGATTTCTACGTTGATGATGCGCTTACATCTCTAACGTCAACTGAACAGGCTATTGATCTGATCAAAAGAACACAACAGGCATTTAAGGAGAATGGGAACATTCGCCTTCATAAGATAGCATCCAATAGTGAAATAATTATGAACGCATTCCAACCAGAGGATCTGAGCAAGGATCTGAAGTCTTTAAATCTCGTCGAAGATATACTACCGACTCAACATAGTTTAGGTATGGCTTGGGATATCAACACTGATTGTTTTGTATTTGAATTTGAAAAGGATCACAAACCATATACACGGAGAGGAGTTTTGTCGGTTATTAATAGCATTTTTGACCCTATTGGTTTTCTATCTCCTGTCACCATACATGGCAAGCAAATTCTCCGGGAATTGACAACACTGACCATGGAATGGGATCAACCACTACCACCTGAACATGAATCGAGATGGCTAGAATGGAGAGACTCATTAGTCTTGTTAAATCACCTTCGCATACCAAGGATGTATCTACCGACATCACTCACGACTACAAGTAATGTTGAACTGCATGTTTACTCAGATGCTTCTGAGCAAGCAATTTCAGCAGTAGCATATCTGAAGTCAGTTACAGGAAATGGATCTACACATTATGGTTTTGTATTAGGAAAATCCAACCTTGCTCCAAAACAGACACACACTATTCCACGTCTGGAATTGTGTGCTGCTTTGGTGGCCGTTGAAATAGCTGAAGTGGTAGTACAGCATCTTGAAGTTGACTTTAATGAAATCAAATTCTTTACTGATAGTCGAGTTGTACTAGGATATGTTAACAATCGTATCCGTCGCTTTTACACATATGTCAGCAATAGAGTAGAAAGGATACTACGCTTTACCAAATCAGAACAATGGAGCTATGTAACAATCTTGCTGATCAAGGTTCAAGACATCTATTAGCCGCAAATATAAGTGACAGTAGGTGGCTGTTAGGTCCTACTGAAACGACGAATGACGTGAAGATAGAAGGCAGTCACGCTTCTGGAGATGGCTTTCCCTTAATCAACCCTCAGTTGGACAAAGATATTCGTCCAATTGTAGAAGTGAAGAAAACTGTTGTCAGTAACAGTTTAATTGAACGATTTAACAAATTCTCAAGCTGGAAAAGACTTGTTGATGCTATCGCCTTTCTTAAGCGAGTGGCAAAATGTCGTACATCTACTACTTCATCCAATCAAGATACTTTGCAAAAAAGTCCAGAGTCCTTCAAAGAAGCTGAATTATATGTAATTAAACAAGTCCAACTGCATTCTGATTCTGAAGAAATACGAAGCCTCCGCAACAGAACACATATCCCCAGGAATAGTTCTATACGTCAATTAAATCCATATTTAGATGAGAATGACGTTCTCCGTATTGGCGGTCGTTTAAACAATTCAGATTTAGCAACAGATTACTGAAGAACCCCATTATTGTTCCTGGCAAGACTTACATTGCCACACTCTTAGTATTGTATTATTATGAACGTGTCCAGCATCAAGGGAGACATATTACAGAAGGTTCCTTGAGAAACAATGGTCTATGGATAGTTGGTGCTAAAAGATTGGTGTCTTCAGTTATCCAGAACTGTTTTAAATGCAGAAGACTTCGTGGTCCATTAGTGAATCAAATCATGTCCGATTTACCTGTAGAACTCTTGAAAGTGAAGACAATAAAGTCCGCAAGGTTGTGCTACGCGTAGTGAAGGATGGTAAAACTGTCACGTATACACGCCCAATTACAGAATTAGTTCTCCAGATAGACTAATAAACAGTTGTGAATTAACATTCCTTGTGACATCTTTTATAAAATCACAATAAAATGTGATTGTGTTTTGTTTCCGAGTTTTGAGCTTTCAATCGTGTCAAATCATAAAACTCGAAAAGAGAAAAAGTTGGAAAATTATCAAAAATATTATTTGTTTTTAAATTGGCGAAAGTAGTTGTAGTAATACATCTATTTAATAAGTTGGACATAATCTGCAACTTTTCAGTTATATTTTAACCAAAATAATGCATATGGCAGTTATAATCGAATATCCGAGTTTTGTATTTTGGCCTATACGAAAACACAAAAGTAGGAAAAATCGGAAAGTGGTCAAAAGGTATCAAAATAAAATATTTTTCATTGTATATGGTGTGTAAGGGTTGTAATATGTACAAAGGAACTCAAACTCGCCTTTTCGGGGCTAAATTGGGTGAGATCGAAAACTCGGACATCCAAAAGATGAAATGATTAAAACGAGGTGTGTATATAATTCTCGACACGACGTATATAGTATGGGAGAACGGGGCAGGTTCGGCCTCGGGGCCATGTGTCAAATTGAAATTATATACACACCTCGTTTTAATCATTTCATCTTGTGGATGTCCGAATTTTCGATCTCACCCAATTTATCTCCATAAAGGCGAGTTGAGTTCCTTTGTATATATTACAACCCTTACACACCATATCCAATGAAAAATATTTTATTTTGATACCTTTTGACCACGAGTTTTCCGAGTTTTGTGTTTTCGTATAGGCCAAAATAAAAAAAAACTCGGAAAACTCGGATATTCGATTATAACTGCCATATTGCATTATTTTGTTTAAATATAACTGAAAAGTTACAGATTATGTCCAACTTATTAAATAGATGTATTACTACAACTACTTTCGGCAATTTAAAAAAAATAATATTTTTGATAATTTTCCAACTTTTTCTCTTTCCAAGTTTTATGATTTGACTCGATTGAAAACACAAAACTCGGAAAGGTAGGTTTTCGAGTAATTACCATAAATCCAACACGGCCGCCATTGGCACCTTAAAAATCAAATATCTCGGGAGTGATTGATTTTATAGGGTGTAAATGTATTAGAGGTAGATATAAAAGTGATACCAAAGAATAAAAAAAACATAATCCATGTGTTCCTCTGGCGTTATAACGTCATACGTCCAACAATTGGCATAAATCCAAGTGCTTCACCCTAGTGTGGTTCCTGTACAGAATCCTGTGTTCGACCCAAATGTGGTTCCTGTACAAAGTACTGTGTTTTACCAAAATGTGGTTCCTGTACAAAATGGTGTGTTGTGTGACAGTACTGGTTCTTTAAATCAACTTGTGGATGACAACACTTGTATATACTTCTAATAATACTTTTATTCTGCTTCTTACAATAGGTACAAACATCGTAATGTAAACGACCGTAGAACAAACTTATATGAAAGGAATCATGTCTTAGCTTGTTCTAACTCCAGAAGCTCTCGTCTCGTCTCCGACTCCTAGACCTGACTATAGTACCCCTGAGGTACCTTAACTAGGCGCCCGCCTAGCCTGGCCTCCTGGGCCTGACTGTCCATTCGTTTCTGTTAGTGGGTTTATAAAACCCGTCTAGACAAAGGAGCTCATCAAAGACAGTTAAATAAAACAAGTTAAGGTTACATAATGACATAAGGATTTCTATCAAGAACACCAGGGGTGTCGATATCACACGTCTCTAGCATCTGTCATTCTGTAACATATATTGCTAATTGATTTCACGAGGATATTCAATGATATATCATCAATTGTGTAACATTCCTCACATTCTTAAAGAAAGTTATATCATAACTTTTTAAAACCTTTACAATCTTAATTACTATTACAATATGAGTGAAAATGAAAAAATTAAACACTTTTAAAATGTCGTAAACAAAAATGTCTATAAACAAAAGGAAAATGTAAATGAAACACACACGAATTTAAAACTTATATATACTTGTAAAATATCATAATATACAAAAATGTCTATAAACAAAAAGAAAATGTAAATGAAAAACACTCAAACTTAAAAGTTATGTATACACAATCGGTCACACACGCAAGTCGATGAAAAAAACAAACAAGATCCTGGAATCACAAACACAAACTACTCTAATTATTCACATATATGGTGCACTCTGGTTTGATGTTCACACACGCGGATAGACATAGAGGCGCGAAACAATTTCCTGTAAGCCAAATGTATGGAGAGGTATGAATTGTTGTCCTCTTCTTTATTCACTACTTCACTGGTAATTGGATTCCGGTAATGGCGAGGGGTCAAAATTTTCCTTGCTTCGTGTAGTTCCACTATTGGCATTATTTGCCACCATTTGTTTTGTTCGGTAATCTTTTCTTTTACCATACCGTTTGGCCCAACGGTGTTATGACATGTGCTATGAAAAGTATTATAACTGCCACCCGTGCCCAAATTTTATCATCTGCCTATATCATGGAGTGAGCTTAATTAACAGTTAATCAAATTAGCAAGTGGAACAGACTTGACTTTAGATAACGATCTAACGATATTTACATTATTATTTACATGGATACAATAAAAATTAGGATGTCATATTGTTTATCTCAAGATACAGAATGATGAATGATCTGAAAACATGTTACCAATCTTAAATAAGATATTTTTGAAAGAAGTTATCAAAAATAATAACGGTTTATCTATATATGTTTTTTTAAAAACACAACACAAGACAATACCTTCGCTCTAATTCCGAGCACAACCCTCCTGGGGTTAAACCAATTCCGCCTTATAAGAACTTCACTTAAAACTCCTCCCGTTACATATCGGGGCATCCCAATTTCATATTCTTGGGGTTACACAAATAAAACTAAATATCGGGCATTTCCCCATTAAATATTTAGCGTAATATAAATAAAAATCTCCACCGTAAATATAGGGGCATCCCATTACCTTTTTAGGGGGTAATACACACGTATAGACAAAACAAACAAAAAAACTTAGAGATAAACCCGTTAATACTTTGTGAATGTTAAATTCCTAATTACGATACTGTTTCCTACATATAGTTAAAGACTGTTCCCCTACTAGCTTGAAATTTCTGACGTCGGTGTCTATGTTGGTGTGTAGACATGCATCATGTCACTCAGTGTTTTTTTGTGAAATAACATAAGTTTTAATTGGATTTATAACTTGAAAAGTATATTGGATTGTTCATTAGGAGTAGGTGTGTCACTGTGATGGATTATTGAGTATTTTGTGTGAGTTTTTGACTTTTGATAGACATATTTAAATTTTGGTTGAAAATATATAGGAATCAATGAGGTGTGAAGGGCTACCAGATGGACCATGTCCACTCAAGCGTAGAGGTCAAGATGTTTCCATGTCCCAAGGTGACCTCATGTTATGTCAAAGCTGTTCAGATATCAGATTTGGTCCAAGTAAAAGGCCAGCCAAGAACACAACTATACCAGTTAATACTACTCACAACCATACCCCAACCAATGTCGAGACAACTGAATTGATCACTCATCAAGTTACTATTGTTGATTATGTACTCAGCTATATTATTCACTCCTTACAGAAGAGTTCAAGTGACAATATTAAGACAGCAGTTCTTGGTCATTTCACGATGGAAGAAATATTAAACAGCAAATGTCTATTGTGGGACAAATGTGACAGTAATGTGATTGGTGAAAGGGCTAGAAGGAAAGATTCCCCGGTAAGGTCTGAAAAAGAAGCCCACGTCATGGACAAATCAGATAATGTTCCTTTAATAACGCTGAATGCTCTTGATATTTACCGTCTGCCCAGAGCATTATCAGAAGAACTCAACATAATTTCAATGGCGGAACGATTATTGTCATTTGAGGATAAAGTGTCCAGATTGGAAAAGGTCTTGGAACGCACAGTCTGCGAAAATGTGAGTATTAAAGAACAACTAACGTCTTTAGCACCAAAACCTCACAAGTCATACGCAGAAATATCGTCCATAATTGTTCCCAAAACTTTAACCACTGCCTCTGAACCTATAGAGAAAATATTAAAGCATAACCAGTTCTCAGTCATCATGACAGACAAGAGAATAAACAACAACGAAAGAAATACCCTTTGGACGCCAATGCAGATATCGAAAGTATCAGATCAGGCGTAAGTGACACTGCTGACGCTGCCCAGGACGAATTTCAACTCCCTCGACATGTTGCAAAAACTCTGAAAAGACAGGAAAGGAAACGAAGAAGATTTATCGTTTATCGTCTCAGTCAACATTTAAAGGTGGTGCCGATCCAAATCGGGACTTGTTTATATATCATGTAGATAAAAACACCGAGGACAATCAGATATCGAGTTATCTTAAAGACAATGGAATAAATGTTATTCAACTTATGTGCATATCGAACCCTGATGCGAAATATAAATCCTTAAAGTTAACGGTCCTCCAACCAGAATTCCAGAAACTATTTGATGAAGAATTATGGCCTAGCGGAGTCTGTATCAGAAAATATGTCCCACCTAGAGTGGATAACCACATAAGAACAATAGAGTGACATCTTTACGCATAGCAACATATAATTCTCACGCTCTCGGTACAGGTAGAATCGAATACATACATAAACTGTGTCGTTCTCATGACTTTGTCTTTATTCAAGAACATTGGCTGCTAAACGAGCAACTACCAATATTACAGTCTAAAATCCCAATCTAAAAGCTCATGGAACATCAGGTATGGATAGTAGTGCTTTTATTCAGGGTCGGCCTTATGGCGGGTGTGCGATATTGTGGCGCAACACACTGCCCATTTTATTCGAATCAAAACGTATCTGTGCTGTGTTAGATCAGTGTGGTGACATATCTATTCTATTATGCAATGTGTATATGCCATGTGACAGTGTAAACATGAATGAATTCCAGAACACCCTTAACCAGATAAGACAACTATGTGACGAGAATCAAAGTGATCATTTAATCGTTGGCGGAAACTTCAATACTGAGATTACACGAACCACTTCTAAACGGACACAGAACCTTCTTAAATTTATGTCTGACTGTACCTTAGAAGGGGCCTATAACCACCCCTCAAGTCATGTTTCTTATACTTATGAAAGTAAAATAAACAACAGGAGATCTATCATTAATCACTTTTTCCTCACCCCAAATTTGTTAAATGTCATTGTAAGTCATGAATCTGTGCATGATTTTGATAACTTTTCCGATCATTCAGTTCTTAGTTTGTCGCTTAATATCCCCCTTGGCTATTATGACAAGTCATCTGCGAGTCAAGATGGCCGCCAAAAGTTGAAATGGGATGAAGCTACAGATCAACATATAGAAAGATATAAACACACATTGAATGTGCTTTTACATGATTTATATATCCCAAATGATGCTTTAAACTGTAAAAACCACACGTGTTCCAATCATAATAGTGAATAAGATACTTATTTTGATGAATTAGTCTGTATCACTCTAAAAGCTGGCGAAATATGCATCCCAAAAACAGGAAATAAACACAGGGGTGGCACTATTCCTGGGTGGAACGAAGAGGTCAGGGACTTTCGGGATACGGCTATATTTTGGCATCAGCTATGGAAGGACAAGAATGCCCCAAATCTGGCACTTTAGCTACAATACGTAGGTCTACAAGGGCTAAATACCATTATGTATCGAGACAGGTATAGATATAATTTGTTCAAACAAACTTGCTGACAGTTTAACGTCAAATAGACATAAAGATTTCTGGAATGAAATTAAGAAAATAAGTGGGTCATGTAATTCTTTACCTAATACGATTGATGGTAAGATAGGAACAGAGAATATATGTAATCTATTTTGTAATAAGTACGACGAGTTATTTAATTCAGTATCTTTCAATAATGATGACATGTTGAATCTTCAGAATGAAATTGGAAATAGTATAAATAAACATTATAATTGCAATTGTAAGCGTGTATTGTGTGCGGACGATGTTATTAAGGCTGTAAAGCACTTGAAACATGGTAAAAATGATGGTAATCTTGGCCAAACTTCAAATCACATAATACATGCTTTAAACTCCTTATTTGTTCACTTTTCAATGTTATTAACTTCCATGATAGTACATGACTTCTCTCCTAGAAACTTTGTTCTATGTTCAATCATACCCATTCCAAAGAAAGAGAGAGAGAGAGAAATGGGGTTTAACGTCCACTCAACACAAACTAGGTCATTTCGGGACTAACATATGGTTTAATTTTATTTCAATAATTCGCTTGCGCGTAGGGGTCTTTGGCAGTGGGAGGAAACCGGAGTGCCCGGAGGAAACCCACGAGGTTGAGAAGGCGCCCCTATCTCCATGTCACATACGCTCACACTAGGGCTCGAAACCACAGCCGCAAGCCAGAGGTGACCGGCCAGCTAGAGGTCGAAGCGCGGCACTCTAGACCACTAGGCCATCCCAACCCCCCCATTCCAAAGAACCGGAAGAAGTCTTTAAATGATTCTAGTAACTATAGAGGCATTGCTCTTAGTAGCATAATTGGTATATTCTTTGATTGGATATTGATTGAACAAAACAAAGATATATTTCAGTGTTCAGACTTGCAATTTGGTTTTAAAGCAAAACACTCAACGTCACATTGTTCATTTGTACTTAATGAAACTATAAGATATTATAATAACAGGAAATCTGATGTTTATGTAGCACTGCTAGTTGCAACACGGGCATTTGACTGTGTAAATTATGTAAAACTGTTTAGAATATTATTGTCTCGAGGAATTTGTCTTGTAATTGCAAGATTTCTTTTAAATATGTATTTAAATCAGAAAATTAGAGTCAAATGGGGCGACACAACTAGTAGGAGATTTAATGTGGGTAATGGTGTCAAACAGGGTGTGGTTTTGTCTCCGATATTGTTTACAATTTATTTAGACGAGTTATTGTGGAATCGGCTGCTATATAGGTCATATTTATGTAGGCGCTTTAGCATACGCTGATGATATTACTTTTGTCACACCTACCAGACAAGCTCTTACTAAACTGCTAGACATAGCAAGTCAATTTTCTAAATAATTTGATCTGAAGTTCAACCCAGATAAAACAAAACTTCTACTATTCCCTTTTAATCACAGCTGTATCAACCCTGTTAAAGATATATATATATATGGATGGCAAGGTCATTAAGGTCGTGTCCTCAGATAATCACTTGGGTAATACACTGAACTCAGCATCCAAATCTGAACACTTATTCAACTGTGTTAACAACTTCGTAGTTAGAGTAAATGTAACCCTAAAGACTTTTAAACTTGTATCATCTGTCACTAAATATGAATTGTTTAAAACATATTGTATGCCATTATATGGGTGTCACCTTTGGGATTATTCTCATAAAAGCATTCATTTATTTTATGCAGCATGGCGTAAAACTATAAGACGGTTATTTTGTATTTCTCAACGTACACACAGTAATCTTTTACATATTATTTGTAATGATGTTCCTATAGATTGTCAATTACACAAAAGATTTTTAAGATTTTATCTTAGTTCATATAATAGCAGTAACACATGTTTAAGCATATGTAGTAAACATGCTCTGTATGGAAGCCAGTCTGCAGTTTCTAATAGTATCAATTTTATTTGTTTTAAATATAATTTATGTAAATATGACCTGTGTAATTTTAAATTACCTAAAATCGCCACAGCCATTTCATGTCCAATTACTGATAAAGACATCCAACTCGGAAATAGTATAAGAGAATTTATTAAACTATGATGATGCTAGAAACCTTGAAGAAATTATCAACTATTTATGTACATCATAGAGAAAAGTTTACTTATATTACATATATGTATATAATTATGTAAATTCTGTAAATTCTGTATTGTATTGTGTACTATGAGTACGAAATAAAGCATTATTATTTTTTTTTTTGATTGAGACACTGGATTAAAGCGGAAAATTTTATTTATTTATTTATTTTGGAAAAGTATGGAACTGAAAAGTGAAGAGAAATTAATGGCCTGTGGAGAAATGAGTAGTTTTAGAATAACAACAACAATAAAGGAAATATTAGAAACCGCGTCTCCCTAGCTAGCGGGGGCAAGGGGGGCAACTGCCCCCTGGAAAATTTCGGCGCCCTTTGCAAAGGGGGCCAAAGGACGCAATATGAGGTCAACGACCAACGTCTCCATAAAGCCGAGTGACATTGGTTGGACGACCACGACGAGATTGGGGCCCAACCAATGTCACTTGGTTTTACGGGAGCCTCGCCAATCATGTCGTTATATATGAGGCCTTCCCCAAATGGTGAGGCGCCTTATAACGACCCACACGATTAAGACGACAACTGATGTGGTGTCCAAAACGGCTTGATTTGTGGGATGCCTTATCACGGAGAGGCGCCAATAATGACATGATTGGTGGGGTGTCTTATAATGTTGGGCCGCACATTGTGCATCATGCCAAATTGAATTAGTGGCGTCGACGACTTGATCAATGGGGGGCCCAAAACGGCATGATTTGTGAGGTGCTTTATCCCAGAGGAGCACCCATAATGATGAGATCATGGATGCCTATAATATAATGCTAGTGAGATTGCTTGGTTGCCTATGAATGAATTTACCCCCCCCCCCCAAAAAAAAACGACGTGATAATTTTCTAAATTCAAACAGCAGGATTTGTGGGCTGTCACATCCCGAAGGAGCGCCCATAATGCCGAGATCATGGGCGCCCATGATATAATAATAGTGAAATTGGTTAGGCGCCCACAAATAAATTGGATGCCAAAACGGCGTGATAATTTTCAAAAATTCAAACGGCATGATTTATTGGTTGCCTCATCCAGGTGCCCCCCCCCCCCTAATGACGACATCGTGTATACCCATAATATAATGCTAGTGAGATTAATTAGGTGCCTATGGATGAATTGGGCGCCCAAAACGGCTTGATCTGTGGGTTGCCCATAAATAGGGTGCCCCACGTGCCAACTGAAAAGTTGTTCTTGACACGTTGATCCTGCACGTTTTAGTTCAATGACTTACTACTGATTTCTAACAGTCTCGCACACTCGTTGAGGCTATAAATAGCAACAGCATGCGGAAATGTTCAAAACACCAAACACTACTACAGCCGTAAAAAATCTATTGTTGACGATTCTGAATCGCAATAATATTTAACTTTTTGGTTATTACGGCATCTTTAGAAATTACGCTCGTTTTATTTTTTAAATTGCCTTATAATTAGCTGTACCATTAGAAGCTGCATATTTTGGTTAAGTACAAATAATATCTCTGACTCAACGTCCGTATGGAAGAATAATGATCAAAGCAGTAGTTTCATTTTACTTTTACAAGGTTCTTAAAAATATTGTTGAGACGCCTGATGTTGGTGCTTCTAAATTCAATTTCTTGTTCCGTGTTTCGTAAAAAAAAGTAGTCTTGATTATCCCGACCCGTCAATTAGACGTAGAATGATCGGTAGACTAGTTAAGCGAGACTAATTTCAAAACAAGGGCACGTAACCTATCTTTTACTCAAAATTGTCTGGATGTTATGGACGCCACTCCAAACCATTTTTCAGTATTATTTATGTATGGTTTAAATGATCATAGCTTATGAAGTACAGCATGGTCGTTTATTTAGTGACTATAAATGTGTGAAACAGATTTAAGGCTTTCTAAATATATTAGTATTGTGGTGTAATTGTCGAGATAGTTGGAGATATTCATTTAGGGTGGGGCACCCTACCATAAAGACATGATTGGTGGGGCGCTATATAATGTTGGGCCGCATATTGCCGAATCAGATTGGTTGGGCGCCCACAACCTGCTCAATGGGGCGCCCAAACGGAAAGATTTGTGGCATCATGGGCGCCATTAATATAATGCTAGTAAGTTTGGCTAGGCGCCCACGAATGAATTGGGCGCCGGAAATGGCGTGATAAAATTCAAACAAGTCGCTCTCTAACCTGATTCCGAACTTTTCATTTTTCTCATAAATTATTATGGGTACGTTAAAGTCGCATCCCTTCCTTCAAATATTTATAATGTTCATATCCAAATATTATAATACGCCGATATCGCAAACACAGCTCCAAACTTTTCGTCATTTTCAGGGGCAAACCCTATTTTCCAAAATTTTCGGGGGGAGAGCACCATAGATAATCTTTTGTGGCAGACGGGTAAAGTGAAAACAAGAAAAAATATTATTTCATCTGGTTGGCAAAAACAGGTGCCCAAAATCTAATAAAACACTAATTTTACCATTCCTTTAATTGAATACAGCTTATTAGCACTAAATTGACCATGGATTAAAACATTTCGTCTGAAGCCAATCTACTTTGTGCCACATATTTCGGGCATCGATTATTATTTGTGGATGCAGCTGCAACAGTCCGATCGGATGGTTGGAATTCAGAGTGGGATTTCGGTTACAAAACGATTGGAAAATCATAAGCTTGCTTTACTCTTGTGTTAGAATAACCAGAGAAACGCATATACGGCGGTTGTTTGCGATTCAGGAAACCACCATATTCCTGAAGCAATGATCTAAGAATTCCATCCTAGGCCATTGCTGGCCAGCAACATGAAAGCCCTTCGTTTAATCGAGAGTCTTCCCTAAAACTTTTGGACAGTGATTTAAGGTATTGTACCCGTTTAGATAGTCTTGTTTGTCGCGTAATTACTTTTTCTGTAACATTCTGCTATGCATTGGTTAATTGGGTATGATAAAATCAGCCATGATTATATTCCACGGAGATGGGGAGGTCGGGAGCAATTTTGACTGCCACAAACGTGTTTTCCTGCTATTTCAGCCCATGAATTCGACTCGGCTACCAAAGTTAGGCTATATCAGACCACCTACGGTATTCTGGGACTGGAATAGCAAGACAACGCGTTTGAGGTCGTCAAATTTTCCCAATTTTCTTGGGGTGGGGGCGTCCCTAGACGTCTGTAGGCCTAACCCGAAATAAGCTCGGGCATTTCAGCCCCCCCCCCCCAAACATACGCCTATGGGCAGCACCCTATAGATCCTTCCACGGTAGGTACTTCGGCGCCCATAGAAGCACCATCGGCGCCCCCAGATGCCCTTGCCCCCCATCAACTTTGGGCTAGCTACGGGCCTGGAAGACTACCCAACCATAGTATGAAAAACAGCAATGAAATGAAAATTAAAAATATCATCAATTGTAATTTGTACCTAATAATCCTATCTGCTGTTTTCACAACTGTAAAAATATCATCTGGGGCGTAAACCAAACCTCCTCTGTCTTTACGTAGTCCTACTGTTAATGATCCAATTTTAGAAACTATTCCGGTTTGACTTAGAAGTATAACACAACAAACTAGGCCGGTATAGTTTTTTCAACATTTCTAGTTATGTATCCCGACATGTACCCCGAAGAACCTGACAAAAGATAAGCGAATTTTAACATTTGCTCATTTGCATGGTGAACAGAAACGGGTGTAGAGTCATCAAAGAACTCCATAGTAGGTTCTAAAAACGCAGCATTGGCATTTTTTGAAGGCATGATAGACTTCTTCATTAAAATCGACCTCAAACACCATTTAAACTGAAGACAATTTGGATTACTGTTCCACCATCCTCTTCTTCTCACCCGACTAAAAACATCTCTAGATGAGATGGTCTTCGGACAGACAAATTTGGCTTTGAAGTAGTAAAATACCCGTCAACTTATAGTAACATACCAGATACTACACTATATAATGTTTTCTGTTCACAGGCATAACGATTTTTGAAAATATGCAACAATAAAGAACTATTTATTTTCCGAATAAAATCTCTTTATTTTAAATGCACTGCCAAAGGCGGTACGCAGTTACGCATTTTTAAAGAAATTTCCAAACTTCAATTTCTTCAGCATACCAAGTTTGACATTTCTTATAAATATATTACTGACTACATATTGGATAATGATTCAATTTAATATTTATTTAAATTTCTCCTGTAGATGTCTGATCCTGTCTGGATTACCGCCCTTTCTTTTATGCCTTTATGAATACACTTATAGCCTACGATTTCTTCAGCATTCCTGTTTTGCATTTCTTGCGTGGGGCATTATACAATATACCAGGCCGGTAGCTAGCCCAAAATTGTTGGGAGGGGGGGGGGGGGGCAAAGGCTTCCGGAAGCGCCGATGGTGCTTCTGCGTGCGCCGATGTACCTACACCGCGGAAGGGTTTATAGAGTGCTCTCCATGAGCGCACGGGAGTTCGGGTTAGCCTTACAGACGTCTAGTAGGAAAATTTGACGACCTCAAACGCGTTTTCTTGCTATTCCATTCCCCGAGACAGTAGGTGGTCTGATATAGCCTCTCTTAGAGGGCCGAGCCGAATTCCAATCAATCGTTTATATTTCACGTCCCTGGAATCAGGGACCCCACAAATCAAGCCCCATTGAACAAGTTGCGGGCGCCCAACAAATCTGATTCAGCATTATGTAACATTTTAAAGCGCCCCACCATTCATGTCATTGTGGGCGTCTCTCCGGGATAAGGCACCCCACAGATCAAGCCGTTTTGGGCGCCTAATTCATTCGTGGGCGCCTATCTAATCTCACTGGCATTATCATGGGCGCCCCCCCTGGGTGGGGCATCCCACAAATCATATCGTTTTAATTTTAAAGATTATCAAGCCGTTTTGGGCGCCCAATTGATTCATGAGCGCCTAACCGATCTCAAAAACACTATATTATGGGTTCCCATGATCTCGGCATTATGGCGCCCCTCTGGGATCAGGCACCCCACAAATCATATTGTTTGAATTTTAAAGACTATCAAGCCGTTTTGGGCGCCCAATTCATTCTTGGGCGCCTAACCAATCTCACTAGCATTATAGGCGGCCGGGATCTCGGCATTATGGGCGCCCCTTTTGACTAAGGCACCCCGCGAATCACGCCGTTTTGGGCGCCTCATTGATCTAGTCGTGGGCGCCCAACCAATCTCATTCGGTATTATGCACTGCGTACGTCCCAACATTATGAGGTGCACCACCAATCATATCATTGTGGGCGCCTCTCCGGGATAAGGCACCCCACAAATCAAGCCATTTGGGCGCCCCTTCTGTTGTGGTGTTAATCGTGTGGTGTTACTCGATATTGGCATTGGTTGGGCGCCAATATCGTCATGGGCGCCCAACCAATGTCACTCAATTTTATGTGACGCCCATACTATTATGGAGACGTTGGTCGTTGGTCTAGCGTTGCATCATTTGGCGCCCATTGAGGGAGCCGATTCCCCCCCCACCCGCTAGCTACGGGCCTGTACATATTATGATTTGTACAATAACAATACCAAATCTGTATGCTTTCTATAGAGCCCAGTGAGCGTGTTGAACCAACTATGTCACTTCCGGTTTTAATAAAAATTAATTTCTCTTTTACAAAATCTTTTTTACTTGTGTTACAGAGGGGATTATTTCTGAATATATATTTCAGATTTATGGAAACCTTGTTGAAAATCGTTGGTCTTCCCCCTTTAATAATTTCGTTTGGTCGTTAAAACTAATGTTTTTTTCATTTTTTTTTTTCATTTTTTTTTTTAAACAATATTTATTACAGAAACTGGATTCGTGAACAGGCAGAAGCCTAAAGACCCCTCTCCATAAACGTACAAAGAAAAATATATATTCAGTTAAAGGGAAGGTTAAGTAAAGTAGAGTAATAATTCAATAATAAGATGGCTATATACACGATATGTACAAACCACAATCAAAATGTTTAAATTTCATTCAAATTCATATGGAATTTTCAAAATCGTTTGGAGATCTCGATAAAGTTATGTACTGAAGAAAAAATTTCTTCAGAAATGTTTCTGTTTTCAGTTCCGAATAATAAATTTTGAGAATTTTGATAAAGTTTTGGAAGTTTTGATATTGTCGCAAATCGTGCATCTGAACGTAAGGGACAGATTAAAAGAAAGTGTTCGGAGTCTTCAAAGAGATGACCACAATCGCATATAGGGCTGTCAGAAATATGCCTAAGAAAACGATGTCCGTTTAAATCACTGCAATAGAGTCGAAGGCGAGAGTGTTGAATTTGATTTTTCCTGTTGCTAGAGTAGTATGATGAAGGTATAATTCGATCAAGGTAGCCGAGTTTAGATTTAAAAGAAAATAGAGTAGGTAAGTTTCTAGTAGAAAGATCAAGTAGATTCCATTCTCGAATTGTAGATGGTATAAAAGAAGAAGAAAATAGAGAAGTTCTGCAGAGGTATGTTGGGATGTTACTGTGGTTTCGTAGGCGATAAGAATTGATATTGGGTGGTATCAGTTGAATAAGTATTCTGGAGTGATGTGGTTTATGATTTTGTAGAATAAAATTAATTTATGTCGCCTTCTTCTCTCCTGCAGTTTAATAAACCCGGTTTCCTTATATAACGCTTGGTGACTTGTACCTTTCACAGCACCGCATATAGTCCTGAGTGCATCTAGTTGTAAAAGTTCCAGTTTATGCGTTAGTTCGGCGGTACTCCCATCCCAAATAACGTCACAATAGTCGAAATGCAGAAGAATATATGAGGTATACATGGTTTGGAGAGATCTGCGATTTAACCGATATTTTAAAGAGCGAAGACAATTTTCAAGTTTACTCGTTTTGGCCAAAATCTTATTTATGTGAGTATCCCACTTACAGTTGGCTTGGAAAGTCAGACCCAGGTGATTGTGCTCAGAAACTTCTTTGATTGCAACATTGTCTAGATTTAGTGTCGGAAGAAATAAATTCTTTTTATTTGCCAGTGCTAGTGTTTCAGTTTTCAGCGGGTTAAAAGATACAAGCCACGTCTTAGCCCAAATGTTTATTCTCTCTAGGTCATCATTTAAGACTTCTGCACAGTCGGTTGGGTCAGTTATTTTTACATATAAACTAGTGTCATCAGCAAATAATCTTATATTTGATTTTATACTATTTACTATATCGTTGATGTATATAATGAAAAGTAACGGACCGAGAACGGAGCCCTGTGGAACACCAGCCGGGACCGTTAATGGTTCAGAGGAGGTTCCGTTAACGTTATTTTATCTGGATTATCGGCTGCTTCCGAGACGGTCTACATTCCTTTGCTTCCTTGTATTCAGTTCTGTTTGTTTCTGTGACGGTTGGAATATGTGCCCTAAATGCATTCAATATACTTCGATTCCCTTCTTTATTGATTTAGTGCATTTAGTGCAATCACATTTTTTGAATTGTTTTGTTTGTGGTCTCTGAGTACGATGGCTTGTCCATATATTTGTTTTGTGTAAAATTGTGGGTGGCTCAGTCCCCCTGCACTTACTATTATAAGTCAAAACATACCTTATAGGTTCATAAGACCGTTAGAAGATATGGTGGCTGTATAATATAATAATATATATTTTATAAAAAAGTGTTAAATCTGTCAAATTGTGGGGGGCGTAGTTGTGTGAGGTTGAGTAATGAGTGTGTTTGTTTTCGGGGGAGCCCTGCAGAGACAGCGTCTCGTTCGGACGGGATGAAAAACCGAGGTCCCGTATATACCTTGGCGTGCACGTAAAACAACCCTTGCCAGTTGGAATTCAATTGCTGTTCGGGCAAAATTTCCCTTATAGCACACTGTATGGCGTATGACCGACTTCATTATCTCGGTAGGACGTTAAACCCCATTTCAATCATTAATTTGTTTGTTTTCGCTTGTTCAGCTGAACATTTTTGTGTTTAGAAAAATATTATGATATGAAAATTTATTATATATCTTAGTCTACTCTAAAGGGTTTCTTTTTTTAAAAAATTACTTTTAGATTAGGTCTTCACATCAAATTAATGACATTAATTCTATTGTTAGTGACGTTTATTGTTTACATTGGCAACTGAGCTTGACCCTAACCCAGTGCTAGAAGAATGGACCGATAAATCAATCTAACCTATGAAACGCTATTCCACTACCCTTTACTACAGTATGCTTACATTCGTATTTCTTATAGCATATATATTAGCAGATTATGATTTCTTTGGTTTGTATTCTTGATTGTTTTCAAATTTTGAGTGAAGTCTGTGTCACTAAGTCTGTGTTCGGCTAGCCCCCGGAACTATTCACTTTTATTTTTTTTTATTTCTTTATGATGTCTTGTCCATGTAATTGGTTTTTTTTTATGTAAATTATGTGTGGTGCAGCCCCCCCCCCCCCCTTGCAGGCCCAACATAAATTGAGGCTTTTCTTTTCGTATATAAAGGGGCATTAAGTCAGATTAGATAAAGATCGGTCAGTTCTCGCTATTAGGCCTATAGTTAAAAATCGATAATGAAAACAGAATATGCTGGAAATTTCGAATTGCTTCACTCTGAAACGAGATGTTACTAATGTAACTGCTAAGGTTCCTTCAAATACCATTATTCTATGCAGTGGAAAATTCCCTCATATATTTGATATGTTTTAAAATACTTTTTACAGAGTTCACATGGGTGTAGTCACAAAACCATCGTCTTCTTCGTATGTTAACCACACATCAGCATTGGATTTTGCTACGTCATTTTTGATCCACTTTTCTAGTGTCTACGATTCTTATTGTATGTAATTTTCGAACTACCGGTAGTGACGGCGACATACCCGTTTAGAAATGTCATTTTGAGAGACATTAGACACGGTACCTGTCTTAAAGGGTTGGGGAAATAAGAAGTTATTTTATTCGACATGTTTTCAAGGCTCTTTTATTTACATTCACATCGGATGTGTCCAATAAAGTGAGATATTTTAATTTTCGTATAAAAAGTCTCTCCCTAATTACACCCACAGTCAACTTGAACATTTTCTTGTAACATTTTAAATATTTTTACTTTTATTACTAATGATTTGTATAATTACATGTCATGTTAGGTGTGATTTAGAGCTAATCATATACGAAAGTAACGCAAAGCTAGCTGCTATATGTAGGCTCGAATAACCAGCGTAAAAGAGCCGATTCTCAATATTATTCATTATTTTAACTTCACGCGGCCGAGATAAATGTAAATAATGATATTTTTACTATGACTCGGGTCGTTGATATAATGAATTATGGCCCCTGATTGTACAAAATTCGCGTTTTTGGTTCCGGCGGTCACAATTTTTATCCGATTTAAAAAAAAAAAACGTTTCATTATATTACCGTTAACAGGGGCGGATTGGACCATCGGGTGATATTGAACAATTCGTCTAAAAAACCCTTTTCTTTTGAACATTATATTGGGGGGGGGGGGGGTATTTGACCGGTCAGGGAGCGATGGTGATCATGTTGTATGTGTCTGGTGGCTTTAACGGTCCTCCACGCCATCACTGGAGTCTGGAATGGGCTGGTATAATCGACTTTCTGGGCCGGGTGTGCTGGGTGTTGGCCAGAATTCAGAATCCTGCAATGGGGATTCCGAATTTCATCCGTAAATTCCATCGGATTCACCCGACACTGTTGCCCGCAAATTGACTAATTATTAAGTCACCTGCACCCTGTTTGTGGGGATACGCTAGAACCCCAAATTCAAAAAGCAGCTTTTATGAATTTCACTTTCGTCACTCTGTACCAATGTGTCTCGTGACCTTCCATCACAGGAGGCATCTACTATCGCTCCCGGCAACAAAATGGGACATTTTTCAATGTAAATATTCCTACCTATTCAATAATCCTAACTGGTTAATCAAATGGTCAAACACTGGAAAATCGAAATGAAATTACCCGATGAAATTGCCGCCCTTTGTATGCAAATTAGTAATTCAAAGGGTATCGACGCTCTATAGTACTAGAGGCACAATTTTATCCAATTTTGAAGAAACTTAAAACATATATTTATAGTCCCTTCAGACCATAACTTTCTGGATTATGGCCCGTGGTTATGCAAATATTCGTGTTTGTTTTTAGCTTGTTCTCTATCCATCTCTTGCAAATGTGGGCGTATCCTGCCTGGCAGCCGGTGGTAAATCAAGTGCTCACCTGCTTTCACGGACATACCCACCCTTGAACGCCTACTGTCTTACTTTATTATATCCGGCCACTTTATTTTCCAATTGTATCTATATTTATTTGTAAACTATTCTACTTACAAATGAAAGCGTCTTTAGTTTATCATATTTTACCATAATCCAACCAAATATTATACCAACCAAATAAGCAGCAATTCGTGTCCATGGTACAGTGTAAACATTTTGCCAATAATCAGGAATTTGATTCATTCTACAATTGAAATATAATTTATATAAATATTCATAAGACTTTGAATGTTACAGTCATTGTGGCATTGAATTCCAGGGTGGAAACATCAGTTTAATTGTTTTAGTGACCAGAAAACAAATTTTGATATGCGTCGGCTTACCCAAAATGAAAGGTTACGTGCCCTTGGCATGCTACAGACCGGCACAACACAGGCGATTGTGGCGCGGACGATGAATGTTTCTCAGTCTGTCATAAGCAGGCTATGGTCCAGATACCGTGATACACAATCTGTACAGGACAGACCACGCTCAGGTCGACCAAGGGCGACAACTCAAGCCCAGGATCGATTTATCCGTACCTTGGCCTTGAGAAATCGTGTCATCACAGCAAATCAGATCAGCGCTCGTCTTCAAACAGACACTGGTGTGAGAGTGAGTGGCCAGACGATTTGGAATCGACTGCATAGGGGTCACCTTCGCGCCCGACGTCCTCGCGTGATCCCTTGTTTGAGAGATCATCACATTCAGGCAAGACGTCGTTGGTGTAGGGATCGTCAACACTGGGATTTATCCGTACCTTGGCCTTGAGAAATCGTGTCATCACAGCAAATCAGATCAGCGCTCGTCTTCAAACAGACACTGGTGTGAGAGTGAGTGGCCAGACGATTTGGAATCGACTGCATAGGGGTCACCTTCGCGCCCGACGTCCTCGCGTGATCCCTTGTTTGAGAGATCATCACATTCAGGCAAGACGTCGTTGGTGTAGGGATCGTCAACACTGGGATAATCGACGCTGGAGCAATGTGATGTTTTCAGATGAGTCAAGGTTCACTGTTGATTTTTTGGACAGACATAGGAGGGTGTGGCGTCGTCGAAACGAGCGCTTCCGAGACGTTAACGTCATCAGACATGATCGATTTGGGGGTGGTTCTGTTATGGTGTGGGGAGGCATCACTGTTGCTGGAAGAACGGCTTTACATGTTGTTGCAGGGCGTGTTACAGGCCAGTACTACCGGAACAACATCTTGGCAGTCCATGTTGTGCCGTTCGCACGACGTCATGGTCGCCGTTTCATCTTCCAGGATTACAACGCAAGATGTCACAGGGCCAGGATCGATACAGGTTACCTCCAACAACAGAACATCACCACATTACCTTGGCCAGCACTGAGTCCCGACCTCTCCCCCATCGAGCATGTCTGGGACATGCTTGGACAGAGGTTACGTCAACGTCAACAACATCCTGCCAATGTCCAAGAACTTGCTGCTGCGTTGCAACAGGAATGGGACAATCTGGACCAAAATGACCTTAGACGTCTCATTAGGAGTATGCCACGTCGGATCAATGCTTGTTTGGCAAACAGAGGAGGATTTACCCGTTACTGACTTTGTTGTGATGCTGTGGTATCATTTTACCCTTATAATGGTCAGTCTGTGCCTTACTTAGTCTAACGATCATTTGGAATAAATCGATGAATGTGAACTTCATTTCATTTTGTCATTTGTTTCTTCGTCAGTTTCATTAGGTGACTTTAATAACACTTAAAAATCAAATATCCCCTACTTTTTTGAATAGTATATACAGTCAGTTCAAGACTTTTAAAAATAGATTAGGTCCCAAATAAACACTATTTTATGTTTTGTGTGTTTCAGTTTACATTCGATGACAACCTCTACAATCTGCGTAGTCCAAAACAAACCGATGCTCTACTGGGCCACGTCACCGTGAAGTTCGCACGTTATTCCGGATACGGTAATAAAACAGACCCGCCTACCCTGCATCCTACTATAATCCTAGTTCCTTTTGGAACTGTCTTTGAGCGAACGATATTCGCTGACAGTTCCTATCCGGCCTTATACAGCTGCAATATGAAAATACGGTAAAATACCGCTATTCCGCACCCCTGTTCTCAGGCTGTGTTAGAACCCTTACCGTCTATTTGTCACCACAATTCTTTATTTTCCACCAAAAGGAATCCTTTCTCACTATATTTGACCCAAATTTATAATAATTCAACCCTATTTTCAAGTAGAATTTAGCGATGATATAAACATGCGGTCTCGTAATGGCTCACCAGCGAAAACGTATTTGGTGTATGTTTTTAAGCGCAGAATTTTACTTGAAAATAGTGTTGAATGTTTATAAATGTGTGTAAGCTGTGGCAAGAAATGATTCTTTTGGCGAATAATGTAGAATCAAGGTGAAAAATAGTAGGTAAGGATTCCAAAATAGCCTTAGAACAGAGGCGGGGAAGAACGGTATTTTCATACTGCAGCTATAGAAGGCCGGATAGGAACTGTCAGCGAATATCGTTCGCCCAAGGACAGTTCCAAAAGGAACTACTATAATTCCCTCTACGTCCGACCGCTTGGGTAAGTGAAAGTGGGGTGACCGACAAGCAAGACGACGACCGTTTGTGAAACTAGTTGAGTTGTTTGATGTGTAAAAGATCAGATCAGTTGCTAGTGTAGTTCGTGCATACGATGTTGATGCAGTTACTGTCGGGATATCGGTGAACGAATGCTATTTTCAGTGTCAGCATACCCGATTACGTCTGATACTAGTTACCACCCCACCCCACCCCTACCCAAATATTCTTCTGTTTTTATTTTGTTTGTTTCTATTTCAGTACAATGACTCCTTAACTAAATTGCCAAACTTACGTGAACATATCTCCTCCGGTAACATATTCTTCATAGAAAGCTGAAGCTACACCAGCTGCACCCACTAACACTGCTAAAGCAATACCAACAGGTGCGTACCTACAACATTATGACAATAATTGTATAGTTATTTTACAACACCAACGGGCGTCATCTTTCAATGCAATTGAACCAACACACTTGTAATATTATACAACGGTTGTTCTTCAAAATACATATACCAAATGTCAAACGGGGGCTAGTGTTAAACATACATTATGCAAGAGCTAAATCTGCCTATGGCAGGTCTTTCATTAGGCCTGAAATATTATCTAAATTATTTATTAGACACTATTTAACTTATCCTGACCATAATCAACTATCGATGCCAACGCTAGTTTGTGATATTTACTGGATTAGGATCCCATTTGCAGCTCAACTTTCATCCATGATTTAATCATAAAATCGATAATCGAGAATATGTTTTATTGTACCGGCTTTAGTAAATTCAATCGCTAAATTCGCGGTTCTGAGGGGACCAATTCCCTTTGCATTATTTAGTTTTTAACTATTATACTCATAGGCGTACTAGAAAGGGGGGAGCAGGGGGGAGGAGCTGCCCCCCAAACTTTCGGGCAAGCTGACTTTTCGGGCAGACGGATAAAGTGAGAAAAAATTATTTCATCTATTTGGCAAAATAAAGTGCCCGAAATCTAATAAAACACTAATTTGCGGGCTGAAATAGCAGTAAAACGCGTTTACGGCCATCAAATATTCCAAAATGTTCTTACACGGTCTATACAAAGTCAACTCCGCTTCTTCGCCTCTCGAAGAAAACCGGCGCCGCTGTCTGTAAACCTGAATTTTTTTTCGGGCATTTCTAGTTTTGCTTCCCTAACTGTCATCGAGCCCTAATAAAACACTAATTTTACTTTTCTTTTCATTGAATACCGCTAATTTGTACTGAGTTGACAATGGATTAAAACATTTTGTCTGGAGCCATTCTACTTTGTGTGACATTTTTCGCATCGATTAGTATTTGTGAATGTAGTCTGATTGTATGCTTGGATTTCGGAGTGGGATTTCGGTTACAAAACCATAGGATACTTGGGCTAGAATATAGCAGAAAACGCATTTGCGGTGGTCAAATTTTTCCCGGTAGGTTGAGGTCGCCATACCCCGCGACGATTGATTGGTTGTTTGGAATTCGGGTCAGCAGGTAGGCTGTATTGGACCAAATTGAAGTTGCAGCATTCAGTCTGGAATAGCGTTTGCGGCAGTTAAATTTTCAAAATTTTCCCGTCTTCGCGGACTGTAAACGAGTGATTGAAATTCGCGTCAGCAACCTTAATTAAGCTACATTAGACCACTTTGAAGATGCTTTGTTCACGGGTTGAATTTGCAGGAAAACGTGTTTGCAGCCGTCAAATATTCCAAATTTTTCTTGAGGCGGGGGCTGGGGGGGGGGGGGAGGGGGCGCTGACCGTAAACTCGAAAATTTTCGGGCAATTTGGGTTCTGTCATCGAGCCCGTACGCCTATGATTATACTGAGAACTGAGAGCTCTGTATGTAATCTCCCATGTGTCTTTAACTAAATGGGGTTAACGAAATTATCTTCAGTATCGGATATAAGACGGGACGCAAAATGGGACAATGTGGGTCCCCACATTTTCTGTTGAGTACGAGATTAAACATTCAATTGGATTACCGACAGAATGTTATTTAGATTTGTAAAGATGCGTTTCACCCAGAATATACCCCATATTACGACCCTTTTCCTTAATTACCCCCCTCCCCCACCCTCACTACTCGCGTTTGACTTATCCAGACACCGCCCGGACACAAGGCAAACTCCCATAGGTACCTAATGATGATATTGACATTATGTCGGATCAAACATGCTACTTTTTACCCCACGCAAATTACTTTCACATAACACGTATCAATCTGACTGAAGATATTTTCATCTCATTTCTTAATGAGTAAACTAATACTCTGTAATGTAGCGACTAGGTTTCAAACGGTCATCTAGAGATTAAAGATGATCACAACAAAAATAAGATATCGAGCTACAAAATGTCATTTAGATATAATGTTCCTGGGGAAAATAATGTAGAGATAATCTTAGAGAGGTTAAAACTTACCAAAATATTGTAAATATAAATATAGGTGAGATAATATAAAACTGCATATCATTAGCCAAATACCAGGACCAACCCAAACACTGGAAAACAAATTATAAACTAGATTTGACGCATGTTTATAGATACTGCCAATAGTTATATGTATCGAAAAGTAAATGTGCTGTATGCCACTGTCTAGCATGCTACACGAATTAAAAGATGATGATGGTGTATCTTTTATAAACCGTTGTCCTATCGAAAACGCATCATGCAAACAAATTCTACTATAGGCATTAGATATGCAGATAAAATACCAAAAGATACCACACCATAATATGCATATTTCAAGTCAAAAGATCCATAACTATTATGATTTGTTAACGTCAGTGACGTAATGTTTAAATTCCCGTTATAACAACTGTTACAATTAAATAGTCTAATTTTCCTACTTCATTACCCCAGCTTGGCCTGAAAAGAAGGACGTTAAACCCAGTTTCATGTCAGTAAATGTCTATCTCATAATCGTTACCCCAAATTTTCGAAATAGCTACACCAACCCACACCTCACCCTAACCGTGGTGGTGTTGCATTGAGATTAAAATGATTTTACCTGTTCATGGTTATTAACAAGGTTATTAACATATAATACATTAGTCCACCAATTAGTTTTACAATAATCTGCTGCTTTAATAGCTGCTGGCCACAGTGGACCATCGCCCATATATTTATATAGACAGGAAAAAGTCATCAATACTATCATATATAGTGGTGTCAATCTGAAATACACCAAAGTTGCAATGTAAACTGAAGATATGATATAGATCTGATAATCTGCGTATTTTGTCTTTTGGTACAGTTTGTATAGACAGTGGTATGCACAGTTTTTTTTCAAAAATGTAAAACAGATGAAAAATACTTTTTTATTTAAGATTAAACACATATTCCCGAAGCAATGGCCCGAGAAATCCATCTCTGGCCATTGCTGAATGGGCTTCTGATTTTAACTATTGAGGGAATGTGTCTATTCTTCCCTTTCAATCAAATCTATCACTAGTACAGCAACATGCCAGTCCTAAATTTAATCTGAGTCTTCCCTAAAACTTTGGACAGTGATTTAAGGTATTAAAAACGGTGAAAGTATGTTCGTTTCCAAATAGTAATGTTTACATTTTATTAGATTTGATAGCCTCGTTTGTCACGCAATTATTTTACTGCAATATTCTGCTATGCACTGGTTAATTGTGCTTAATAAAATCGTGAGCCATGATGTAACGTTATGTAAACATATTGGGTCCAACATACGCTCTGTTTTAAGGGTATTGCTTTTGTAACGCAGTTAGCCATTGGTTGTTAATCGAACTATTCATAACAAGAATTTTCTCTCTTTGCAGCAGTGGGCAGTTGGATTAGCTCTAATCAAACAAAACACTGCGAGGAGTAGTGTTATGTATCATGTTACTTATTCGACCTACACATGTGTATCCAATGGTTTTACGTATCGTACTATATTAATTAATATTATTAAAAGGTAGTATACTAATAATTATATACTATTCCATTTTTGCCAGGGTTTATTTTTATTTATTTTGTGAGTTTAGATGCAAATTGTGTGTTTGACCTATATAATTATTCCCCTTTCTTTTACAATATTTTAAGTGAAACTGAACTAGAATTTGGCGTGAGTAGAGAAAATTCCTTTGTTTTGAAAAGACGTGTTTTTATATCGCTCTTATTACACCCATTATTTAGAGGTTATACATATTATGTTATAATTACTCTTATTGTGTATATATTAGAAGAGTTTGTATATATTTGGAACCTTGTTGGGTAATATTTCAAGACCAATATTTCGATTATTCTGTTCTTTTCTGTTCGTTTAACGTACCACGGTTTAGCACGTAACAGAAAATTGGGGGCTTGTGTCCGGGATTTGAACATAACAAAGCTAACCAGTTCATTTCATAATTTCATACTTACCTTTATTTAAATCACACTTGTTTTTCAAAATGGTATTTAATATCGAAGATTTTATTCAAAATCCAACTGTAGGGAAATTGAACACCCTGCGCAAAGATGACTTGTTAGAACTAGGTCAGCACTTTATTTTAGACGTAACTGGGGATATGAGAAAACCTGAAATAAAGTCTGTCGTTCGACAGTATCTTATAAAGGAAGGTTATCTTCAAGTGGTGGAAGATACTGTAAATTTAGATACCGCTACTGGTACCGATCTTTTAAAATTAAAAGAATTATAACATCAACACAAAATTCGAGAAATAGAAAGAAAATTTGAAATGGAATTTAAGCTTAAAGAATTAGATATTCAGGCAAAAGCACAAGAAATACAATTAAGACAATTACATCAAAGAAATAAACCAGATTCAAACAAATTCGACGTGGCTAAATATATTAGATTTGTTCCACCTTTTGACGAAAAAGAAGTGGATAAGTATTTTTTACTCTTTGAAAAAATTGCAAAAAGTTTAGATTGGCCAGTAGATTCATGGACTATACTATTACAAAGCGTGCTCGTTGGCAAAGCCAGGGAGATATATAGTTCATTATCTATTGAGCAAAGTTTAAAATATGACAAAGTTAAAGGGGCAATTCTAAACGTCTATGAGTTAGTTCCTGAGGCTTACAGGCAGAAATTTCGAAGTTGTAAGAAGTTGTATTTGTCGAATTTGCTCGAGAAAAGGAAAGATTATTTGAACGTTGGTGTGATAGCAAAAAGGTTGCTAATGATTTTGAAAATTTAAAACAATTAATGGAGATATTAAAACACATCTAGATGAACAAAAAATCGAAAGGTTGTCACTTGCTGCAATTGCAGCAGACGACTATTCTCTCACCCACAAGGTCACATTTAATACCGTCAACAGACAAAGGAATCACAACCCAATTCCTACTCACAATAAAACATTAAGTTTTTCAAATGATCATTCGGACAGAAATAAACCCAGCAATAAAGCTGAACCAGTTAAGAAATTTGGACCAGTTTGTTCCTACTGTAAAAAGCCTGGTCACCTTTTGATCGAATGTTTTATACTTCAAAGGAAGGAAAAGGCGAAAGACAAAACTTTTCCCGAATCAATTGGATTTATTCAAAAAGAGTCAACCAAATCTGATACAACCTATAAACCTTTTATCTCCGAAGGTTTTGTGTCGCTGATAGACGATAACGCCAACCTACAACCTGTAAAAATTTTAAGAGATGCAGGAGCTACTCAGTCTCTTTTACTACAGGGCATATTGCCACTGGCTGAGGAGTCATCGAAGAAAAGTGTCTTATTACAGGGCGTAGAGTTGGGCTTTTTTAGGGTTCCATTGTATGAAATTTTCATAACATCGGATATTATTACGGGGCCTGTCACTATAGGTGTCCGACACGCTTTGCAAATGGATGGCGTTACCCTTTTATTGGGAAATGATTTGGCTGGCGATAAAGTGGTAGTTAATCCACTCATGTCCAATAAACCGATAGAAGACGATAATGTCGAAACTAGCATTTTCCCTTCATGTGCTGTAACTCGTGCTATGGCCAAGGCCGATGATGCAGATACAACTGTTTATGAGTTGTCAGACACAATTGTTGAAAAATGTATACATAATTCTCCTGATGTGGAAACACTAAATGTGGAATATTCCGATTTTCAAAACACTGGGGTTGAACAGTTGTCAAGAGAATTATTAATTCTGGAACAAGCAAGTGATCCTGATATTAAGGCACTTTTTGATAAGGCTGTTCCGAATGATGAAATAGCCAATATCCCAGTAGGTTATTTTTTTGAAAGTGGGGTACTTGTGAGAAATTGGAGACAGCCAGATGTCTCCGCAGATAATATATGGAAAACATATTTCCAAATTGTGGTACCACCTATATATCGTAATGATATTTTAACTTTGGCTCACGATACTCCGACGTCTGGTCATTTAGGAGTAACTAGAACATAAAGCAAAATCCTTAGTCATTTCTTTTGGCCCAAATTAAAGCACGATGTTGCAAGTTGTAGGAAAGCCAAATATGAAGACCCCAGTATATCCTTTGAAACCCATTTCAGCATTTGACGAACCTTTCAGTCATGTATTCATTGACTGTGTAGGGCCATTACCAAAAACAAAAGCTGGAAATGAGTATTTACTAACAATGATGTGCGCTTCAACAAGGTTTCCTGAAGCGATACCATTTAGGAACATTAAGACTCCGAGTATATGTGAAGCTCTTATCAAATCCTTCACTTTCGTAGGTCTTCCAAAGTCAATTCAATCTGACCAAGGAAGCAACTTTATGTCGGGTCTATTTCAACAAGTGATGCACCAGTTAGGCATACAATATAAATCGAGTGCCTTGAGCGGTTTCACCAGACATTGAAGAACATGATTAGGTCTTACTGTTTTGATTTTGAAAAGGATTGGGACAAGGGTATTTGTTTACTTTGTTTCGCTACAAGAGAATCTGTACAGGAATCTTTGGGATTTAGTCCGTATGAACTAATATTTGGTCATACTGTTCGTGGACCACTAAAAATGTTCAAAGAGCAGTGGCTCGTTGACGATCAACAGTATAGTTTATTGAATTGTGTAACTGAATTTAAAACCAAACTGAATAAAGCTTGCGAGATAGCAAGAGATAATTTAAAACGAAGTCAATCTAAAATGAAAGTTTGGTATGATAGGAAGTCAAGGGAACGATCATTTAATCCAGGTGATAAAGTTCTGATTCTTTTACCGATTCTCAATAAGCCTTTGCAGGCAAGATATTACTGTTGATCAGAAATTAAGTGACGTAGACTATACAGTCAATACGCCCGGGTGAGGTAAAAATAAACAATTATGTCAGATCAATATAGTAAAGCCTTATGTTGACAGAGACGACCCACCTGTTACCACTGTGGCTAGCTGTGTCAATGTAGAGTCAAAAGATTATTTTGTGGTAGATACATTTGATTTGGGTAGAAACGTCAAATTGCTTAACTCTGATGTTCTTGCAAATCTTCAGAGTAAAGTAGCTCATTTGTCTGTTAATCAACAAGTTCAACTGAGTGAATTAATTATTAAATATGAAAATTTATTTCCTGATTCTCCAAATAAGACTACTTATATATATATCATGATGTGGATGTAGGAGATACAAAACCAATTAAACAACATCCATATCGGTTGAATCCCATAAAAGCAGGATACTTAAAAGATGAAATTGATTATATGATTGTAAATGATCTTATAGAACCAAGCATTAGTGATTGGAGCTCGCCTTGCTTGTTAATACCAAAACCTGATGGTTCCTTTCGATTTGTAACTGACTTCCGAAAAGTTAACTCAATGACCGTGACAGATTCGTTTCCTATTCCACGCATCATAGATTGCATCGATAAAATAGGCAATGCAAAATATATCAGTAAATTTGATTTATTAAAAGGTTATTGGCAAATACCTTTAACAGAAAGAGCAAAACGAGTGTCAGCTTTTGTCACACCTAAAGAGTTGTACCAATACAAAGTAATGCCTATGGGCATGAAGAACTCTGCGTCAACATGTCAACGGTTGATAAATGAAATACTAGGCGACCTTGAACACTGCGAAGGATATATCGATGATATTGTTGTGTATAGTGATACATGGGAAGAACATTTGATATACATTGAGCAATTATTCAGTCGAATGGCAAAGAGAAATTTAACGGTTAACTTAGTTAAATGCGAATTTGGACATGCTAGAGTTAAGTTTTTAGGTCACGTTATAGGGGGTGAAATAAAACCTATTATGTCTAAAGTCGGAGCAACTGATAATTTTCCTGTTCCTACTTCAAAAAAAGAGCTTATGAGATTTTTGGGTATGGTAGGATATTACCGAAAATTTTGCCAAAATTTCGCTCACATAGCAAAACCTTTAACAAGGCTGCTTCGGAAAGGCATTAAATTCTTATGGAATAGTGCTTGTCAGTTTGCATTTGAACAATTAAAAGCCCTTTTAACCATTGAACCAATTTTGATTGCTCCAGATTTTGGAAAACACTTTAAGCTGGCAATTGATGCTAGTGATTTAGCTATGGGATCAGTTTTGATTCAAGAAGATCAAAACGGTATTGATCATCCTGTTGCTTACTTTTCCAAAAAGTTTGATAAACATCAAAGAAATTATTCAACTGTGGAAAAGGAGGGTTTAGCATTAATGTTACCTTTACAGCATTTTGATATTTATGTTAACGTTGCTAGTTATCCAGTTTTGGTTTATACAGATCATAACCCGTTAACATTTATTAACAAAATGAAAAGTAAAAATCAAAGACTTTTAAGATGGAGTTTGATGCTTCAAGAATATAACTTGATAATTGAACATATTCCTGGTAAGTTCAATATTATACCAGATGCATTATCAAGAATTGTTTAAAGTGTGTACAAAGTTATATTTATATTTCTGTGTAAATAACTGCCATAAAAATAAAAAAATTTTTTAATAAAAACAAAATAAAAAATACGTTTATGCATAGTTTTAATTCTTTGATTTGTGTAAATATTTGTGATTTATTTGAATTTGTTTTGTAATAAACATTTGTATCAAATGTTTTCTTTAAGAGGGGGTGTGTGTTATGTATCATATTACTTATTTGTCCTACACATGTGTATCCAATGGTTTTACGTATCGTACTATATTAATTAATATTATTAAAGGGACAATAACATTCTTGTTGGCTTATTAGCTCCAGAAAATAAATAATACCCTTATTCTAAGTACTAGATGTTTGAATGTCCTACCTGTTGTGTAAATTATCCATTACAACCTATTTTATTTGTCCAGAGGGTTCGAAAATATTTTAAAATCCAAGTCACATTTGAAAAGGTTTACGTTAGACTTTTCAAATCAATTGGTTGAATTTTTCCAATTTTTTAAATCAGGTGTGTTAAGATGAAATTTATATCATCATTTAATTGGAATATTCTAAAATAATACGATTTGTTGACCAGAATGAAGATTGGGACATATTTTTCAGTTACAACAAGAGTGTTATTGGGGCTTTAAAAGGTAGTATACTAATAACTATATACTATTCCATTTTTGTCAGGGTTTATTTTTATGTATTTTGTGAGTTTAGATGCAAATTCTGTGTTTGACCTATATAATTACTCCCCTTTCTTTTACCATATTTTAAGTGAAACTGACCTAGAATTTGGCGTGAGTAGAGAAAATTCCTTTGTTCTGAAAAGACGTGTTTTTATATCGCTCTTATTACACCCATTATTTAGGGGTTATACATATTATGTTATAATTACTCTTATTTTGTATATATTAGAAGAGTTTGTATATATTTGGAACCTTGTTGGGTAATATTTCAAGACCAATATTTCGATTATTTTGTTATTTTCTGTTCGTTTAACGTACCACGGTTTAGCAGCACGTAACAGTATGGATTAAGTAGGGCTTGTACAGTGATGTTAACCGCCAGATTTTCAAAAGTAAAGAAAAATTGAATTTCACTTCTCGATTGGACATTTCTCAAGTACAGATAAAGATGGCGTTGTGAATCCAATATATTTTTAAATGACCAGAAGTTGAATAGATGCTTGACCAAATTGTTTTTAATAAAAGTTCTATTGGTAGTGTATAGTCTCAAAATCCAAAAATAGAAAAATGTCATTAAAATCCAAAGATAGAAAAATGACATGCTTACCTCCAAAATCTATGGAAATAATACATAAACATGTAACCACCTGTAATGTTCCGTTTTCGTAGATCTTTTAACGTCAGGTATGACACCAAAAACCCACTGAAAGAATTAAACAGTCGTACTTTATTGGGATTAAGATACAGAGTACATCGTTAACATTGGATATTTATATTATATTCCGGAAAGGATGAGCAATAAGTATGTCATCTTTAACATATTTTGGTTTTCGGTTTAAAAGAAATTTCAAGATCCTTCCATCTCTGCTTCCGAGGTCTGTAATGATTGTAAAAATTTTCATATGTTTTGATCTATGATCTAAAGTATCACTGTATTCGTTACAAAGACGTATTTCATGCTGAGACACACAATTAATACACACTAGTCATACGTGCTCCAGCCTTCGACCTATCGTGGTTTTTCTGCGATGTCAGAACACCTGTGAAACAATTAGACCCGGCCCCAAGTTCACAAAGCATTCTCAGACTTCAGTTGAGAATTTACTCAATTTTCAATCACTGTTTATAAAGGAATATCTTTCATGCAGAAACACAAAACTTTGCACGTAGTTTCTTATTGATATATTTGATACATTAAAACAACAAACGTTTTATAAAGTGCTATATTTTAGTTAAAATAAGGAGAACAATTTTGAGTAAATTCTTAACTTAAGTCTGAGAATGCTTTGTGAACTCGGATCCAGACCTCGCCTTGTAGCAGATTGAGGGGAACAGGGATCTCAACGCAAGACCTTGACAGATTTGTTGTATGATCATCCAAGATGACTTACAATTGTCAAGGGTCGGTTGCACAAAATAATAGTCACGACTGATCTTGAGACTAGTCGTGACTATATAAAACATGATGTTGATATGACGTGAATATTTACTATGTATGAGAATAAGATTCCCAACTCTCTTTCTGTACAAGCACCTCCCACTGTAGGTATTTGTCAACCTACTTAAGGCAAGTTTGGTAGCAGCCCTCCATTATGGAGGGGGATCCTCGCCAAAACTCTCAATTTGTGAAAATACATTTGTCGATTTGTGAAAGTACATTTGTTAATTTGTCAAAATGCAAAATACATTTGTCGATTTGTGAAAGTACCTTTGTTAATTTGTCAAAATGCAAAATACATTTGTCGAAATGTCATACAACAAAAATACATTTTTTCATGTGTGAAAATACACCTGTCGAACCTACAAAGCACAAATTTTGAAATAACACAGCTTAACTTTATAGTTTCAACATTTGTATTTTCAAGATATGTAATTTCAACATTTGTAGTTTCAACATTTGTAGTTTCAACAGTTGTATTAACGACACTTGCATTAGCAAGCCTTGCATTAGCAAGCCATGCATTAGCAAGCCATGCATTAGCGAACTATGACCATATTTGGGTTGATGACGTTGATCATTATGGAGGGGGGATCCTTGCCAACGATGCTGCATGGCCTGGATGCCGGCCAGGAAGAATTTTTTTTATTTTTTATCCCATCCCCCCTAAAAAATTTCACATAGCTGAAATGGCGTCATCTTAACCATGGACCTTATAATAAGGTCCATGTCTTAACTAAGAAAATGAGGGTTGACAAGTTACTTTTGTGTTAGGGTTAGTCCTTTCAGTGGCAGGTATTTGATAGCTGCCCTATAGCCAGTTTTGTCCATTTCTGGTGATTCCTGATGGGTTAATCACACACAAGATGGTCTGGTAAGAAAACAATATTAACACTATAGGTGCAGTTCTTATGAAATGAAATGAAACGAAATGGGGTTTAACGTCCTACTCTTCTGCACCTGTCCATGATTGTACTATCTTGGTGACAAAAGTCTGCTTCAATCTGGCCTCACAATACCATTTTATGCATTTTGTCAGTTTGAACCATCATCTTTTATGGGTCATTTCGTTATCAGCGTGATGCACACTTTCATTTAAAATTAAATTGAACTGATACCTCGAATGTGTGAATATAAATTTTTCTCGAGCCTCGGGGTCGATATTATGGTGTCAGCTTGGCCCCCAGGGCCGAAACCAACTGTTATGGACAATTTCGAACTCAGTGAGATGTACTCTTCCATTTAAAATGGTTTGACTGATACTTCGAATATATGAGTATAACCTATTTTTGACCCTTCGGCTCTGCGGTCCATATTTAGGGTGTCAATTTGGGCCGTCCAAGGGCCATAAGCGTCTGTTATGGGCAACTTCGTACCTAGTGAGATGTACTCTTTCATGGGCCCAATCGTCTGTTATGGACAATTAACTAATGTCCATAACAGACGATTGGGCCCATGGAATGGCCCAAATTGACGCCCTAAGACGATGGGGCCATAAATTCGCGGTACCGGTCAAAACCAACTCTAAATGAAAGAGGCTCGAGAAAAATTTATATTCACACATTCGAGGTATCAGTTCAATTTAATTTTAAATGAAAGTGTGCATCTCGCTGATAACGAAATGACTCATAAACGATGATGGTTCAAACTGACAAAATGCATAAAATGGTATTGCGAGGCCAGATTGAAGCAGACTTTTGTCACCAAGAAAGTACAGTCATGGACAGGTGCAGAAGAGTAGGACGTTTAACCCCATTTCATTTCATTTCATAAGAACTGCACCTGTAGTGTTAATATTGTTTTTATACCAGACCATCTTGTGTGTGATTAACCCATCAGGAATCACCAGAAATGGACAAAACTGGCTATAGGGCAGCTATCAAATACCTGCCACTGAAAGGACTAACCCTAACACAAAAGTAACTTGTCAACCCTCATTTTCTTAGTTAAGATGACGCCATTTCAGCTATGTGAAATTTTTTAGGGGGAGGGGATAAAAAATTAAAAAAATTCTTCCTGGCCGGCATCCAAGCCTTGCAGCATCGTTGGCAAGGATCCCCCTCCATAATGATCAACGTCATCAACCCAAATATGGTCATAGTTCGCTAATGCATGGCTTGCTAATGCAAGGCTCGATAATGCAAGTGTCGTTAATACAACTGTTGAAACTACAAATGTTGAAACTACAAATGTTGATATTACATATCTTGAAAATACAAATGTTGAAATTATATATCTTGAAACTATAAAGTTAAGCTGTGTTATTTCAAAATCTGTGCTTTGTAGGTGTATTTTCACACATGAAAAAATGTATTTTTGTTGTACGACAAATCGACAAATGTATTTTGCATTTTGGCAAATTAACAAATGTACTTTCACAAATCGACAAATGTATTTTCACAAATTGAGAGTTTTGGCTAGGATCCCCCTCCATACTCCATGACAGGGCTCGGCTGTACGAACACCCAGAACCAACCATGACATATGGTTATTCTGCGAGTCGTAACCTAATGTTAGTTTTCATAATCAATGTTTTGCTAGCACGTTTTGATACTTGTCATCCACTGCGAAATTACAACACATCTTCATCTTATAAATGAACTATACCTTAATAAGAAGAAGGTATCAACAGCAAATCCGGCTGCCATGATACCCTGGAAGCTGAACCTTTTAAACAGACCATCGGCGTCAATCAAGTTTTCTATAAACAAGGAAAATAAAAAGGAAAATGGCTTAGTTATTGTTCAAAATATAAAATTAAATATTTTCTTCTCCTTTTTATGTCTGCGCTTCGATAAATAGTTTCGTGGCATTTGGAACAGTCTTAATGTACCAGTGGCTAAGACTGTTATCATCCAAAACATACTTATGACATTCAATAAGGAATTAAACCGGGTTAACGAAGCCGTGATTGACATTACACGATTAGAAACATATAAACCTATAAAACAAACGAAGTTTAAGATCTCTGAAACGATTTACCAATATAGATTGATTTTACATCGTGGATCACAATTATGGGCAACGTTTTGCGTTGAGGTAACATTTTTTCTGGCAATATTTCTTTTTTTTTTTCAAGCACTATTAATGGTTTTAATGGTACAATAAAAAATATTGTGATATATATTTACGTGTAGTTTGACTGTCACTTTGTGAAACAACTCCATAATTATAGGTATGGCCCAGTATAATCCATAACATGCTGACAAATCGTATACCATGTACACAGTTAATGGCTCCTTTAGATTTCTTTCCATTCAGAATCTTTGGCATGTTAGTTATCAATGAAAATGCCTGTATAATCGGGTGTACCTCTGTAAATATAACAGAAGCGATTGTTTTGAGGGATGGGTTTCTTTTGAAAATGTTAGTATTTCAAAAAAAAATTGAATTAAAATTCAATATTCTATTAAATAGTAAAATCAAATTGCATATTTTGAAATTAACTCTAGATAACTGTCTGTGTCCAATAATTTAGTGACTTATCCAAACTTGCAAATACAGAGACATTGTCTAGTTTTGGTGTGACCGATGAACCAGGTTCCAAGAATGAAAGAATATTTTTTTATGCTTACTTCTCACTGCTTCTTTGTCCGCGACGTTTTCCATCTTGACACCGATGTCATTTACCTTGGCTTCTAGTTCTGTGTTTAAAATTTCAGGCGAGACTTTTGGATTGTGACTTAACGATTTGCCATCACCGTTACTCAATTTTTCATAAGGGTGCTCCTCGGGTGCTGGTACATTGCGTGTATATGAATCTGTCTTCGATGACGAACTTTCCTCTATGTCGCCTTTAGACTTATCTATTTTTTCGTAACCATTTGTTTCTGATAGTGTTGTATACCATCCTGTAGACAAAGAAGCTGTTTGTTTCAATTCAAATGCATCTGGTGCATAACCATTTTTAATGATGAATTTTTCATCAGACACAAACTCATTATTAATTCGGCCAAAGTAGTTCTGTTCTTCACGTTTGGAAAATGGTAGAGCGCCCATCACACCTTCACTAAAGGTGGCCAGTGCTACCAAAATTCCGAACACACACAAAATGCATCTGAAAGGAATAATAATGAAATATATTCTTTTAAGCGATTAAGTTAAGGTACTTATGTCAGATGCCACCTTGGGCTCGATGTTAAAGGATAGATTGGCCAGAGTAAGACCATTATAGGGTGGTTGCGTGAAATCAATGCAGTGTAATGTGAGCTTCACATGATTCAACAAAATTATTGTTTTTAAAAATCCTATTTTGTATCGATTTTAACTTACATGGCAACAATGGCTGACGTATCTTTTTCAAGATCTGGTTTTTGCAGGCAAGCAACTCTGTTTACAGGAAGTTTTACGGGCCCTAAAAGTTTAAGAATACAGACTTAATGTCACTTTTCGGTCTTTTCTGTGCAACTCAAACCTTTCGAATTTGGCTATTTATTTGGAAATCAAATTCAACCACCTCCAGCGAAAACTTGAAATAAAACATATTTTATAATGATAATTACCCATTGAAAAGAGTCTAGAAATATCTTCACTGTGACAGGAAGCGGGAACACAAACTCCCCAGTTTAACTTTAGTATTAAACCTCTTGTATCCTACAAACATAAACATATCGTCGGTATCATGGAATTCGATTTTCAATTTATCTTGGAAAATTATCTGGTGTTCGGTTTTTTTTTTTTCAAATACAGACTTTTACTCAAACAACGTTTTGTTAATTTGGTTGAAACTGTTAAATAATAGTTAAATCCCTTTTCCATGACAACCTATTATACAATACATATGTAATTAATTTACGACTGGATAAGGAGAAGTTCGGTCGTTATAGGTTGTAGAGTCTTTTATAGTGCATGCATTATCTGGTATTGAAATGAAATGAAATGAAGTGGGATTAAAGGTCCTACTGTTTTGCTCCTAAACTGGATCTAGGAATTAAATAGTTGCAACAATGCTTAACCCGGAGCACATATCGTTAGTAGGCCTATTTATTTAACCCTCATCTCAACTTTAAACAAACAAGACGCAATTCTTAACGTATTCAACAAAAGTCAGCTGGTCCCGGCTTACGGAACGCAGCTATTATAGCACCAGCGCTTACTTTTGTTTATAAACAGTTACTGGTCGTTACCGTAATGACGTCACAGTCGGTATCTACGGAGCGGATTTTTTCCCCATACTTCTAACCCCATACCTAGTAATTCTATGCTAATATGCTTATTTCTATGCATGTAACTTTTTTATGGTGGCTGATTGGTATCATGTCGTGATACGACATTATAACCCGACACCGCGACAACCCGACATTTTTTACCTGACACTACGACATTTTCACCGGATACCACGACATTAAGAATGTCGTAATGTCGCGTAAAAATGTCGTATTGTCGCGTAAAAATGTCGTGATGTCGTAATGTAAGCGGTTTGTACATTGGTGTGCACGTATAAAGACCCCTTGACATTAAAGAAATTAAATAGTTGCAACGATGCTTAACCCGGAGCACATATCGTAGGCCTATTTATTTAACCCTCATCTCAACTTTAAACAAACAAGACGCAATTCTTAACGTATTCAACAAAAGTCAGCTGGTCCCGGCTTACGGAACGCAGCTATTATAGCACCAGCGCTTACTTTTTTTTATAAACAGTTACTGGTCGTTACCGTAATGACGTCACAGTCGGTATCTACGGAGCGGATTTTTTCCCCAAACTTCCAACCCCATACCTAGTAATTCTATACTAATATGCTTATTTCTATGCATGTAACTTTTTTATGGTGGCTGATTGGTATCATGTCGTGATGTCGTGGTGTCGCCCTTCATAAGGCGACAACGCGACAACCCGACATCACGACATTATAACCCGACACCGCGACAACACGACATTTTTTACCCGACACTACGACATTTTCACCCGACACCACGACATTAAGAAAGTCGTAATGTCGCGTAAAAATGTCGTATTGTCGCGTAAAAATGTCGTAATGTCGTAATGTAAGCGGTTTGTACATTGGTGTGCACGTATAAAGACCCCTTGGCAGTTAGAATACGATATAAGAGTAAGCCATTTTGCTGTGTGCCCGGGAAAAATTTTCCTCATAGTACACTGTATAGCGTATGCCCGTCTTCAATAATCCAGTCCATGTATAAGGGCAGAACAGTAGGACGACGTTTAACTCAATTTCATTTCTTATTAATTTTACTGGAACCATTTTATTGAGTTAACTGTTTGTTTTTTCTCTTATATGTACTTTTCTTTACTGGTATATCCTTTAATTTCGTACATTGTACATGGACACAAGACCTGATATGTGTGTAAATAATTTCGCTTTTGACCATATTTTTGCCGCAAATCAGGGGCTAGTCGTGTTCACGGTGTCAACGCAACATTTATCTGAAGTTCTTGTCCCGTAATCCAGACATATTTGCACAGAAATTCTCCCTGACAAATGTAAACAAACCAACGTGTTCCGTCTCGTAAAAGATATTCCTTTGTCTATTTATGGCTATTGACCCGTGACCCAATGACGTTTATTGCTTTTGTGGTTTCTGATTGAATTAGAATTTGATTTCTTCAACACATTATGGCTACACTTGACAAATATAGTCCGAGACGTAATTCGAGTGCTGGTCTGATTGTGCAAAAACGTTGCAAAAGAAATGTGTACTACAGTGACCACTTACTTGTTTACTTGTGCAGAAAAGCGTCAGATTTTCAACATGAATTTGCTGAGACAAGATGAAACGATTTTCGTGGCTAAATCACAGCCTTTATCTAGAATTATTTGCTTTTGAACGTAAAATATTTTATTCTTTTTGACAGAAAAATGTCGCCATATCTGTCGGGTTATTACATTATACATGTCACCGATCAGCCGTCATACAATTTCAAACAGGTCCATCCGTTACGAGAATCAGCATTAGAATTATGACGCTTTTATCGAGTAACATTTGTGAAATGTCAAAATTTTTCTGTCAAAAAGAATAAAATATGGGTATATACCTGTGACTGGGATGCACCCACCATCAGCCTATGATGGCCATTGAAGGCAGAATGGGTTAAGGGTGTGGCACCTGTACAGCCTAGGAAAGCTAGCTAGTCTGCTATATATTATATAAGGGTACTTATTAATCACTGGTCTAATGGTCTGATGATAAACTTCTTATGTCTTCCAAATAACCACCACAACACTGGTCCAATACAACTAGGTTGTACCATCCAAATTAACATTCAGACAGCATATTGACAGCCAAAGATCAGTAGGGTTAATGCACATGAGTATAGGCTTTTTATGCCCTATAACAACACATGCACATGCACTCTGATGTCATAAATACAGCGCAGTCCATTTTTAATATAAGGGACTGGGCAGATTTACAACACCTCCCCCCCTCCACAATTTTATAAAAAGGGTCCTTCCTCCCCAGTCCTATGTACACTCGGGGGAGAAGGAAAGAATAAACAAAAAAAATGTTAAATTAAAACTGACTTCCAGGGATAAAAATCCCCATAAAAACACTAATTTTAAAATTATTGACAGGGATAATAAAATTTTTAAGAGAGATCACATATAGGGCATATATATACATCTATAGATTCCGCCTCCTCCGGGGTTAAATCAGTACACCTGCAATGGAACCATTCAAGACATTGATCGCATTGAATTCCAAATCCTCGCCCCGAGGTTTTCGACATATTAATAATAATAATAACTAGATCTGCAAAGCAGATTTTAAAGCTTTCATATTCACAGTCACTTCCTGTCACGTCACATGTCATAGGTCATGTAAATAATCTCATCAAGAAAAAAAAAATCATTAAAATCGGTCTAAATATAGCGAAGTTTTTATGATTTTTCACTCGTAAACAACTTTATCGGCACGAAAAACATCAAAGACAAAATTCGAAAATGTGACATTTTCAAATAGCAATATTTCGACCCTGGTCCCGGCTATCCAGAAATGTATTCATTTTGGAAATAGGAGACGTATTCTCCAAACTACGGCCTATTGCTTTCATTTACGTGCACGTTTATGTCGATTTTTCACCGTTTCTCATATTCAGTTCGAAATGGTGACATCACGTGACCGAAATCAAAATGCTGATCACATAGACTTTTAGGCATTCCTTCAAGGATTCCGAAAATGTAACTCCCATGTCTGTAAGTAAAATATCGCAAAAGCCTTAATGATGTTTCACGTTTCAAGATAGCGGCACTTCCGGTTTAAGTCACAAACTCAATATTTGGTGTACGAATCAGTATTTACTTATCTAGTAAAAAATCAGGTCATTCTGACCTATATTTCTTTGATTTTTTTTAAAAATTTGATCCTTAATTTCACCAAGGGGAGATGATTTTAAAAATTTCTAATGACATCTTTAAAGTTGCATCGGTAAGATCTACTTACATACTAAATTTCATGAAAATCGTACAACTATTAAAGAAGTTGTCAAGTTGGTCTCAACTTCCGGTTCAAAACCACAGCGACTAATTTTCGAAATTCGAAAATCTGAAACTGCAGTTGAAAATAATTTTTGTCAAGGTACTCACAGAAAAAAGAATTAGTAAAATAGGTTAAATAGTCACAGAGTTACAGTAATGCAGGTCAAATTCATTCGTTCGTAAAATTCGGTGATTTCGAATGCTTAAAACGTTTTGAAAATATATTTAATCACTACTCACCACCTATTTTTGGTGGGGTAGGTCAAAGTTTCAGAAACATCCTATGGTTATATTCTGAGAAATCCGATTTGCAGGAAACACATGTTGACTTTACGAGAAAGACCTCTAAACATGCTCCAATTTGTAAAAATACGACTTTTTGGATTTTCAATCTCTTTTTTTCGGCTATCCCTGATATTTAAAAAAATGATACAATGATTTCACACAACAGGCTAGCTATTGACAAGAGTTTCACCGCCCTCCCTTCATTATAACCAAAGTTATCGTGCCCTAAAGAATCAAAAAATCAGCATGCTTATCTCTGCTTACCCTAGGCAGAAAAGGCTCATCTTTGAACTCAATCATGACATTGACTTAGTGAACGTATACACCAAGTTTGAACATTCTAGCTTAATTAAAACGAGAGTTATTGTGTTCCAAAGTCCCGGCCCTTCAAATTGCTTCTATTTTTCATTTTCAATTCAAAATGGTGACCATCACGTGACCGAAATCAAAATTCTGATCCGTTAGATTTTTAGGCATTCCTTCATGGATTCCGAAAATATAACTCCCGAGTCTGTAAGTAAAAGAGCAAAAAAGCCTTTTTGATTTTTCACTTTTAAAGACGGTGGCACTTATGGTTCGATCCACAAACTCCATATTTTGTGTACGAATCAGTAATTACTTGTCTAGTATCGAAAAAAAAAATCAGGTCATTCTGACCTATATTTCGATGATTTTTTTGAAAATTTTTATCCTCAATTTCGTCAAGGGGAGATAATTTAGAAAATTTCTAATTATATTTTTGAAGTCACATAGGTAAGATCTACTTATATACTAAATTTCATGAAAATCGTAAAACTATTAAAGAAGCTGTCAAATTGGTCTAAACATCCGGTTCGAACTTCCGGTTCGAAATCACAGTTTCATCTGTGAAACTGCAGATGAAAATGATTTTTTTTCAAGGTATTCAAAGAAAAAAGAATTAGTAAAATCGGTCAAAAAATAACAAAGTTACGACTATGCATTGTCAGTTTTTTCGTTCGTAAAATTCGGTGATTTCGGATTCGTAAAACGTTTTAAAAATATATTTAATCAAGGTTCGCACCCCATTTTTTTTGGAGGGGGGGGGGGTAGGTCAAAATTTCAGAAAGATCCTATGGATAGATTCTGAGAAATCCGATTTGCAGAAAACACACACACACAAAAAATAATAATAATAACTTTAACAGAAACAATAAGCTTTCATATGTAACATGAAAGCTTAACTAGATCTGCTACTGTCCCATGCAGATATGAAAGCTTTCATATTCACAGTCACTTCCTGTCACTTCATGGGTCATATAAATAATCCGAACAAGAAAAAATAAATCATTAAAATCGGTCACAATCTAGCGAAATTAATGTGATTTTTCACTCGTAAACAACGTTTTCGGCACGAAAAACATCAAAGGCGAAATTCGAATGTTTGAAATATTCAAATACCAAAATTTCGACACGTATCCCGGCTATCCTGAAATGTATTAAATTTTAGACATAGGAGACGCATTGAACATACTATGTCCTATTGTGTTTGTTTACAATTCCGTAAATGTTGATTTTTCACTATGTTTCATATTCACTTCAAAATGGCGACCATCAGCTGAACTAAATCAAAATTCTGCTCTGAACGCTTTTTAGATCTTCCTTCAAGGATTCAGAAAATGTAAGTCCCATGTCTGTATGTGCAATATCGCAAAAGTTCGATGGCTTTTTCACGTTTCAAGATGGTGGCACTTCCGGTTCGATTGACAAACACCATGTTTTGTGGACGAATCAATAATTACTTGTCTAGTATCGAAAAAAAATTAGGTCATTCAGACCTTTATTTCGACGATTTTTATGAAAAATTTGATTCGTAATTTCACCAAGGGGAGATAATTTAGAAAATTTCAAAAGTCATTTTTCAAGTCGCATCAGAAATGTCTACTTACATACTAAATTTCAACAAAATCGAACAACTATTAAAGAAGTTGTCAAGTTAGTCTCAACTTCCGGTTCGAAATCACAGCGACGAATTTTCGAATATTACAAAACTTTTAAAAATAAGCTCCCCCTGACCAGCCTAATCGTTCGCAATAAACGTTTGCCTATTAAAATCGACAAATTGCTGACTTTAAAGTGAGAAACATTACAACCGGGCGCAATTTTCTATTTTATCACTTTTACAGTACCATTGTTTACCAACTGGTTATTACAAAACTTTATAAATAAAAGAGAAAGAGAGAAATGCGGCTTAACGTCCATACGACACAAACTAGGTCATTTCGGGGCTAACATATGTCTTTTAATTGTATTTAAAATTTTCCCTTCCACGTACGGGTCTTTAGACGTGGGAGGAAACCGAAGGACACGGAGAAAACCCACGAGGTTGGTCACCATACTCCATGTCACGTGCGACCTGGAAATTGAAACGACGCCGGTTGACTCAATGGCAGACGTTACTATACAGCGCGCACATGGTAACCATTCAGCCATTCAGCCTCCCTAAAATCGGGAAATTGCTGACTTATAGCAAGAAACATTTCAACCGGGCAATCAATCGAAACAACGCCAGTTAACTCAATGGCAGACGTTACGATACAGAGCGCAGGTCCTAACCATTCAGCCACATAACCGCCCTAAATTTGGCAAATTGCTGACATACAGCCAGAAACATTTCAACCGGGCGAAATTTTCTATTTTAACAGTTTAATTTGCACGGTACCTTTAATTATCAACCGAATATTACAAAACTTTTAAAAATAAGCTCCTCCTGACCAGCTTAATCGTCCGCATTAAACGTTTGCCCCCTAAAATCGGCAAATTGCTGACTTTAAAGTGAGAAACATTACAACCGGGCGAAATTTTCTGCTTTATCACTTTTACTGTACCTTTGATTACCAACCGATTAATAAAAAACTTTAAAAATAAGAGAGAAATGCGGCTTAACGTCCATTCGACACAAACGAGGTCATTTCGGGACTAACATATGTTTTTTAATTTTATTTAAAAACTTCCCTTGCGCGTACTGGTCTTTAGCCGTTGGGAGGAAACCGAAGGACACGGAGAAAACCCACGAGGTTGGACACCATACTCCATGTCACATGCGACCTGAAAATCGAAACGACGCCGGTTGACTCAATGACAGACGTTACGATACAGCGCGCACATGCTAACCATTCAGCCATTCAGCCTCCCTAAAATCGGGAAATTCCTGACTTATAGCAAGAAACATTTCAACCGGGCGAAATTTTCTCTTTTAACAGTTTGAAATGCACGGTACTTTAATTACCACCCGATTATTACAAAACTTTTGAAAATAAGCTCCAACTCAACAGCTAAATCGCATGCAATAAACGTTTGGCCTGAATTGAAAGTTCTGCACCGAGAAAGTTTATCTCGATTTTCCGGCGTGGTTCCCCCTTGTCATTGAGGCAGAACGGAGGGCCTGACAAGGACAGCTGTCTAGTTGTTCGGATGGGACGAAAAACCAAGGTCCCGTGTACACATTGAAGTGCACTTAAAATATCCGTAAGCAGTTGAAATTCGATACTGTTGAATAAGCTCTATACTATGACTAAATGTGTAGATTGTAGTCACCCACACATGTTTCGCTTAACAATGAAAGGATGCCGTTTTCAATGTTCTATCCTTTTGTTCTTCTACTCCTGATATGTTGGATTGTTGATCGATGGTTTCACATAAGAGACTACCAATAAGACTCATTGTAGAAGAAATTCCCAAAAAATATTAAGTTGACTTTACGAGAAAGACCTCTAAACATGCTCCAAATTGTAAAAATACGACTTTTTGGATTTTCAATCTCTTTATTTCGCCTATCCCTGATATTTAAAATAAATGATACAATGATTTCACACATCAGGCTAGCTATTGGACTCTCTATTGACAAAAGTTTCACCGCCCTCCCTTCTTTATAACCGAAGTTATGGGTTAAGGGTGTGGCACCTGTACAGCCTAGGAAAGCTAGCTAGTCTGCTATATATTATATAAGGGTACTTATTAATCACTGGTCTAATGGTCTGATGATAAACTTCTTATGTCTTCCAAATAACCACCACAACACTGGTCCAATACAACTAGGTTGTACCATCCAAATTAACATTCAGACAGCATATTGACAGCCAAAGATCAGTAGGGTTAATGCACATGAGTATAGGCTTTTTATGCCCTATAACAACACATGCACATGCACTCTGATGTCATAAATACAGCGCAGTCCATTTTTAATATAAGGGACTGGGCAGATTTACAACACCTCCCCCCCTCCACAATTTTATAAAAAGGGTCCTTCCTCCCCAGTCCTATGTACACTCGGGGGAGAAGGAAAGAATAAACAAAAAAAATGTTAAATTAAAACTGACTTCCAGGGATAAAAATCCCCATAAAAACACTAATTTTAAAATTATTGACAGGGATAATAAAATTTTTAAGAGAGATCACATATAGGGCATATATATACATCTATAGATTCCGCCTCCTCCGGGGTTAAATCAGTACACCTGCAATGGAACCATTCAAGACATTGATCGCATTGAATTCCAAATCCTCGCCCCGAGGTTTTCGACATATTAATAATAATAATAACTAGATCTGCAAAGCAGATTTTAAAGCTTTCATATTCACAGTCACTTCCTGTCACGTCACATGTCATAGGTCATGTAAATAATCTCATCAAGAAAAAAAAAATCATTAAAATCGGTCTAAATATAGCGAAGTTTTTATGATTTTTCACTCGTAAACAACTTTATCGGCACGAAAAACATCAAAGACAAAATTCGAAAATGTGACATTTTCAAATAGCAATATTTCGACCCTGGTCCCGGCTATCCAGAAATGTATTCATTTTGGAAATAGGAGACGTATTCTCCAAACTACGGCCTATTGCTTTCATTTACGTGCACGTTTATGTCGATTTTTCACCGTTTCTCATATTCAGTTCGAAATGGTGACATCACGTGACCGAAATCAAAATGCTGATCACATAGACTTTTAGGCATTCCTTCAAGGATTCCGAAAATGTAACTCCCATGTCTGTAAGTAAAATATCGCAAAAGCCTTAATGATGTTTCACGTTTCAAGATAGCGGCACTTCCGGTTTAAGTCACAAACTCAATATTTGGTGTACGAATCAGTATTTACTTATCTAGTAAAAAATCAGGTCATTCTGACCTATATTTCTTTGATTTTTTTTAAAAATTTGATCCTTAATTTCACCAAGGGGAGATGATTTTAAAAATTTCTAATGACATCTTTAAAGTTGCATCGGTAAGATCTACTTACATACTAAATTTCATGAAAATCGTACAACTATTAAAGAAGTTGTCAAGTTGGTCTCAACTTCCGGTTCAAAACCACAGCGACTAATTTTCGAAATTCGAAAATCTGAAACTGCAGTTGAAAATAATTTTTGTCAAGGTACTCACAGAAAAAAGAATTAGTAAAATAGGTTAAATAGTCACAGAGTTACAGTAATGCAGGTCAAATTCATTCGTTCGTAAAATTCGGTGATTTCGAATGCTTAAAACGTTTTGAAAATATATTTAATCACTACTCACCACCTATTTTTGGTGGGGTAGGTCAAAGTTTCAGAAACATCCTATGGTTATATTCTGAGAAATCCGATTTGCAGGAAACACATGTTGACTTTACGAGAAAGACCTCTAAACATGCTCCAATTTGTAAAAATACGACTTTTTGGATTTTCAATCTCTTTTTTTCGGCTATCCCTGATATTTAAAAAAATGATACAATGATTTCACACAACAGGCTAGCTATTGACAAGAGTTTCACCGCCCTCCCTTCATTATAACCAAAGTTATCGTGCCCTAAAGAATCAAAAAATCAGCATGCTTATCTCTGCTTACCCTAGGCAGAAAAGGCTCATCTTTGAACTCAATCATGACATTGACTTAGTGAACGTATACACCAAGTTTGAACATTCTAGCTTAATTAAAACGAGAGTTATTGTGTTCCAAAGTCCCGGCCCTTCAAATTGCTTCTATTTTTCATTTTCAATTCAAAATGGTGACCATCACGTGACCGAAATCAAAATTCTGATCCGTTAGATTTTTAGGCATTCCTTCATGGATTCCGAAAATATAACTCCCGAGTCTGTAAGTAAAAGAGCAAAAAAGCCTTTTTGATTTTTCACTTTTAAAGACGGTGGCACTTATGGTTCGATCCACAAACTCCATATTTTGTGTACGAATCAGTAATTACTTGTCTAGTATCGAAAAAAAAAATCAGGTCATTCTGACCTATATTTCGATGATTTTTTTGAAAATTTTTATCCTCAATTTCGTCAAGGGGAGATAATTTAGAAAATTTCTAATTATATTTTTGAAGTCACATAGGTAAGATCTACTTATATACTAAATTTCATGAAAATCGTAAAACTATTAAAGAAGCTGTCAAATTGGTCTAAACATCCGGTTCGAACTTCCGGTTCGAAATCACAGTTTCATCTGTGAAACTGCAGATGAAAATGATTTTTTTTCAAGGTATTCAAAGAAAAAAGAATTAGTAAAATCGGTCAAAAAATAACAAAGTTACGACTATGCATTGTCAGTTTTTTCGTTCGTAAAATTCGGTGATTTCGGATTCGTAAAACGTTTTAAAAATATATTTAATCAAGGTTCGCACCCCATTTTTTTTGGAGGGGGGGGGGGGTAGGTCAAAATTTCAGAAAGATCCTATGGATAGATTCTGAGAAATCCGATTTGCAGAAAACACACACACACAAAAAATAATAATAATAACTTTAACAGAAACAATAAGCTTTCATATGTAACATGAAAGCTTAACTAGATCTGCTACTGTCCCATGCAGATATGAAAGCTTTCATATTCACAGTCACTTCCTGTCACTTCATGGGTCATATAAATAATCCGAACAAGAAAAAATAAATCATTAAAATCGGTCACAATCTAGCGAAATTAATGTGATTTTTCACTCGTAAACAACGTTTTCGGCACGAAAAACATCAAAGGCGAAATTCGAATGTTTGAAATATTCAAATACCAAAATTTCGACACGTATCCCGGCTATCCTGAAATGTATTAAATTTTAGACATAGGAGACGCATTGAACATACTATGTCCTATTGTGTTTGTTTACAATTCCGTAAATGTTGATTTTTCACTATGTTTCATATTCACTTCAAAATGGCGACCATCAGCTGAACTAAATCAAAATTCTGCTCTGAACGCTTTTTAGATCTTCCTTCAAGGATTCAGAAAATGTAAGTCCCATGTCTGTATGTGCAATATCGCAAAAGTTCGATGGCTTTTTCACGTTTCAAGATGGTGGCACTTCCGGTTCGATTGACAAACACCATGTTTTGTGGACGAATCAATAATTACTTGTCTAGTATCGAAAAAAAATTAGGTCATTCAGACCTTTATTTCGACGATTTTTATGAAAAATTTGATTCGTAATTTCACCAAGGGGAGATAATTTAGAAAATTTCAAAAGTCATTTTTCAAGTCGCATCAGAAATGTCTACTTACATACTAAATTTCAACAAAATCGAACAACTATTAAAGAAGTTGTCAAGTTAGTCTCAACTTCCGGTTCGAAATCACAGCGACGAATTTTCGAATATTACAAAACTTTTAAAAATAAGCTCCCCCTGACCAGCCTAATCGTTCGCAATAAACGTTTGCCTATTAAAATCGACAAATTGCTGACTTTAAAGTGAGAAACATTACAACCGGGCGCAATTTTCTATTTTATCACTTTTACAGTACCATTGTTTACCAACTGGTTATTACAAAACTTTATAAATAAAAGAGAAAGAGAGAAATGCGGCTTAACGTCCATACGACACAAACTAGGTCATTTCGGGGCTAACATATGTCTTTTAATTGTATTTAAAATTTTCCCTTCCACGTACGGGTCTTTAGACGTGGGAGGAAACCGAAGGACACGGAGAAAACCCACGAGGTTGGTCACCATACTCCATGTCACGTGCGACCTGGAAATTGAAACGACGCCGGTTGACTCAATGGCAGACGTTACTATACAGCGCGCACATGGTAACCATTCAGCCATTCAGCCTCCCTAAAATCGGGAAATTGCTGACTTATAGCAAGAAACATTTCAACCGGGCAATCAATCGAAACAACGCCAGTTAACTCAATGGCAGACGTTACGATACAGAGCGCAGGTCCTAACCATTCAGCCACATAACCGCCCTAAATTTGGCAAATTGCTGACATACAGCCAGAAACATTTCAACCGGGCGAAATTTTCTATTTTAACAGTTTAATTTGCACGGTACCTTTAATTATCAACCGAATATTACAAAACTTTTAAAAATAAGCTCCTCCTGACCAGCTTAATCGTCCGCATTAAACGTTTGCCCCCTAAAATCGGCAAATTGCTGACTTTAAAGTGAGAAACATTACAACCGGGCGAAATTTTCTGCTTTATCACTTTTACTGTACCTTTGATTACCAACCGATTAATAAAAAACTTTAAAAATAAGAGAGAAATGCGGCTTAACGTCCATTCGACACAAACGAGGTCATTTCGGGACTAACATATGTTTTTTAATTTTATTTAAAAACTTCCCTTGCGCGTACTGGTCTTTAGCCGTTGGGAGGAAACCGAAGGACACGGAGAAAACCCACGAGGTTGGACACCATACTCCATGTCACATGCGACCTGAAAATCGAAACGACGCCGGTTGACTCAATGACAGACGTTACGATACAGCGCGCACATGCTAACCATTCAGCCATTCAGCCTCCCTAAAATCGGGAAATTCCTGACTTATAGCAAGAAACATTTCAACCGGGCGAAATTTTCTCTTTTAACAGTTTGAAATGCACGGTACTTTAATTACCACCCGATTATTACAAAACTTTTGAAAATAAGCTCCAACTCAACAGCTAAATCGCATGCAATAAACGTTTGGCCTGAATTGAAAGTTCTGCACCGAGAAAGTTTATCTCGATTTTCCGGCGTGGTTCCCCCTTGTCATTGAGGCAGAACGGAGGGCCTGACAAGGACAGCTGTCTAGTTGTTCGGATGGGACGAAAAACCAAGGTCCCGTGTACACATTGAAGTGCACTTAAAATATCCGTAAGCAGTTGAAATTCGATACTGTTGAATAAGCTCTATACTATGACTAAATGTGTAGATTGTAGTCACCCACACATGTTTCGCTTAACAATGAAAGGATGCCGTTTTCAATGTTCTATCCTTTTGTTCTTCTACTCCTGATATGTTGGATTGTTGATCGATGGTTTCACATAAGAGACTACCAATAAGACTCATTGTAGAAGAAATTCCCAAAAAATATTAAGTTGACTTTACGAGAAAGACCTCTAAACATGCTCCAAATTGTAAAAATACGACTTTTTGGATTTTCAATCTCTTTATTTCGCCTATCCCTGATATTTAAAATAAATGATACAATGATTTCACACATCAGGCTAGCTATTGGACTCTCTATTGACAAAAGTTTCACCGCCCTCCCTTCTTTATAACCGAAGTTATCGTGCCCTAAAGAATCAACAAATCAGCATGCTTATCTCTGCTTACCCTAGGCAGAAAATGCTCATCTTTCAACTCAATCATGTCATTGACCTAGTGAACGTCTACACCAAGTTTGAACATTCTAGCTTAATTAGAAGGAGAGTTATTGTGTTCCAAAGTCCCGGCCCTTCAAATTGCTTCTATTTTTCATTTTCAATTCAAAATGGTGACCATCACGTGACCGAAATCAAAATTCTGATCGGATAGATTTTTAGGAATTCCTTCAAGGATTCCCAAAAAATAACTCCCGAGTCTGTAAGTAAAATAGCAAAAAAGCCTTTTTGATTTTTCACTTTTAAAGATGGTGGCACTTCGGATTCGATCAACAAACTCCATATTTTGTGTACGAATCAGTAATCGCTTGTCTAGTAACAAAAAAAAAATTAGGTCATTCTGACCTATATTTCTTTGATTTTTTTGAAAAATTTGATCCTTAATTTCGTCAAAGGGAGATAATTTAGAAAATATCTAATTATATTTTTGAAGTCACATCGGTAAGATCTACTTATATACTAAATTTCATGAAAATCGTACAACTATTAAAGAAGTTGTCAAATTGGTCTAAACTTCCGGTTCGAAATCACAGCGACGAATTTTCGAAATTCGAAAATGTGAAACTGCAGATGAAAATGAGTTTTTTCAAGGTATTCAAAGAAAAAAGAATTAGTAAAATCGGTCAAAAAATAATAAAGTTACGGCTACCCATTTTCAGTTTATTCGTTCGTAAAATTCGGGGATTTCGGATTCGTAAAACGTTTTGAAAATATATTTAATCAACAGCCACCACCCATTTTTGGGGGGATAGGTAAAAGTTTCAGAAAGATCCTATGGTTAGATTCCGAGAAATCCGATTTGTGGATAAAACACACAAAAAAATAATAATAATTGGAACTAGATCTGCTACTGTCCCATGCAGATATGAAAGCTTTCATATTCACAGTCACTTCCTGTCACTTCATGGGTCATATAAATAATCCGAACAAGAAAAAATAAATCATTAAAATCGGTCACAATCTAGCGAAATTAATGTGATTTTTCACTCGTAAACAACATTGTCGGCACGAAAAACATCAAAGGCGAAATTCGAATTTTTGAAATATTCAAATACCAAAATTTCGACACGTATCCCGGCTATCCTGAAATGTATTAAATTTTAGACATAGGAGACGCATTGAACATACTATGTCCTATTGTGTTTGTTTACACTTCCGTAAATGTTGATTTTTCACTATGTTTCATATTCACTTCAAAATGGCGACCATCAGCTGACCTAAATCAAAATTCTGCTCTAAACGCTTTTTAGGTTTTCCTTCAAGGATTCAGAAAATGTAAGTCCCATGTCTGTAAGTGCAATATCGCAAAAGTTCTATTGCTTTTTCACGTTTCAAGATGGTGGCACTTCCGGTTCGATTGACAAACTCCATGTTTTGTGGACGAATCAGTAATTACTTGTCTAGTATCGAAAAAAAATTAGGTCATTCAGACCTTTATTTCGACGATTTTTATGAAAAATTTGATTCTTAATTTCACCAAGGGGAGATAATTTAGAAAATTTTAAAAGTCATTTTCCAAGTCGCATCAGTAATGTCTACTTACATACTAAATTTCATGAAAATCCTACAACTATTAAAGAAGTTGTCAAGTTAGTCTCAACTTCCGGTTCGAAATCACAGCGACGAATTTTCGAATATTACAAAACTTTTAAAAATAAACTCCCCCTGACCAGCCTAATCGTTCGCAATAAACGTTTGCCTATTAAAATCGGCAAATTGCTGACTTTAAAGTGAGAAACATTACAACCGGGAGCAATTTTCTATTTTATCACTTTTACAGTACCATTAATTACCAACTGATTATTATAAAACTTTATCAATAAAAGAGAAAGAGAGAAATGCGGCTTAACGTCCATACGACACAAACTAGGTCGTTTCGGGGCTAACATATGTCTTTTAATTGTATTTAAAAACTTCCCTTGCACGTATGGGTCTTTAGACGTGGGAGGAAACCGAAGGACACGGAGAAAACCCACGAGGTTGGACACCATACTCCATGTCACGATCGGCAAATTGCTGACTTTAAAGTGAGAAACATTACAACCGGGCGAAATTTTCTACTTTATCACTTTTACAGTACCTTTGATTACCAACCGATTATTACAAAACTTTAAAAATAAAACAGAAGGAGAGAAATGCGGATTAACGTCCATTCGACACAAACTAGGTCATTTCGGGACTAACATATGTTTTTAAATTTTATTTAAAAACTTCCCTTGCGCGTACTGGTCTTTAGCTGTTGGGAGGAAACCGAAGGACATGGAGAAAACCCATGAGGTTGGACACCATACTCCATGTCACATGCGACCAGAAAATCGAAACGACGCCGGTTGACTCAATGACAGACGTTGCGATACAGCGCGCACATGCTAACCATTCAGCCATTCAGCCTCCCTAAAATCGGGAAATTCCTGACTTATAGCAAGAAACATTTCAACCGGGCGAAATTTTCTCTTTTAACAGTTTGATATGCACGGTACGTTAATTACCAACCGATTATTATAAAACTTTTGAAAATAAGCTCAAGCTCCAACTCAACAGCTTAATCGTATGCAATAAACGTTTGGCCTGAATTGAAAGTTCTGCACCGAGAAAGTTTATCTCGATTTTCCGGCGTGGTTCCCCCTTGTCAGTGAGGCAGAACGGAGGGCCTGACAAGGACAGCTGTCTAGTTGTTCGGATGGGACGAAAAACCAAGGTCCCGTGTACACATTGGAGTGCACGTAAAATATCCCTAACCAGTTGAAATTCGATACTGTTGAATAAGCTCTATACGATGACTAAATGTGTAGATTGTAGTCACCCACACATGTTTCGCTTAACAATGAAAGGATGCCGTTTTCAATGTTCGATCCTTTTGTTCTTCTACTCCTGATATGTTGGATTGTTGATCGTTGGTTTCACATAAGATACTACCAATAAGACTCTTTGTAGAAGAAGTTCCCAAAAAATATTAAGATGACTTTACGAGAAAGACCTCTAAACATGCTCCAAATTGTAAAAATACGACTTTTTGGATTTTCAATCTCTCTTTTTCGCCTATTCCTGATATTTAAAATAAATGATACAATGATTTCACACAACAGGCTAGCTATTGGACTCTTTATTGACAAAAGTTTCACCGCCCTAAAGAATCAACAAATCAGCATGCTTATCTCTGCTTACCCTAGGCCAAATATGCTCATCTTTGAACTCAATCATGACATAGACCTAGTGAACGTCTACACGTTTGAACATTCTAGCTTAATTAGTAGGAGAGTTATCGTGTTCCAAAGTACCGACCCTTCAAATTGCTTCTATTTTTCATTTTCAATTCAAAATGGTGACCATCACGTGACCGAAATCCAAATTCTGATCCATAGATTTTTAGGAATTCCTTCAAGGATTCCGAAAATATAACTCCCGAGTCTGTAAGTAAAATAGCAAAAAAGCCTTTTTGATTTTTCACTTTTAAAGATGGTGGCACTTCCGGTTCTATCCACAAACCCCATATTTTGTGTACGAATCAGTAATTGCTTGTCTAGTATCAAAAAAAAATAATTAGGTCATTCTGACCTATATTTCGTCAAGGGCAGATAATTTAGAAAATATCTAATTATATTTTTAAAGTCACATCGGTAAGAGCTACTTATATACTAAATTTCATGAAAATCGTACAACTATTAAAGAAGTTGTCAAATTGGTCTAAACTTCCGGTTCGAAATCACAGCGACGAATTTTTGAAATTCGAAAATGTGAAACTGCAGATGAAAATGATTTTTTTCAAGGTATTCAAAGAAAAAAGAATTAGTAAAATCGGTCAAAAAATAACAAAGTTACGACTATGCAATTTCATTTTTTTTCGTTCGTAAAATTCGGTGATTTTGGATTCGTAAAACGTTTTGAAAATATATTTAATCAAGGTTCGCACCCCATTTTTGGGGGGGTAGGTCAAAATTTCAGAAAGATCCTATGGATAGATTCTGAGAAATCCGATTTGCAGAAAACACACAAAAAAAAAAAAATAATAATAACTAGATCTGCTACTGTCCCATGCAGATATGAAAGCTTTCATATTCATCGTCACGTGTCATCCATTATATCAAGCATCTCAAATAAAAGGATAAGAATAACAAACTATTAAAAGTGGTCAAAAACTCGCGAAGTTACAAGTCTAAATATAGTATGAAACATTGAGTAATCTGAAAACTAAAGGGAAATAACTGATACTTGTGTTGCTGTAATCGGGATGAATTCCCACTTCAAAACTTTCAGAAAATTGAAATGAAAATGGTAAGAAAACATCGAAAAATTAAATGAGATAACTTTGAACAAAACTAAAACAGGTTGAACTCAACTGTTTGAATATGTACGTTAAATATGTAGATTTGGAAAATTATAAAGACATAATATCAAAATCGGTCAAAAACTCACAAAGTTACAAATTTAAATGTAGTGAGAAACATTGCACCCGGGTCAAAAATAATCTTTAAACTAAAGGAAATAACTGAAACTTGTATAGCTGTAATCGTGACGACTTCTTAAGCATGTTTTAAACAAAGGGTCATAGACTGCAATATACAAGAATGGCACTCTGCAATAAAAAAAACTGGCCAAAGCAAGATTTCTATGCAGAAATTAAATAATTGCTAGAACCAGAAAAATATTTATCCACTATAATAAATAAGCAACATAGAGAAAATGAAATGAAATTGAATGGGGTTTAACGTCCTACTGTTCTGCTCCTACAACGGACTAATGAGGACGGGCATACGCCATAAAGTGTGCAATGAGGGAAATTTTACCCGGGCAGCGGCGTTACGGCCTACGAGGTTGGACAGGCGACCATACTCCTTGTCACGTACAACCAAGAAATCGAAACAACGCCAGTTGACTCAATGACAGACGTTATGATACAGAGCGCACGTGCTAACCATTCAGCCACGCAACATCCCTAAAATCGGCAAATTGCTGACCTACAGTGAGAAACATTTCAACCGGGCCAAATTTTCTATTGTAACAGTTTAATTTGCACGGTACCTTTAGTTATCAACCGAATATTACAAAACTTTTAAAAATAAGCTCCCCCTGACCAGCTTAATCGTTTCCTATAAACGTTTGCCCCTTAAAATCGACAAATTACTGACTTTAAAGTGAGAAACATTACAACCGGGCCAAATTTTCTGTTTCATCACTTTTACAGTACCTTTGATTACCAACCGATTATTACAAAACTTTAAAAATAAAAGAGAAAGAGATAAATGCGGCCTAACGTCCATTCGACACAAACTAGGTCATTTCGGGACTAACATATGTTTTTTAATTTTATTTTAAAACTCCCCTTGCGCGTACTGGTTTTTAGCCGTTGGGAGGAAACCGAAGAACACGGAGAAAACCCACGAGGTTGGACATCATACACCATGTCACGTGCAACCTGGAGATCGAAACGACGCCCGTTGACTCAATGACAGACGTTACGATACAGCGCTCACATGCTAACCATTCAGCCATTCAGCCTCCCTGAATTCGGAAAATTGCTGACTTATAGCAAGAAACATTTCAACCGGGCGAAATTTTCTCTTTTAACAGTTTAATGTGCACGGTACTTTAATTAGCAACCGATTATTACAAAACTTTTGCAAATAAGCTCCAACTGACCAGCTTAATCGTATGCAATAAACGTTTTGCCTGAATTGAAAGTTCTGCACGGAGAAAGTTCATCTCGATTTCCCGGCGTGGTTCCCCTTGTCAGTGAGGCAGAACGGAGGGTCTGACAAGCACAGCTGTCTAGTCCTTCGGATGGGACGAAAAACCAAGGTCCCGTGTACACATTGGAGTGCACGTAAAATATCCCTAAGCAGTTGGAATTCGATACTGTTGAATAAAGCTCTATACGATGACTAAATGTGCAGATTGTAGCCACCCACACTGCGTGTTTTGCTTAACAATGAAAGGGTGCCGTTTTCAATTTTCGATCCTTTTATTCTTCTACTCCTGATATGTTGGACTGTTGATCGATGGTTTCATATAAAAGACTACCAATAAGACTCTTTGTATAAGAAGTTCCCCAAAAATAGTATGTTGACTTTACGAGAAAGACCTCTAAACATGCTCCAAATTGTAAAAATTCATATATGAAAGCTTAATAACTTTAACAGAAACAATAAGCTTTCATATGTAATACATATGAAAGCTTAATAATCTTTCATATGTAATACATATGAAAACTTAATAATCTTAACAGAAACAATAAGCTTTCATATGTAATATGAAAGCTTAATAATAACTTTAACAGAAACAATAAGCTTTCATATGTAATATGAAAGCTTAATAATAGGAATAATCTTAACAGAAACAACAAGCTTTCATATGTAATATGAAAGCTTAATAATTTATTTTATTAAAGTGTCACAAATCGTATTTACAGAGATTTTACATCGTAATACAAATGATTTCTGGCCAACATAGGCCTATGAGACACTACAGTTAAAGACATTAGATACTATAATATTAAATAATACAATATAAATACTAGTAAAACAGTTTATTACGTAATCTCCTGTATCTAAAATATCAATCTAAATCAAAAAATTCTAAAAACATTAAATAATACAGTATAAAGCAATAAATACTAGTAAAACAGTTAATTACGTAATCTCCTGTGTCTAAAATATCAGTCTAAATCATAAAATTCCAAAACTATAGGCAAAAAACAGAGATAAAATAAAGTATATGTGTAAAATACATATTCTAGTAATGAAATTCCATCCAATATGTTAAAAACAATCATAAAAAAGTTCTAAAAAGTGAACGTTTTGAGTCAATCAAAGGATTTAAAATTATGTGGCGTTTTTCAGGGTATTTCGTCTATTTGTCAGTTTGTCTAAAAACATTCCAAGTTGACATTCAATGGGGTTTATTAAAATATATAGAAATTCCTCATATGTGGCTAAAAGATTAAAATCTTGGTTTTTTTTAACTTTAATAAAAGATCTGATCGTAGATCATTGTAACATGGACATTGGGATATAATATGGAATTAGGTTTCTATCACAGAATTTACATAGTCTTTGTTCGAGGGGAGTTGGGGGCTTCGTATAGCGGCCAGTCTGTATTGTGATTGGGAAAGAGCCACTCCTTAGCTGACATATCAATCTCCTTTGGTATCTGGGTATGTGTAGGTCAGTGACATAAGCCTCACGTGATACGCATGATTTAAACTTCCTGTATGTTCGCAGCTTGTTACCGTTAACATTGTTACGGTCATTGAAAACGTCTGATATCCACTCACTGTTATCCAGTTCTCTTAGTTTACACTTTGCAACATTTGAGACATATTTTACACTAATATTACCATTCAAGACAATACTATTGATATTAATAGATTTTACAAACTTATAAACACTATTTATCCACCCCCTTTTCTTTTTACAACGACATAAATATGAAAAAATCTTAAATAGTAAGCGATTGTTATCAAGGCGATACAGTTTACAGAGTTGTCTGATACATTCTAATTTTTGTTTAGTGAAGCAACTTATCCACCCCATATCACCTCTAACTGATAAGTTCGAAGTGGACCTACCCACACCCAAGAAAAATTTCATTGCTTTATTTTGTACTGAATTTTTACATGAATAAGACCGTGTTCCCCAAATGCCAGCGCAATACTACAATATTGGCTCGACTAAAGCCTCATATAGAGTCGTAAATACTTTATAGGACATTCCACCAGAATATTTAAATTTAGTGCAAAGTACACCTAAAGCTCTACTGGCTGATTTTGCGAGTTCTTTTGCCGTTTTTGACATGTCTAAATGTTCATTTAACCATAATCCTAAATAACGATAGGTGTCACTGTATACAATCTCATGTTTACCGCATTTAATGACATGACATGATCACTCGATAGTGAACAATTTTGGTTTTGGTCGTATTAAGGTTCATTTTCCATTTGTCACACCAGTTTAAAGGCACTTGTAAGAGCTTTCCCATGGATTGTTCGTCTGGGGCTATCAGGGCTATATCATCAGCATATAATAATATGGAAACATTAGTGTCTCCTATTTGGACACCACAGTTTATTTTTGTAATATCCCTTGCTAAATCATTTATATATACAGAAAATAAAATTGGTGATATCAAACAGCCTTGTTTTACACCTGACTCGATACCGAACCATGGCGTGAGTTGATTGTTAACCCGTACAGCACATTTTGTATGATCATACAGTGATTTAAGAACTTCAAACATCTTTCCACTTATACCAATACCCTGCAAATTATGCCACAGATAAGGGCGAGTCAGACCGTCGAATGCTGATTTGAAGTCAACATAACATATAAATGTTGATTTTTTGCTCATTTTTCTACCATTAATTATGTTGTATAATGAATAAATGTGGTCTGAACACCCCCGATGTTTTCTGAAACCATTCTGACAATCAGATATCAAATTATTAAATTCTAACCATTTAGTTAATCTCGTATTTAAAATATGACAGTAAACTTTACTCGGTACAGAAATCAATGATATACCTCTATAATTTGATACCTGTTTATCATCAGAATTTGGTTTCAAGATTGGGTGAATAACATTTGTAGTCCACTGGTCGGGCACTACACCAGAAGAAAAACAGCGAGAACACAGTTCATGGAGAATTGTTACAGCAGTCTCATTTTTCAAAATTTCCGCTGGTATTTGACCATAGCCGGAAGCTTTTCTAGGTGTAAGTTCATTCGCTGCCTTCCGAATCTCTTCCTTGGATATCTCAGGATTAAGCACATCACAGTTAGGATTGTCAACATTTTTCAATTCTGGGATTTCGAGTGGATCTGCGTGTTCGCTATTATATAATTTATTAAACCCCGATTTCCAAATATCCAATACACATTTTGGGTCACGTGTAAGACTTCTCCATCTTCAGTTTTAATAGTATGTGGTATTCGTCGTGACTTTCCAGAAATCTGGGAATTTGAATCGCAAAGTTCACTTAATTCCAATTGTTTTAGCTTCTGATACTTTCGTTTATTCTTCCGGTGTATATTATCGAAGTTTTTCCTATCAGCACAATAGTTTTGTCTTAAAAACTTTCTTTGAATATGTCTATTTTCCTTTAACCACAGTTTCTCCGATTGTTTCACCCTATTCCACAAAATAGTTAATTCCTGATTCCAATATGGCTTGAATTTAGACCTTATATTTTGTCCATTCTCAGGTTTCACATAATTATCTTTATAAGGAATATTGGATTCCATTTCACTAAGTAAGTACTTATGAAATTCATTGTAAGCTGATTGTATAGATTGTTGAGATATTGATTGTTTTTCAATCTGATATATTTTATTCAATACAGTAGTTAAAATTTCTGAATTCAATAAAAAGTCTTTCGGGATACTTGATAGATCATATTTCCTCATTACACGATTATCTAAGTATGATACGCTTGTTGGCTCGGTTGGGTCATTGTCTACCTCCCAAATGAGTAGCGAATGGTCCGGCGTAGAGTCTGGGTGTATATTCAGTTGGTCTATAACATCAGACATTTTCAGAACGGAAAATGTTTTTACACGGTCCACATTTCCATGTGGTGTACATACATAATCAACAACGGATTTTCCACTTGGACTGATACATGTAAAATCCTGGGTTCCCACCCTACCGTTCACCATTAGAAGATTTGACACGGTTAAGAAGTCTAGAAATAGGTTGCCATATTAATTTTCCTTTGTATCAATTACTATCCTTGGTTGAATATCGTCAACACCGTCAATGATATCTGATGATTCACCACAACGTGCATTAAAATCACCACATATATAAACATCACCGCCACTTCCCCTTCGGGAATTTTTATGAAGTTTTTGTCAGTTATGTCCATACCATTTAAAACCAGGTAAATTAATTTTATGTTCTCCCATTAAAAACGTTTCACAAATACCTAGGATGTCACAGTTCGCAAATCGTAAAGTTCTATGTTTGAAATCATTGTTTCCATTTTGTTTGTGTGAAAAACCATGGCTATTCCAGACACCAAACCGGAGATGACATCATGCTGACTTGTTGAGTATTCGCCCATCTCTGACTACATACTCCTTATCTTTACCAATTTCTTTTAAGACAGTTCTTAAATTTGATTCTTGTCTAATTTCTTCTAATGACTTGTCACTTTCAATGTAAACACTGCTATAGCTTGGCGCGTCTTTCAAACATCTTTTTCTTTTCATAACCTTGAGTTTGTCATCATGATTAATTAAGGTGACTATGACTAATCCTGGTTTGGTGTTTGGTGAAGTTTGGGTACGTTGGTGGTGAACTCTACTCTTTAGTTTCTTTCGTTCAACATGAGCTATGTTAATGTTTGTGAGTTGAAGACCGTCACTGATTAATTTGTTCACTTTATCCAACAATAACTCTTTAGTTTCTCCTTCGCATATTTCTAAGTTTTTAACTACGAAGTTTAATGATCTTGATCCCCTCTTTTGTCTCACTTTCCAAAACTTTAAATTTATTGTCAAAATATGTCCTTACTTTCACAATATCTGATTCTATTTGTTTTGAAACAGTTTCCTTCAGTTCCTCGCCAATCTTATTCTCTAGATGGCTCAACTCATTTTTAAATTTAGCATCAATAATTTTTGAGAGTTTATTTTCTAAATTTTTCTCCATATTTTCCATACGTTCAGTCAATTGGCGATGACTAAGACTTATCTTAGAGTTTATTTGAGTGCCCAGTTCAGCAACCGTGCTAACTAACGAGTTGATCAAATTGTGACGTATCAGCTTTACTTATTATACATTTTGATTTCTTTGCGTTATTATCTTCATTTTCTTCACTAAAAACGCCATCCTCGTTCTCTTCTGACTATAAAGTTTTTGTCTTGTAGAACGGGTATGACTTGTTTCGTCAGTAAGTGTAGTTGGTGTCACAGTGTTTGTCATCACATCCTTTACATACGTTTCAGAAGTCGATAAATCCGTTGAATCGGCGATATCCATTGACACAACATGTATTAATGTTATTATTCTTGAATAAATAAACGATAATAGTTTTCTTTGATATTTTAGTTGAGATATCCACTATAAGATATTTAAATATGGCGCGACTTTAACTTTTTTTGTTGCACGGATGACTGAACACTGGACGACAACACAACACGTCCACTCACCTCGGTAACTCTCTGTGGCATTACACTGGACAAACACGGTAGATTTTACGTGTAGAACGCACAGGGGTACAAGTATCTCCTGTCATGATTTTATTCCTATAGTGTTTGACCCACGGAGGTAGTTCCCTATCCTTACAAGGTTTAATTGGGTCATGATGCATAATTGACTGGGCATTACGCGTTTTAACCCGTAAGAGATAAGGGGTCACGACTTTGTCAATTACTTCGGGACCCTTCAAATATGGACTTAATTTCTTGTTCTTTCCCTTAAGACAAGCGGTATCCAAGATATACACACAATCCCCAAGGTCATATGACTGCTTCCAGATTTTCATATCGTAATATTTTTTCATTCTTTTTTGTCTAATTTGCAAGGTCTTAGATACAGATCAGGTAGGGGTTCTTGCTCTTCTGTTGGAGACCCAAACATTAGATCAGTGGGCAAATTGATTTCTCTCCCCAACATTAACTTATTGGGCGTATACCTAGTACACCGGTTTACAGAGGAACGAAGAGCACCGGCTAATTGAAGCAAATAGATGTCCCAATCTGCTTGCGTATCCCCCATATAACAGCTTAGCGCGTCCATTAACGTCCGGTTGTATCTCTCTACCTGACCATTGGACGATGGGTGGTAAGGGGTAGTACGAGCTCGATGTATTTTCAATAAATCAAACAAGGAAACAAAAAGGTCACTTTGGATCTGTAAAGATATGAAACGGAACTCCAAATCTCGAAAAGAATTCATTGACAGCGACCTGTGCTGTTATTCCGCAGTTTGAGATGACAAGGGGATACATTCTACCCATTTGGTGAATTGACCCACCATCATCAAAATATATTCATTTCCCTGATTGGATTTTGGCAAAGGGCCTAGAAAATCCAAATGAACTCTTTCCATAGGGACTCCTGCATGATAATAGACTAAGTTATGTCTAGCTATCCTAGTTGCATTTTTACTTTGATTGCATTGCTTACATGATGCGACATTTAACTTAATTTCTTGGGTCATCCCATACCAATAATATTTTGTTCTTATTTTATTTCTAGTTCTATCTATACCTTGATGACCGGCCATAGGTACATCATGATTTAAACGCAATAATTCAGAAACTAAGGGCTTGGGCACTACTAGTTGAGAATGACCGTCCAAGTCTTTCCTATACAAAATTTGATTTTCATCTAAATAATACAATTTCTGATTGATCCAATAACTTTTGGAGGCAGGACTAGCTATAAATAATTCACCCTCCCCTGGTTCTATTTTATTAAGCATCCAATTTAATAAAATAGCCAAATCAGAATCTATCTTTTGGCCTTGTTTGATTTCCTCTTCTAATTTGCCTGATAAATCAATCCCTGGATCGTCCTGAGTCAAAGTTAAAACTTGGGGATTTCCCTGGATATTATTAGGAGAAACTATTAACGCACAAGTTGTTAACAATCCATCTAAGTCGGTAGTACCAAGATTTTCATTAATTTTGTCTTGCCATACCCCTTTAAAACTATTTAGGTCAACCTCAGCAGGTGATTTACTATTAATTTTGTATGGGATTAAAGGGACAGCTTCCTCGACATTAATTTGATATTCATACCAATTCTCTAGGGCTCTTACGCAATATTTACAACCTCCACAGCGTAAATCACTCGGACGTATATTCAAAGCAAAATCAGGACAAGGGCCTGACACAGGTATCCTAGACAGGGCGTCTGCATTTACATGCTTGGAACCTGGTCTATATTTAACAGTCATATCAAATTGGGCAAGCTCTTCCATCCACCTAGCCAACTGTCGGTTAGGGCGTTTAAACTTAAGTAACCAAGTGAGACTACTATGGTCAGTCCTGACCGTAAAGGACGACCCAAGAGATAATGCCTAAATTGACGGGTAAATCGAACAACCGCAAGCAATTCCTTCCGCGTCGTACAATAACCTGCTGTTCAGGGGTTAAAGAAAAACTAGAATAAGCTATTACTCTTTCTTGCCCATCCTGGACTTGACTTAATTCTGCAGCTACTGTCAAATTACTCGCGTCAGTATCAAAACAAACGGATCAGTTTGATTAGGTAGAGCTAAAACTGGGGTAGTTATTAAAGCCGTTTCTTGTTGCTCCCCCCCTCCCCCAATAAAAAGGTTTTTTACCCGTAATAGAGTACAAGGCCAGCGCCTTCTCTGCGTACCCTTTTAAAAATACACGGTGATAATTGGCAAATCCCAGGAATTTTTCGACTTCTTTAGTATTCTTAGGAACCGGCCAATCTCTCACCGGGGCTAAGTGCTTATCACTCATTTTTATACCATTCTTGCTCACGATACGGCCTTGGAATTCTACTTCTTGTCTGAATAATTCACACTTTTTAGGTTTCATTTTTAATCCATACTGACGGAAACGTGCCAAAACTGTTCTAAGATTGAATAGGTGATCTTCGAATTTTTGCCCCATAATTAACACATCATCGATAAATGCTAACGAGAAATTCCAATTTAGGACCCGCAGGACCATATTTGCAGCCCAAGAGTAGGAACTTGGGCTGTTGCTAAGGCCAAAAGACATACGTTTGAACTCTAAGAGGCCAAATTTAGTTAGAAATGCTGTTTTCTTCTGATCTTCCGGCTTAACTTTAATCTGCCAATATGCAGAGTTAGCATCTAATTTAGAAAACCACGTATTTCCTGCGAGGGTATCTAAACATTTATCGATAATGGGTAAAGGATATACATCCTTAGTCGTAATTGCATTAAGGGCTCGATAATCAATACACCATCTTACATTCCCGTCAGGTTTGCGTATCAATACTGGGGCCGACGCCCAATCAGAAGTGGAAGGTTCGATAACACCTGCTTTTAACATTTTCTTTAAATGGGCTTCCTCTTCCGAGGCAAAACACAAAGGTGTCCTACGCATGCGTTCCTTAATGGGCCGGGCATCGCCCGTGTGAATAGCATGTTCTATGGCCGTAAAATTTCCTAAGTCATATTCAGATTGAGCAAAATCATCACTAAAATCAATCAATAATTCAGCTACTTGGTCTTTTTTTTGGACGCTTGACATATACTTAATTGATCGTTCAAATAGAGAAACTAAATGTTCGGGCACCTTAGGGCTACCATCTTCCTTTAATATCTCATTGACCTTGGAGAGACCTACAAGGGTAGGGGTGGGGGAACCCGGGGAAGAATCTCCTAAGGGGATAGGAAGTATTGATTCCTCTCCAACCTTATAGGCTTGTCCAATGATCTCATTAGATTTCAAAACAATTTCCTTATCAGACGCATTAATCAAACATACCGTGGAATAATCAGTATTGGAATGAAGAGTCCGCCCGATAAGTAATTCACTTTCTATAGGCTCTATCATATATTCTTTTAATGTCCTATCCATTTTACAAGGTAGGCGGGTGACTGACCTAGCAGCAATAATAGTCTTAGTAGTGTTGCGTTCTCCCCTTCAACGCTATTTGGGCTCGTCTCAGTCTAAGCACATAAATCAAAAGAATAAAAAATACAATAATAAATTACATAAACCTTTATTCACCAAATATTTATAATTATTTACTTACATAATACAAATTACAATGAATAAATATATTAAATAATCTTTACAATAATGTTAATAGTTATACGATTAATAAAAGTAATTTACTTTAATAATTATATGTAACAAGAAGGAATTATTCCCCTTTGTTCCAGACTCTCGTAATACAAAAGTGTGGTTTCCACCCTATCTTTTAGCAATTCAGGTCTCCAATACAAGAACACTTGTTATGGTTCATTACAATTGGTAAGGTCAGGTAATCACTGAATGGTGATTGCATTAATTCTAAAAATGGTCAATGATATAAGCAGGTTATATTTTATGGTTACACCACAGGTAAATAGCGGGTTCTATAACAATTGAAAAAGTTGCTAAGGGTGAACCTCGGGTGACTGGTAATCTTCGGGTGAACTTTGGGTGATGGGTGATCTTTGGGTGAAGAGTGAATATCGGGTAACGGGTGAGTCCTGGGTGACGGGTGACTGATCTTCGGGTGAAGAATAAATCTTGGGTGAGACTTGGGTGACGGGTGATCTTCGGGTGAAGAATGAGTCTTGGGAGACGGGTGAGCTTATAAAAATATGGTTTTTCTGGTGTCCCTCTTGGACAACAATTATGGTTCTCACAGGTAAAATAACTAATTCTCCATCAATTAGTTTAGCCTATTTAGCTTATACTATTATAGCTTATTAGCTATTAAATAAGGCCTTGCAATCTATTTAATTAATCTAATTTATACTAGTACTAATACTAGGCATAAAAATAATAGTCCTTATAATTATATCAGATAAAACTAATCCTATTACATTAGTTTTAATTCCGGCCCATTCAACAAGTAATCAAGGCCTTGCAAGTTGCTATCTAGGTTTCTATATTATGATTTCAGCAAAGCTCATTTATTAGAACTGAGTACTAATACTCTAATAAGTCTAAAAGGCCTAGTAATAATAGTAATTCTAGTAGGCCTAGTAATAAAGGTATAAAAATTATGGAGACCTCCGGTGCGGTGAAGCTTTTACTTCCAGTTAAATCTACGTGATTACGGGAAAACTCGCTAAATTAAGGCCTTCTTATATAGTTAGGCCTAGATATAAACATAGGCAATCGCAAGTCATCAAAACTCACGAAAAGTATGGGATAGCCTAAAAACTGCCAATGAGCCCTCTATCAACGTAAATGAGGAACAATTGACCACTTTCCAGTTCCGCGCCACCTAGCGGCGTTCTGTAACATATAAACAAAGATGGCGTCCGATGGGGTCATGGTAAGCAATACGTGTTTTTCTGACTGAAATGTTCGTTTGGCGATTTATTTATGTAATGACAGTTATCAAATCAACCGTAGTTTGATTAAATAACTTTCCGCTTGTCGCTTGGGGTTTTTTTTTAGCATCACAATGCCAATAGTTTCGTCGTATTGACCAATTTATTATGCCGAAACGGTGAGATTCGCAACTGTCAAATTCACTTCACGCACCTGACGGCGGTGCTCGCGACCATTCTAATTATTTCTAACACCATAATATTTTTTGGCGTATAATTTTTTCGGTTGTTTTTTATTTTTACGGAGAAGTCTACACGTTTTCTTGTATCTGTGAGTATATTTTAATTTTACATTTTACTATTTTGGGGGGAAGTAAATCGAGGGTACAACTCTAATATAATAAGATAAAAAAAGTTCGTCTGCTTCTTTCGATCAGACTCTGAAGACGTTTTCATGCACATTTTTACATAATTAATAACAGTTGTAATTTAATAAAACATAAATTAGACCCCACACCCGTCCTTTTAGGTGGGTTATTGCTCTAAGCTTATAATATAGTAATTTATAATCTATGTCCATTTTTTTATATTTAATAGGTAGGCCTAGTTTACTGTGGATTGTGTTGTAGAAGTTGTATTGTAAGATCCATCACTGTCACAAGTAGATATTTTCATTTATAAAATCATCTGCTAAAAAAAAAATAACACCCCTTTTATATCAAATCATAACCCATTTTCTGAAGATGTTTTCATATGCATTTTTACATAATCATTAACAATTCATTATATTAATATATATAATTTACACTATAAAATAATAAAACATCCTACACCTGTCCTTTTATAGCTTCTAATCTTATAATATCTACATTAATTTATATATGTCCTTTTTTTAAATATTTAATACATTTTACACACTTTAATTTTTAAACATGGATATTAAGAGAAGAAAGCTTGAAGAAACACAACTTTTTTGTATTTGACGTCAACCAAATGATGTTTCAAAACCAATGGTACAGTGTGATTTTTGCGACAACTGGTTTCACTACAGCTGCATGAGTATTGAGGAGGAAGATGTGAAAGGCACCAATTGGCATTGTGCTGGTTGTATTGAAGCTGTATTGCAAGATCCATCTTTGTCACGAAAGGGTAGATATTTCATTTATAATCTTTAATATGAAATCAAATCTGCCATATTACAGATCTACCACAACCATTATCCAAAAAACAGCAATCCAAGAAAGTTAAAATTAAGGAAGCTAGATATCTAAATTTTAGACTTGCTGTCATTTCTCAATCTAACTGTTTGTTCTTTTATTAAAATTAAAATACACCTATTGTATGTATCCTTTATAAAATTATACTGTCTGTGCATATTTCAGGCAGACCTATATTTTGATTTGACAGGGCATTTCTCAAAGTCATCTAATTTCATGTTCCTTTATCGTTTCAGGATTACTTGGTTTTCAAGGGAGAGTTGCACCTTAAGATGGTTGGGGGGAAGATTTATTTATTAAAGACATTGATGAAGATATTATTAAAAATCATGTAGAAACGAAACTTCACAAAATAGAGGGTTATAATTTATTTAGGGAGGGGAAGGTAGTTTCACTAAGTAGCAATAAAGCTGGTAATTTCTTTTACTATAGATCACAGTGTCAACCTGCTATGAAGAAGAATTTGTATATTATTTATTTAGGTTTCAAACAATTAGATGGTATTGATAAATTAAAGTGGGCAACTTGTTCATGCCCAGCTGGAATTGATGGTAAATGCAAACATGTAGTTGCTGTTTTATATTTATTAATTGACATGTTTCATTTAGGATTAACTCAAATACCTGAATCTCAAACTTGTACAGATAAACTCCAAATGTGGCATGTGAAAAAACCTATAACTGATGAACCGTTATTATTTAATAGTATTAATTTTATTAAGCATGATCCTTCTAATTCCTGCAGTAAAAAAGAATTATGTTCAAATATTAAGTATCATAATCCTGTTCCTGATTTTTCACGATCTGTTACTTCAGAAAAGATTAATAATCTTGTTATGATTTATAATAAAAATGGAATTTCCCTTCCGATTTAAGACACCATACAATCAAATGACTGTTTGAATGTTTTATCTAAACATCAATCTGCTGCACCGTTACATGATTTAATGTTTAAGTGTATTAATGATAATTCATTTAATTTTAATTTTGATTCTTATTTACATGTCTTATCAACAGATAAATTGGATCAGTTAGAGTTTTATAATTCTGCAATTAATATTTCTTTAAATGTCTGTAAACATATTGAAGTTAAAACCCGACTCCAGAGTAAAAATTCTTTTTGGTTTGCCCAACGGGAATACCGTTTAACATCATCTAACTTTGGAACATTTTGCAAACTCAGAGAATTTACAGATCCCGTGAAGACTTTTTTACAAAAGAAATTATACTTTACCTCTCCAAGTGTTCGACATAGCCTAGAAAACGAGAGCTTGGCGTTTGCAAAATGTGTTGAAAAGGTGAATGATGTTACTCACTGTCCTGTTGGGCTTGTTATACACCCTGATTTACCATTTATAGGTGCTAGCCCTGAGAGATTTGTATATAATTCAAATTCTAAGGAACTTAAACTTATAGAAATAAAATGTCCATATAGCATCATAAATAAACACACTTTTTTAAATGTTAAATATTTTAGTGTAGTCCATGGCGTGCCTTGAGCCACATGGATGAAGAAACGTTTTTTATTGGGTTTAATTTTTCAGTGTTTTTTTTTATTATTTATTTTTAAATGATGAGATACTATCTGCAACTGATTGATGTTTTTGATTTGAATGAGATATCTAGTTGACTACCACCTTATATTCTATAGTCTTATTAAAGTAGGATGTTCTATGGTAATCATTTGGTTATTCAATGCCAGTCAGAAAGTATTTTTATGCAGTTGAGGATACTATTTTATCTCCTTTGGAAGTGGAATGCTATGTTACAGTTTCTGAATAATTCTTAGGGATTTAACCCACATGTGGAAAGAATGATATATATGGTTGTCAACTGGTGTCCGTCTACAATTTCATCTGGGGCTTGTTTATATCTTAAATTTTGTTATGCTTTTGAGGAATCGGGACAATCCGGTGAACTAGCTATAGGAATGTGAACTACTAGCTATAGGGACGAGTACCTTGCCATTTTTTTTAAACTTAGGATTGTTTTCTTGTTTAGATTTGAGGAATCGTGACATTCTGGTGAATTAGCTATAGGGACGTGAACTACTAGGTATAGGGACGAGCCGAGTACCTTGTCATGTTTTTAAAACTTTTGTTTTCTTGTTTAGATTGCATAAGCATCCGCAACCTATTACTTTTTGCCAGGCCCTCCATCCTGAACAATTTATTTTTCGCAATTTATTACTGTCTTTATTTTTTTTCATCTTGGTCCTAGCAGATGTTTGTTATTACGGGTATGTGCAAGATCTAATTTTTTAAGATATGTGTTGTTGAAGATATGTGTTGTTTAATGGGTTGTTGAATTTGATTGATATATTTTGTGTACCCTATTTTGGGAGCTTGATAATGAAATATTATGGGAGAAAAATGCTTACTTTTTTGGGCCTGAATTAAACAGAAACTACCATTGCTGTGGAATGGGTGTAGGGGAGAAGGGAGCCCATTTTTTTTTTTTTTTTTTTTTAAATAGTTTCTGAATCTGATGTTTAAATGTTAAATATTTTATTTTATTGATAATAGTAACTACTTTGATACAAACAGTAATAATTTTGATGATTTTATATAGTTCTTTGTCACTATTAAAGACTAAATAACTGGTTTATAATCCACATGGAAGCTTTAATAATATCAGAATAAATTAACAATAATGCAGAAAGGAACTGTTGTTGTGTTTTACAGTGCCATCTTTACATACAAGTTTAATTTATGTTTTATTAAATTATAACTGTTAAATATGTAAAAATGTGCATGAAACGTCTTCAGAATGTCTGATCGAAAGAAGCAGACGAACTTTTTTTTATTACCGTACGGTATATTATTAGAGTTGTACCCTCGATTTACTTCCCCCCAAAATAGTAAAATGTAAAATTAAAATATACTCACAGATACAAGAAAACGTGTAGACTTCTCCGTAAAAATAAAAAACAACCGAAAAAATTATACGCAAAAAAATATTATGGTGTTAGAAATAATTAGATTGGTCGCGAGCACCGCCGTCAGGTGCGTGAAGTGAATTTGACAGTTGTGAATCTCACCGTTTCTGCATAATAAATTGGTCAATACGACGACACTATTGGCATTGTGATGCTGAAAAAAACCCAAGCTACAAGCGGAAAGTTATTTAATCAAACTACGGTCGATTTGATAACTGTCATTACATAAATAAATCGCCAACGAACATTTCAGTCAGAAAAACACGTATTGCTTACCATGACCCCTTCGGACGTCATCTTTGTTTATATGTTACAGAACGCCGCCAGGTGGCGCAGAACTGGAAAGTGGTCAATTATCAGCAATATAATAATCAATAAATGAATAAGGCTACAAACCACCACAGCCCATTTAAAATATAGGCTGTGATTTAGCCACCAAAATCGTTTCATCTTGTCTCGGCAAATTCATGGTGAAAATTTGACGCTTTTCTGCACAAGTAAACAAGTAAGTCGTCACTGTAGTACACATTTCTTTTGCGATGATTTGCACAATCAGACCAGTACTCGAATTACGCCTCGGACTATATTTGTCAAGTGTAGCCATAATGTGGTGAAGAAATCAAATTCTAAGTCAATCAGAAACCATAAAAGCAATCAACGTCATTGGGTCACGGGAATACCTTTTACGAGACGGAACACGTTGGCTTGTTTACATTTGTCAGAGAGAATTTCTGTGCAAATATGTCTGGATTACGGGACAAGAACATCAGAGAAATGTTGCGTTGACACCGTGAACACGACTAGCCCCTGATTTGCGGCAAAAATATGGTCAAAAGCAAAATTGTATCAATGAATGTGATATTTTCTGGAAACAAGCATTTTTTTAATTTTATTTCAATTAAACAATATCCAAAAGAAATATAAATTTAATATACAGATGAAAACGTTTTTGGCATGATTGAAATACTGGTTCGGAATAATAATTATATATAATGTTGAGAAAAAGACAAAAATAATAATACCATCTGGGCTTACTGATACAACAGAATATTGATAATGATTCACCTCACAACTACCTATGTACATGCACCAATTATAGCCCTACTTGGTTCTTTTTAAAAAAACAATATACATTTATTTAAAGAAAGAAATACAGTAATAAAAAATAAGAAATGAATGCAATTTTATATACTTCCTCATACAGCATTCAACAACAACACTCGATGGCATCCGAATTCTCCGATATTAAATAGATTAAAACGGTTCAGCCATACTTTGATTTAATCAAATATAGAGGACCAATGCTTAGCTTTGATCAACCAGTACAGTGGTTGAAATTGTTGCACATGTCTGTCAAACCTTCAAAGGCTAATATCTTCGCTTGCAATAGAGTAATTTGAATGAAATTTTCAAATTATACATTTTACATTACCTACTTTCGAACTATTGTAGCAAGAATGGTTAGTTCTTTATATAAATCTTACATTCATAATGTATCTTTAATGAAAAATGTATATAATAATAACATCATTAATACAGTGTATTAATACTGGAGAATGGTCTCTAATCTGCTGTTCAGATTTTTATATCCACAGAATCGAGCCCGTCGCCAGCTCAGTAAATTGGGGGGGGGGGGGGGGCTACGGAGTTTTTTGGAGGGGCTGAGGATGTGGCCAGCTAAGAATACTCCTAATAAATCAGCAATAAGCCCCCCCCCCATCGCTACAGGCCCGCACAGAATACAGGTATTTACACACAGATCAGGTCTTGTGTCCACATACACTGTACAAAATTAAAAGATATACAGTAAAGAAAAGTACATATGAGAGAAAAACAAACAGTTAACTAAATAAAATGGTTCCAGTAAAATGAATAAGAAATGAAATTGAGTTTAGCGTCGTCCTGCTGTTCTGCTCTTATACATGTACTGGACTAATGAAGACAGGCATACGCTATACTATGGTTGGTATCATGTCGTGGTGTCGCCCTTCATAAGGCGACATCACGACATTATAACCCGACACCACGACAACCCGACATCACAACATTTTTTACCCGACACAACGACATTTTCACCCCGAATGTCGTAATGTCGCGTAAAAATGTCGTATAATGTTGTGGTGTCGGGTGAAAATGTCGTAGTTTCGCGTAAAAATATTCATAAGGCGACATCACGAGATTATAACCCGACACCACGACAACCCGATATCACAACATTTTGTACCCGACACAACGACTTTTTCACCCCGAATGTCGTAATGTCGCGTAAAAATGTCGTATAATGTTGTGGTGTCGGGTGAAAATGTCGTAGTTTCGCGTAAAAATGTTGTAATGTCGTGGTGTCGCGTTGTCGACTCTATTGATCAATGTTGAATCGGCCACGAGATCAAGTTAGCCCTCACTAAAGAATACTTATCCTTCACTAACTGCGAATCAAACTGGCCCTCACAAAGGCCTACCAAATTTGCTGGGTGACCATGACTTGGGTGAAATCATGTGCTCGGTATGGGCTAATCCGAGACTTTAGGAGCAGAACAGTAGGATGTTAAACCCCATTTCATTTCTAATCCGAGCCTTCGATAAATAAAATGAATTGAAAGTAGTCTAATTTTTAGTAACCGATTTATTTTCTCAAAATAAAAATGCTTTTATTTCTTCTAAAGTATCTAATCATAAGTCAGCCAGAAAATAACAAGTAGATGTAAAGAGCGATAGAAACCTACTGTCCGATGGTGTATGACACAATAACTGGAATTTCGTATCTAGACACGTATTTTGACCAGGGGCGTTTTAAGATTTTTCATGGCGGAGGCTATACTATTTTGAGGGCGCCCTTTGCCATCATTTCAAGAGAATAACTTTACTTTTGAGTATAGATATACGGAATTTCGTATTAGGACCCGTAATTAGACATCAAATACCTCCCCCCCCCCAACGTAAGTACTTAATAGACTTTAGTATCATCAAACTTTGATATATACATATATACGAAATTCCAGATAGTGTGTCATATATTCACTGAAAAGGAATTTCATTTGTCTTTTCAGATATCATGCAACGTATCAATAAAGGGGATCACGGTGGCTGAATGGGTAAGACGCTGGCCCGCTAGTCTGGAGGTCGGATGTTCGACCCCTGCATTAGCTGAGAAAGTTCATCTAGATTTTCCGGCGTGGTTTAACCGTGTCGGTGATGCAGGCAGGACAGAGGGCCTGACAAGGACAGCTATCTAGTCGTTCGGATGGGACTATAAACCGAGGTCCCGTGTACACATTAGCGTGCACGTAAAAGATCCTTTGGCAGTTGGAATTCGATATAAGAGTAGGCCGCTGCCTGGGCAAACGTAAAAAGGGGGAGGGGGTATTTGAAATAATTCCGTATATCTATACTCAAAAGTAAAGTTAATCCTCTCTTGAAATGATGGCGAAAGAGTGCCCTCAAAATAGTATAGCCTCCGCCATGAAAAATCTTAAAACGCCCCTGGTCAAAATACGTGTCTAGATACGAAATTCCAGTTATTGTGTCATACACCATCGGACAGTAGGTTTCTATCGCTCTTTACATCTACTTGTTATTTTCTGGCTGACTTATGATTAGATACTTTAAAAGAAATAAAAGCATTTTTATTTTGAGAAAATAAATCGGTTACTAAAAATTAGACTACTTTCAATTCATTTTATTTATCGAAGGCTCGGATTAGAAATGAAATGGGTTTAATGTCCTAATGGTCTGCTCCTAAAGGCTCAGATTAGGCACATGATTTCACCCAAGTCATGGTCACCCAGCTAATTTGGTAGGCACTAGTGAGGGCCAGTTTGATTCGCAGTTAGTGAAGGGTAAGTATTCCTTGTGAAGGATGAGATAGTGAGGGTTAACTTGATCTCGTGGCCGCTTCAACATTGATCAATCGACAACGCGACACAACGACATCACGACATTACGACATCACAACGTTTTTACGCGACAATACGACATTTTTACACGACATTCTTAATGTCGTGGTGTCGAGTGAAAATGTTGTAGTGTCATGTAAAAAATGTTGCGTTGTCGTGGTGTCGGGTAATAATGTCTTGATGTCGGGTTGTCGTGTTGTCGCCTTATGAAGGGCGACACCACGACATCACGACATGATATCAATCAGCCACCAACCATACTATACAGTGTACTATGAGGAAAATTTTGCCCGGGCACAGCACTATGGCCTACTCTTAAGTCTTATACTTATATCGTATTCCAACTGTCAAGGGGTCTTTATACGTGCACACCAATGTACAAACCGCTTACAAAAATACATATACTCATAAAACATCACATAATTTCTTCAATATCATTTGGCTGTCACTTTCATATTCGAACAATTTTCACAAATCCATACTAGAAAGCTTTCACTTGTAACAAATACATCTATCTGTAATGCAGCCTGGTTTGCATCCACAGTGACAATAGCGTTTGGTTCTTGATCTCTATAGTCAACCTAACCCTGTCATTTGGTACAGTAGAGTTTAATTAGAAGGGCATAAATTTCCGCAGCTACAGTAAGGCAACCAGGGGGAATGCGCCAGAATATGCCCCCCTATATTTCTTATAAAGTACTGTGCATGGTATTTCACCTCAATGGTGACACAGTCTTTACCAAGGTAGTCTTCTGTCTTGGTCTGAGTAGTCCTTGGTCTGAGTTGTCATGCATTTAGGAATAGGAGAATATCTTCATCAACTTGCATTTGCAATAAAATGGGAAAATGTTAAGATATGATCCCCTTAACAAATTAACCAGTTCTATTATTCTTTTTTTCTTATTTCGCTGGTAAAATATTAGCTGCCCTAAACATAACTTTATTCATACACAGTTGTTGTTGTTTTTTGTTGTTTTTTTGGGGGGGGGGGGGGGGGGTAACGTACGTGGAATGTGAGAAGTCTGTATTGTTAGTGTTAGTATACCCCAATGAGAGAATTCCTAGAATTCTTTGTCCAACAAATCAGTATAGCTTTTTGTCTCTGGTACAAGCCTGCCGTTTTAGATTGGTGTTTTTAAACAAAATCTACAAGGCGTATATACAGCTGTAGATATCCTTCCGCTTTTTTTACCACTGAAACGTAAACAAACCGGTGACCTTTCACTCTACACGACCCGTTGACCTTTCGTCGCGTGTGCGTGTGTGTCTGATTGGCAAGCTATGTCAGGTGATCTATTAAAACCAAATCACCGCGAAATTCAAATACCATCGCACATTGAAAAGTAAGCCCATATTTATTTTACGTTTTCTGTCAAACGTCAAAGAATGATAAAAGAAAAGTTGTGTGGAAATACAAAGTAATACTAGAAGAATAAGATGATGTAGTTTGTTTCCCACCTGAAAATGGTTGGGATGGAGAAACAGAAGCAAGCTTGCTAGAAATTTCACATCACGGCCTAGCCTAATATTCTTAACATAAATAAACAGGATTAGTTAAAATAGCATTATGCAAGAACAAAATCAGCTTATGACAGGTCTTTCTTTAGGCCTGAAATGTTATCTAAATAATCAATTAGACATTAATTAACATATCCAGACCATAATAAACTCTTGATGTTTAGGCTAGCCTTCGATGTTGGCGGATTAAATTCCTATATGCCGCTTAATGGCCGTTGATAATTAAATCAATCAAGTGGATAATCAAGACTATGCTGTTTATATAAATGATTTGAGTAATGATGACCGAGGTTATGTAAATATTTCAAACGCTTTTTTCTCGGCTAATAGTGGATCAATTTGACTGTGAAATTTCAGCAAATTACCTTTACACTATCTAGTTATTAACTATTATATTGAGAACTGTCATCTCTTTATCTTATCTCCCATAATGTAACTTTAAGCATATCTTTTCCCCTCAAAATTATGAAATATTTTTCGCACAAAAATAAAATATATTTAATATTATTTTAGCTTTTACTCTTCCAAATCATCGGGAGCTGCCTTGGCTCAGTAACCAGAAGGCCTTTGGTTCGCTCCCGGTGTTGGAACAGAAAGTCCCTTCGGCTTTCCTGCGTGGTTTCCCCTTGTCAGTGGTACAATACGAAGGGCCTGACATGGAACAGTGTCTAGTCGTTTTAAAGGGACTATCCCGATAAGAACAGAGTCTCAAAAATTCAAGTTCGAGTATTGATGAAATTTATGGACCAAAATATAGCGGCATGGCGTATATACCTTGTCTCAAAATTTCAGCTCAAAATATTGAGTCGTTTGGACGTGGACGTCAACACTGCTTATCCGGACACGTAACCCTTTTAAGATTTCGGGTTAATTTTTCATTGGTTGACCCGATAATCGATTCCCGTTTCTTGAGAGGTCTATACAATGAGGGGGGTTGGGATGGCCTATTGGTCTAGAGTGCCGCGCTTCGACCTCTAGCTGGCCTGTCACCTCTGGCTTACGGCTGTGGTTTCGAGCCCTGGTGTGAGCGTATGTGGCATGGAGATAAGGGCGCCTTCTCAACCTCGTGGGTTTCCTCCGGGCACTCCGGTTTCCTCCCACTGCTAAAGACCCCTACGCGCAAGCGAATTATTGAAATAAAATTTAAAAAACATATGTTAGTCCCGAAATGACCTAGTTTGTGTTGAGTGGACGTTAAACCCCATTTCTCTCTCTCTCTCTCTATACAATGAATGACCCATGTACTGTACTTGATATCAAAAGGTCAATTTCACCTACATATTATTTTTATAGAAAAAAGTCTGGTTTTATCCAGATACTGTATAATACAACGGTCTCCATTTCCAGATGAAGACTGTCAGATTTAAGTTATTTACAAGCGTATCACAAATATCATGTTAGTTGGTCGGCCTTAGGTAATGGGTTTTAAGGGATTTTAACACAAAATTAAACAGTTTTATTCCCCAAAAAGTTATCGGGATTGGCCCTTTAATATAACGACAAACAACTGGCGTACATGTAAAAGAACTCTTTGTACTTGAAATAAGAGTAGGCCGTAGCACCGCTGTCCATGCAAAATTCCCTCACACTGCACACTTCATGGCGTATGCCCGTCTTCATCAGCACAGTCGGTGCAGATCGGCAGGACGTTACACTCTATTAATTTCATTTAATTTAGCCTATTTATTCATCTAAAAAATATCTAAGAGTATTTTGCTTTTGTACGTAAAATATTTAATATTTTTTACAGAAACATGTCGTCATGTTATGAAAAAGGCGAGAGTATACCTGTTCCAATGAGCCACCATATAGTAAACAGTGCCATCTGTTATCATATTGAGCGTTAGAATTGTGCAATCTGTTTCACAGAGGATTACAAAAGTCTTCTAATGTCGCAGTAAAAGATGACGTCACATCACGCGGCGTCAAGCATTTGCTCAATGGCGCATGCATTGTTTACATAAGACGTTACCGAATCGGACGGAATGCTGCCTTTGAGGCCCGGTCCATACCGCTACGACTTGCCCAGACTATACCCAACGCAACGTCTTGTCTCAGATAATCAGTGCAATGTGGAAAGTCCCACGATCACGATTCAATCGAATGAGCATGTTCAATCGTAGTCGGATGCAGTTGGATGCAGTCGCAACCCATCGTGTTTGTGTGGACACTAACACGACACGATCAATTGTCTTACTGTTGTTTAGCCAATCAGAGAGTAGCATTTAGTCATGTGACTGTGCAGGTCATGTGCAGCACATTTCTTTTTACGAGCAGTCAACTTCAGCGGCATCTTGGCAAAATATAATGTCACTTTTATGCTTCCGGTTTACTTTTGGAATCACTCGCTAGAGGGAAGTGGCGTAACTCACAACACATAATCTGCGAGAGTCGAGCCTGTGTGGATTGGTACTGTCGTAAGCTAGTGAAGTAAAGACGCGACCCGATTTTTTTACAACTACCCTCAGTCCTGTCGGGTTGTGTGTAGTAGTCGTAGCGGTATGGACCCGGCTTTACTCATTTTGATACCAATTTACACTAATTAGGAAATAATTTTTACCTACGAAGGCGGACAGACAACATAAAATGTGTAATATGAGGGGATTGTGCACTGAAAGTGGCGCCACGGCCTACTCCTATTTTAAATTGTCAAGGGTCGTATTACGTATACGCCATTGGTGTTTCGTTCCATTAGAACGGCTAGACATTGGTTCTTGTAAGACACTCTGTCCTGCACCACTGACAAGGGGAAACCACACTGGAAAACCCGAGTGATTTTCTCTTCCAATACCGGGAGCGAACCCGAGACCTTTTGGTAACGGAGCCAGTTATTTAATCACCGAACCAAATCAGCTGCCAGTGATTGGTAAGCTTGATCTAATATAGAGCTATCAATATCAAAAATACTTTACTAGTGTGCGTGAAATATTTTATAATTTTGAAGGGAAAATATATGCTAAATAAGCATTACCGATATTATCTTTTTAGAAAGCAAATAAGCCAAATCAATCGATATGGCAGTATTTATTAAAAAAATATCTTGAATAGTTTGCTTTCGTTCATAAATTTTTTTTTTTTTTTTTTTTTTAAACAGAAAAATTTCGTTATGTCTGTCGGGTTATGAAAAAGGCGCGATTTTACATGTCCCCAATTGTAAACAGCGTCATCAGTTACCAAATTAGCTTTAGAATTATGACGCTTTTACCGCGAAACGTTTTTGAAATGCCAAAATGTTAACGAAACTAAACTGACACCAATAAATTAAAAGTAAAAATGGAAATATAACAAACTACAATTTGTAACTGCAATATTAAGAAATAAATCATGTAAATGTGCATTTTTACATGCGTTAATAGCCAATTTAACGTGTGTTAGCAAGATGTTACATGCATAGATGTAAGCATATGAGCATATATACGCATTACTAGGTTAGGAGTTAGAATTATGTGAGAAATTCCGCTCCATACATAACAATGTTACCTTAATAAACTAAAGTAGAGTTTATAAAATACTTACGACGTTCATACTTTTGACAAAACTGTCTGATACGTTGAATTCAGCTCGACAAAATTTAGTGGTATAACTCCTTTCCTCCTTCCTAAACACGTTTCCTAGGTAGATATTAGCGGGGATGTGAGCTTTAATACTATTACATTGGTCGTAAGATCCTATATAATACAACGCACCTTTAGTTATACCACCTGATGGTTTTCCTATAGCGTCAAACACTGAAAGGGAATAATATATTCAGTTTTAGAGATACATTGTATGTTGGAATAATAAAGCGGCTTGAAGCTAGCTTGTTGTTCGTTGTTTGTTGTTCGGTATTCGCGAATACCGAACAACGAGCTGGATTGTTTTTCGGTATTCGCGAATAACGAAAAACGAGCTGGTTTGTTGTTCGTTATTCACCAGATATGGAATTAGTAATATAATAAAGAAATATTTTTAAGGAATACGCCGGGAGTGGGTTTTTAAGCCCAATTGGGTTTTAAAACTTCAAAGTTTTATTGCCTATTTAGGCTCATGAAAACCCGCATGTGGCGTGTTCCCTACAAAAGTACCTTTATTATATTAATAATTCCATATACGGCGAATACCGAACAACAAACCAGCTCGTTGTTCGTTATTCGCGAATACCGAACAACAAACTGGCTCGTTGTTCGTTATTCGCCAATATGAAACTGCTCTTTCTTCGGATAGACAGAGAAGTTGTTAGAATCTATTTCCCAAGAGTTCGAAGTGTTATAATCCATTTAGGTTCATTCGCGAATACCGAACAACAAACTGGCTCTTTGTTCGTTATTCGCCAATATGTAACAGCTCTTACTTCGGATAGAAAGAGAAGTTGTTAGAATCCTTTTCCCAGAAGTTTGAAGTTTTATTGTCTATTTAAGCTCATAAAAACCCGCCCGTGGCGTGTTCCGTACAAAAGTACCTTTATTATATTACTAATTCCATATACGGTGAATACCGAACAACAAACCAGCTCGTTGTTCGTTATTCGCCAACATGTAACAGCTCTTTCTTCGGATAGAAAGAGAAGTTGTTAGAATCTATTTCCCAGAAGTTTGAAGCTTTATTGTCTATTTAAGCTCATAAAAACCCGCCTGTGGCGTGTTCCCTACAAAAGTACCTTTATTATATTACTAATTCTATATACGGTGAATACCGAACAACAAACCAGCTCGTTGTTCGTTATTCGCCAATACCGAACAACAAACTGGCTCGTTGTTCGTTATTCGTCAATATGTAAGAGCTCTTTCTTCGGATAGAAAGAGAAGTTGTTTGAATCTATTTCCCAGAAGTTTGAAGTTTTATTGTCTTTTTAAGCTCATAAAAACCCCGCCTGTGGCGTGTTCCCTACAAAAGTACCTTTATTATATTACTAATTCCATATACGGTGAATACCGATCACAAAACCAGCTCGTTGTTCGGTATTCGTGAATACCGAACAACAAACCAGCTCGTTGTTCGTTATTCGACAATACCGAACAACAAACTGGCTCGTTGTTCTTTATTCGCTAATATATAACAGCTCTTTCTTCGGATAGAAAGAGAAGTTGTTAGAATCTATTTCCCAGAAGTTTGAAGTTTTATTGTCTATTTAAGCTCATAAACACCCGCCTGTGGCATGTGCCCTACAAAAGTACCTTTATTATATTACTAATTCCATATACGGTGAATACCGAACAACAAACCAGCTCGTTGTTCGTTATTCGCCAATACCGAACAACAAACTGGCTCGTTGTTTGTTATTCGCCAATATGTAACAGCTCTTTCTTCGGATAGAAAGAGAAGTTGTGAGAATCTATTTCCCAGAATTTTGAAGCCTTATTATCCAGTTAGGCTTATAAAAACCCGCCTGCGGCGTGTTCCCTGCAAAAAATCTTTCATTACATGACTAATTCCATATATGGTGAATACCGAACAATAAACCAGCTCGTTGTTCGTTATTCGCGAATACCGGCTCGTTGTTCGTTATTCGCGAATACCGAACAACAAACTGGCTTGTTGTTCGTTATTCGCGAATACCGAACAACAAACTACAGGCTAACTTCACGTCGCCGAATAAAAAAAGGCGCTAATTGAAGGGAAGCAAACGGTGCGCTTTGGCTCGTGACTTTTCGCGCCCCTCCCCTCATATGGGAAAAAATACGTAGTTCCAGTTGTGTTTTCATGGCTTAGATATACTACGAATCCCCTCTAGCATGTTCAACACAGCCCAGCAATAATATTTTGTTTTTGTGTCCCCGATTGACCTTGTTATTCACCACGCCACTGGTTGGTCCAATGAATTCCCGAAGGATCCGGAAATTCATTGTTCCGAGAGTCTGGAATTTCAGGAATAAACACAATATTTATAGAAATAATGCGCTCTTATATACCAACAATTCCATGTACTCTCACACCATTATATCATTATGGCATTCAGCTCTTGGGACAATGTGTAAGATGTGAAGTCGAACAAGTCTTACAGCCGAAATTCATACGACGAGTGGCACCAATTGAGTCACCTGTTCATCCCATTAATATCTTGGTTTACAATATATAAATGTTTTATCGAATCTGTATATTAAAAAAAAAACCGAAACATCACCAAATTTTAAAACGAGGCCTTGCTTACTTTGTTCTTTTAGTTATTCTTAAGTGGGCGATAATTCATTTTAAAATAGGTTGCCAGGCAACGAAACACGCCCACGAGCAACTAAATCGTCCGGCAGTCAACAAGAGTTGTCGCATATTAAGTAATTATCAGAAAATCATTAGAATTTGTTTGGTTCATATAAAGTTCTGCCCCGTGCTAACTTTTAGTATACGACACATTTAATATTATGGGTTTAGCTGCTCAATTATCAAAATTCATTGAAAATTAAACTCAACCATCATTAATGTGTAACAGGGATAATTCTGAATAAAATTGTGACCTCCATAGGGTCCACGAGGTAAAAAACATGATTTTTCGTACAATCAGGGCCCATATTTCAGGAAGCTATGATCCATTGTGCGCGCATATCGAACGGAACTGCAACCTCTGGGTTATAAACTTACATTTCAAATTTCATCATAATGGGATTAAAATTGTCACCTCTACAGGGTCCACAACCTTGATATATCATATTTTTACACTATTCGCGTATTAGCGGCAGCCATTTTGTCCGGCAGTATTGGTCTGATTTTTAACGAAATTCGACCTCAATTTCATTACAGTGTAACAGTGATATAATCAAACGTTTTTTAAAATCGAATAATAATTGAGACACTTGAGGAACCACAAGCTTAAAGATACGCCCATATTTTTGAGAGATGGATAGAGAACAAGCAATACCGAAAGTGATTTTTCCTACATCATTAAGTCCTGTATTTCATACTGTATTGGGAGCAGCCATTTTGTTGGTCAGTTCCAGTCTGATATTCATGAAATTCGAAGCCGACAATGATTATGGTGTGACGGTACACAACCTAGAAATGTGACTTTCGACAAAATCGGATAAGAACTGTGACCTGTAGAGAGTCCACAACCATGATATACCATATTTTTACACTATTCATGTACAAACGGCGACCATTTCGTCCGGCAATTTGGGTTTGATTTTCACGAAATTCAAACTCAACCTTCCTTACAGTGCAACAGTAATATAATCAGAGTTTTTTATACCCACATTTTCATGTGGACGTATTATGTCGTCGCCCCATGCGCATATCAAATTGTAACTTAATGAATTATGGCCTTTGATTGTAGGAAAAATCACTTTCGGTATTGCTTGTTCTCTATCCATCTCTCGAAAATGTGGGCGTATCCTGCCTGGCAGTGCCAGCCTATCTTTTTTTTAAATCAGATAATAATTGTTCGAGAGATATAGACAGAGAACAAGCAATACCGAAAGTGATTTTTCCTACAATCAAAGACCATAATTCATTAAGTTACAATTTGATATGCGCAAATATCGAAAAGAATAAAGATCTTTAGGTTATAAACAAACATTTCAGGTTTCATCAAAGTCGAATTACAATTGTGACCTCTACAGGGTCCACAACTTTGATATACCATATTTTTACACTGTTCGCGTACAAACGGCGTCCATTTTTTCTGGCAATTATGGTCCGATTTTCTCGATTTTAAATCGGATAATAATTGTGACATCCAGAGGGACCATAGGCGATTTTTTGGACAAACGGCGGCCATTTTGTATGGCAATTTTGGTCCGATTTTCCCGAAATTCGAACTCAACCTTCCTTACGGTGTAACGGTAATATAATCAAACGTTTTTTTTTCAATCGGATAATATTTGTGATCTCCAGAGGGACCACAAGCTAAAAAAAGGCGATTTTGCGTATAATCAGGGGCCATAATGCAGGAAGTTACGATCCGATATGCGCAAATATCGAAAGGAACCAAGATCTTTGGGTTATAACCATGAATTTCAAGTTTCATCAAAATCGAATTAAAATTGTGACCTCTACAGGGTCCACAACCTTGATATACCATTTTTTTAAAAACAGTATTTGCGTATAAACGGCGGCCATTTTGTATGGCCATTTTTGGTCCGATTTTCCCGAAATTCGAACTCAACCTTCCTTAGGGTGTAACGGTGATATCAAACGGTTTTTTAAATTGGATAATAATTGTGACCTCCAGAGGGACCACAAGCTAAAAAAGGTGATTTTTCGGACAACCAGGGGCCATAATTCAGGAAATTACGTTCCGATAGGCGCAAATATCGAAAGGAACTAAGATCTTTGGGTTATAAACATGCATGTCAAGTTTCATCAAAATCGGTTCAAAATTGTGACCTCTATAGGGTCCACAAGCTAAAAACGTGATTTTTCGTACAATCAGGGGCCATAATTTATACTACTCCGCTATCCCAAATTGTTCGCAGGCATGGTCTAGAATTCCATTTGTATGCAGACGATACTCAACTATATTTGTCTTTTAAACCTACTGTAAATAATAGTTTTAATTTCTGTAAGGCCAAACTCGAATGTTGTGTTGAAGAAATTGAATGAGTAATAATTTTCTTAAATTGAATGAAGATAAAACTGAATATATTCTGTTAAGTTCAAATAATCTTATTAGCAAAGTCAATTACAACGTATCTTTATCTATAGGATCCCATGAAATATCACCAGTCCTGTCTGCTAGAAATATTGGAGTTATATTTGATAAATACGTAACCATGGAGCCTCATGTAAATAATACTTGTAAATTATGCTATTTTAATATTCGCCAAATAGCCCGCATCCGGAAGAATCTTCCCACTTCATCTGTCAAAACTCTTGTTCATTCTCTCATCACCTCTCGCTTGGATCAGTGTAACTCTTTACTGGTTGGAACTCCTTTACGCATCACTAACAAATTACAAAAAGTTCAAAATTCAGCAGCAAGGCTCATCACCGGAAGTAAATATGACGAGCACATTACCCCCATTTTACAGAAACTCCATTGGTTACCAATTATTTTTAGAATTGAATTTAAAATCCTCCTTTTAACTTTTAAATGTATAAATGATATGTCACCTTCTTATTTATCTTCACTTTTAGAAATGTACACACCGAGTCGCACTCTCCGCTCTTCATCTGATCATTTTTTACTTGTAAAAAAATCGGCAAGACTTTTATCTTTCGGAGATCGATCTTTTACCGTCCAGGCACCCAAATTATGGAATTCTTTACCTTTTAATATAAGATGCTGCACAAATTTAATCTCTTTTAAGTCACTTCTTAAAACATTTTTGTTTAAGAAAGCCTTTAACTTCTGATTTTTCAAAACCCATTTGTGATATATTTTATTTTAAGCTACCCTGTTATGTTTTACCTCTATAGTTTTTGTATAAGTATATTTATTTTTATTACATGTTTTATTGTACAGCGCATCTGAACACGTTTTGTGGAAGATAGCGCTATATAAATGTAAATAATAATAATAATAATAATAATAATAATCCATGAAGTTTTGATCCGATACATGCCAATATCGAAAGCAACCGAGATCTTTTGGGGATAAACCTATATTTCAAGTTTCGTCAAAATCAGATAAGAATTGTGACCTGTAGAGAGTCCACAAACAAATTGTGGACGGACGTCCGGACGGACAGGGGCGACGACAATATACGTCCACATAAAAATGTGGGCGTATAAAAAGTCAATTTTGCGTACAATCAGGGGCCATAATTCAGGAAGTTACGATCCGATATGCGCAAATATAGAGAGGAACCAAGATCTTTGGGTTGTAAACATTTATTTCAAATTTCATCAAAATCGGTTTAAAATTGTGACCTCTATAGGGTCCACAACCTTGATATAACATAATTTCACACTATTTGCGTACAAACGACGGCCATTTTAAGCACACGGGCTTGTGTATTAAGCTCTGATAATTGAATTGTTGGCAACAACAAACGATATTTTATCTTATGTGTGCTAGTTAGATAGTTCACAAGGAATACATGTCTCGGGACACGAAGAACGCATTTGCTATAAATACTATTCGTATCTCTAAGAAATAATGTCTTTAACCTGCCTTTAATGTCTGCCCAACAACTAATCTAAACTGACATGAACATTGTTTAAATCGCTTATGTTGCCTTGGGAAGGGGGTAATCGCCGTACTCGCTTACGTAAAATCTACAACGAGTGATCGGCTTTCTAACATACCTGGGGTGTTGGATGGTCGAATGGTTAGCCGTTAACGTTGTATCAAAAGTTTTATCATTGAGTCAACTGGCGTGGCATCGATTCCCCGGTTGTGCGTAACAAGGAGTATGGTCGCCTGGCCAACCTCGTGGGGTTTTTATACGTCCACATTCATATTATGCCGTCGCCCCTGTCCGTGTGTGTGTAGGTGTGGGTGGGTGTGTGTATGTATGTATGTATGTCTGTGGGTCGCCTACAGGGCGCAATTCTTCATGGATTTTCTTTAAACTTTGTATACTTATACCTTATACCCTAAGGAAGATCTCTATTGTTTTTTGGTGCATACCCGACCCCAGGGGCAGAGTCACACCCATTTCTAGTATTTCTTTGTTTGTCGTCTACAGGCCACATTTCTTAACTTATAATCTTGAAACTTTGCACACATATTCTTTGTATCCTAAGGAACATACCTATTGTTTGGGGTGCATGCCCAACCCCCAGGGGCAGAGCCACGCCTATTTTCTTTTCGTGTGTCGCCTACAGGGCGCAATTCTTACTGGATTTTCTTCAAACTTTGTAAACTTACTCTTTATACCCTAAGGATGATCCCTATCGTTTCGGGTGCATGCCCAACCCCCAGGGGCAGAGCCACGCCTATTTTCTTTTTGTGTGTCTGTGTGTCGCCTACACGGCGCATTTTTTACTGGATTTTCTTAAAACTTTGTATACTTACTCTTTACACCCTAAGAATAATCCATACTGTTTGTTGGTGCATGCCCGACCTCCAGGGGCAGAGTCACGCCCATTCCTTGTATTTATTTGTTTGTCGTCTACAAGCCACATTTCTTAACGTATCATCTTGAAACTTTGAATACTTATTCTTTGTACCCTAAGCAACATCCCTATCATTTCGGGTGCATACCCAACCCCCAGGGGCAGAGCCACGCCCATTTTCTATTTGTGTGTCGCCTACAGAGCACAATTCTTAATCGATCATCTTGAAACTTAAAATACTTATTCCTTATACCCTAAGGATGACCCCTGTTGTTTTGGGTGCATGCCCGACCCCCTGGGACAGCAACGTCCATTTATTGTATTTGTTTGTCGTCTACAGACTGCATTTCATAACGTATCATCTTGAAACTTTGCATACATATTCTTGGTACCTTCAGGAAGATCCCTATTGTTTTTGGTGCATGCCCGACCCCCAGGGACAGTGCAACGCCCATTTCTAGTATTTGTTTGTTTGTCGTCTACAGGCCACATTTCTTAATCGATCGTCTTGAAAACATTTTATACTTATTCGTCCTAAGGCTGACCACTTTTATTTTTGGTGCATGCCGGACCAATGTTTTTGTGTCTTGTGTTCGCCTACAGGATGCAATTGTTAACAGATCCTTTTAAAACTTCGCATACCTATCCCTTATACCCTAAGGATGACCCGTGTTGTTTTTGGTGATTTCCTAACCCACAGGGGCAGAGCAATGCCCATTTTTACTTCGTGTCTGTGGGCTTAAGGACGACAACTGCATGTCCCGACTCCCAGACGCAAGCCACGCCCATTTTTTGTGTTTGTCGTTTACAGACCGCAATTCTGAATGAATCAGCTTGGTACTTGGCATATATATTCCTTATAGCCCGAGGGCGTCAACTATTGATTTTGGTGAATGTCCCGACCCCCAGGGACAGATCCACGCCCACTTTTTGTCTTTAGCTTCAGAAAACTACAATTCTGAATGGATTACCTTGGTATACTTATTCCTTATACTCTAAGGACGGCAACTATTGATGTTGAGGCACGACCCTCAACGCCAAACAAACCAAACGCCTATCCTTCTTGTCAAAGTACAATATCAATCAAAGCAGGAATGTGGACGTATATTGTAGCGTTAGCGTTATGTTCTACAACGAGTGATCGACTTTCTAACATACCTGGGGTAGTTGGATGGCCGAACTGTTAGCCCGTTAGCGTTGTATTAAAAGGTTATCATTGAGTCAACTGGCGTGGCATCGATTCCCGGGTTGTGCGTAACAAGGAGTATGGTCGCCTGGCCAACTTCGTGGGTTTTTCTCCCGGTTTCCCCGTTTCCCCCTGCTGCAAAAGACCCATACGAAATGTTGAAATAAAATTGAACCATGTTTTGGTCCCGAAATGACCTAGTTTGTGTCGAGTGGACGTTAAACTCTCTTTCTCTCACTCTCTGTCTCTAAAGTTCCTGTAATGTTTTGCACTTATACTAAGTAGATGACTAGTTTTATACTCAAATCATTTAAATATTAAAATGTAATAAACAAAACAACAACACTGCTACAAGAAGTGTTCATTGAATTAAGGTACGAGTGAACCTGGCGGAGAGCGCTGAAGGATACCGTAGGGAGAGTGCTTGACAAGAGCAAAGACGTTGGACAGGTATCAGTTTGGCAATATGGGCCAATTTCTGCGCATATACCTTTAGAACGTAACAGTACATCACTTTTTCCTACAAGATAACAATCCGGAAACAGTTCCGTTCCGAGTTGAAATCCCAATGATGTAAGGGAGTTCACTCCAGGCGGTCTTGGACGTGATATAGTACCTGCCTGTGTTAAAGATACATTATCAGAGATAAGATAAAGGGCTGACAGTTCTAACTAGAATAGTTAAAGATAGGTTGCCAGGCAACGAAACATGCGCCCACAGCAGCTAAATCGTCCGGGCAGTCAACAAGGGTTGTCGCATATTTTTACTTTTTTCGGTAATGAAGCATTTGTAATACACTAAAAACTGATTAAGAGTAACAACTCATTATGTAATTATCAGAAAATCATTAGAATTTGATTGCTTTTTATAAAGTTTTACCCCACGCTAACAATTAGTATACATGAAACATTTAATATCATGGATTTAGCTGTTCAGTTATCTAAATTCATTGAAAATTAAAATACTTGTTCGTTTCAACACCTTAAACTCTGTGTATCAACCTGAAGTCAATCGGATGATAAATTTGGCCTCTATAGCGTCACAAGATTTTTTGAAGTTATCAAGGGAGATAACTCTGGCAGTAATTATTTGAACTCGCTGAAAATCCAAAGGCTTCTTCGTCTCATGACCTTAAACACTGTGTGTAAATTTAAAGTCGATCGGATATTAACTTAGGGCTCTAGAGCATCCACAAGATTTTTTGAAGTGATCAAAGGCCATAACTCTGGCACTAATTATCGGAAATCGGATATTAACTTTGGCCTCTAGAGCGTCCACAAGATTTTTTGATGTGATCAAGGGCCATTATACTCTGGCACTAATTATCGGAAATCGCTGAAAATCAATAGGCGTCTTTCTTTCTATGACCTTAAACACTGTGTATAAATTTACAGTCAATCGGATATTAACTTTGGCCTCTAGAGCGTCCACAGGATTTTTTTTGAAGTGATCAAGGGCCATAACTCTGGCACTAATTATCAGAAATCGCTGAAAATCAATAGGCATCTTCGTCTTATGACATTAAACACTGTGTATAAATTCAAAGTCAATCGGATATTAACTTTGACCTTTAGGGTGTCCATAAGATTTTTAAAGAGGTCAAGAGCCATAACTCTGGCACTAATAATCGGAAATCGCCGAAAATCAATAGGCGTCTTTGCCTTATGACCTTAAACGCTGTGTATAAATTTAAAGTCAATCGGATATTAACTTTGGCCTCTAGAGCGTCCACAAGATTTTTTGAAGTGATCAAGGGCCATAACTCTGGTAGTTATCAGAAATCGCTGAAAAACAATAGGCTTGTTCGTCTCATGACCTTAAACACTGTGTATAAATTTAAAGTCAATTGGATATTAACTTTAGCCTGTAGAGCGCCCACAAGCAATTGTGGACGCCGGACCGACGGACGGACGGGGGCGACGACAATATACGACCACATTTCAATGTGGGCGTATAAAAACTAGATAATGTAAATGGAATATGCTGAAAATTCCAGTCAAATTGCTCCAGTCTAAACGGATATATTACCGTTTGAATTTTAGACCTAGCCTCGATTATGTAAGGAGTTCACTCCAGGCGGTCTTGGACGTGATAAGATTACCTGTCTGAGTTAAAGATACATTACTAGAGATAAGATAAAGAGCTTGCAGTTCTAATAGTAAGTGCAGGGGGACTGCACCACACACAATTCTACACAAAAACAAATATACAGATAAGACATCATACTAAGAGACCACAAACAAAAACAAATAAAAAAAGTGAATGGATCCGGGGGTTAGCCGTAAGCGTCCACTGTGCTGTACAGTCCCGGGCCTGTGGTGACACAGACTTCACTCATATTTGAAAAACTAGAATAGTTAAAAACTAGATAATGTAAAGGGAATATGCTGAAAATTCCAGTCAAATTGCTCCAGTCTAAACGGATATATTACCGTTTGAATTTTAGACCTAGCCTCGATTATCATTACTCATTTATGTACGATGAAAAAAAAACATAGTCTCGGTTGTCCGCGTTTGGATTAGATCATCAATGAGCGATGAACAGCAAATCAGATTAAAATCCAGAGAAATTCGTCACATAAGATGACATCGAGAATTGATTAAGGTCCTTTCATGTTATTAAATTAATGTATAATCAATAGTTTATATAACATTTTAGGCCCAAAGAAAGGCAGATTTAGCTCTTGCATAATGTATGTTTAAACATTGATAAGTTTTTTCATTTTTCTGTTTTTAAGGTAATTTAAGGTAAAAAAAATTCGTTAACTCGGACCATCGTGTCCGCTACGGGAAATGCCTGTTATTAGGTATCGCAATTATAGTCTTTTTATTCAGAGTGTGATGAGGGTGGGGTGACGCGGACATTAGAATGCGGCTAAGGCAACATTGAGACGATAAGATGGGGAATTCTATATCTACTTACGTGCCCGTCGCCAGAGAAGTCAGGTCTGAGGGTGGAGCTCGAGGTACATCAGCTTTTTTTCTTTGCTGGTGTTGTTTCTGTTATTAAATATGTAACAAGATGGACCATCTCATAAAGCCGTAATCAAATATAGTCTATTAATGTCACTCTCAAAATAATATAAAATTTCAACTTACTCTGTATAGCCCACATAAAAGATGTAAAGTTGAGTTCTTCTGGACCCGATGTACCATATCGCCCTCCCACCAAACTGTCCATAAAATCCATAGTATCATCATAACACTGAGTATTTGGCATTAAGGTTTTGTCATAAGGGAAATAGTCACGGGCACTCTTTCTAGCCAGAATTCTTCGAATCATCCGGATATAATTTAATCCATGTTCATAAGAATAGAGAAGATAATTTGTAACATTGGTGTTATTTGGTGCCCAGTGGTTAGCCATGGCCAGTTTTTGTACATTCGAGGTGTCAACGCGGCCAATTTCATCTAAAATAATGCCAAAACTTGCTTTGAAATCGGGGTTTCTCAACAAATAAGGAAGTCGGCTCAAAACGAGATCGGCTAAAATCGGCCCCATAGAGCTGTTGCTTGGTGGGAGACCACTCTTCAAATCCCCAAGGGCATGAAATATCTCCTCTAATTGACGAAAAATATGGTCATGTGTAAACAGAGCATCGGCAACAAACAAGGCCTTTTCTTCCTGGGTGTTGCTGGTTTTAGTATTACTATTATTGTAATTTGCTCCTCGGTCACTATCAACCGAATTCACCCAACATAGTCCACATGACATAAAAAAGACAATACGTAACCACCAACTCATCTTTTCTGATTTTTTTTTTGATATCCTATGTCTTTCCCTTTTTTTTCAATAATATAAATAGTCCCTTTTGTTCTGTTTTCAAATCCAATTTTACATCAGAAAATAAAATTTGAAATTCGAAACGAATTCGCATTCACAGTTTAGACTATTTGTATTCCATATTAACCTACACCATAATAATGTTACAATTTCGGCATAAAACTTAAAACTTGTTTGTTATGTTGAAATTGTTGGAAATTTTCCTTAAATACTTTGCCATCATGTGACGGGGGAGATAAGAAACGGTGGTATCTTGGTACACACCTGATGGACTTTGTTCGCAATAACAAAACATTCCCTTGTCACCAATACAAAACTAAAAACAGTATCTATAATCACCTGATTTTTAGTAGCGAATTACCCATGGCACACAAGGCGCACATGTACACAGGACGTAAATGTGAGTGGGGCGTGAACAACCCCCGCAGAAAAAAAATAGTCGGTCGCAAAATCAGTGCAGTATGTCGCAAAATAGAAGTAGTCGGTATCAAAATAAGTGCTCACTGCATACGTCACGCTATGCACGCAAAACTTTAGCTTCATTTTGCTTTTCTTTTCTTGGAACGACCCAAGACGCATGAAAGAAGCATTAAGTTTAACACATAGAGATGGCTACCATCACTGATGTTTAAGTGAATTGGGCCGTGGTAGTCGCGAGTACCGGGGCAAGGGATTTCGGGAGTTTTTGCACTGAAAAGCTGATTGTTAACCGTATATTACTCTAAAAGAGATTGAATTTTAGTGTTGGCAAAACAACACCCCTTTACCAGGGGCGGGTTGGGGCCTGGAACCGGCCCGGGCTCCCGTGTCGGAGCGGCCCCTTTTACAGACCGCGCAGTCCCTGGAAATTTTTGAAAATGAACCCCAAATATGCGATTTGGTGACATATCTGATTATAATCGCTGTCAGATAATATATCGCGACCTACAAGTAATTTACAACCATTAACGTGTGAAATTATCATATCGTTATATACTATTCAAAAAAAGTAGGGGATATTTGATTTTGGGGGCATAATACTAAAATATGCAAATGACTACGAAAAAAGTCACTATAGAACCTAACAGAAGAAACATTTCCAGTTACATGTGATGCCCAAACGCACCAATAGCTACCGCATGGAATGCAGGTGATGCTTGGGATCATCATGGGGGTCCAACACAAGATTTGCACGACTCTGACTTTGAATGTTACAGTCATTGTGGCATTGAATTCCAGGGTGGAAACATCAGTTTAATTGTTTTAGTGACCAGAAAACAAATTTTGATATGCGTCGGCTTACCTTAAATGAAAGGTTACGTGCCCTTGGCATGCTACAGATCGGCACAACACAGGCGGTTGTGTCGCGGACGATGAATTTTTCTCAGTCTGTCATAAGCAGGCTATGGTCCAGATACCGTGATACACAATCTGTACAGGACAGACCACGCTCAGGTCGACCAAGGCCGACAACTCAAGCCCAGGATCGATTTATCCGTACCTTGGCCTTGAGAAATCGTGTCATCACAGCAAATCAGATCAGCTCTCGTCTTCAAACAGACACTTGTGTGAGAGTGAGTGGCCAGACGATTCGGAATCGACTGCATAGGGGTCACCTTCGCGCCCGACGTCCTCGCGTGATCCCTTGTTTGAGAGATCATCACATTCAGGCAAGACGTCGTTGGTGTAGGGATCGTCAACACTGGGATAATCGACGCTGGAGCAATGTGATGTTTTCAGATGAGTCAAGGTTCACTGTTGATTTTTTGGACAGACGTAGGAGGGTGTGGCGTCGTCGAAACGAGCGCTTCCAAGACGTTAACGTCATCAGACATGATCGATTTGGGTGTTGTTCTGTTATGGTGTGGGGAGGCATCACTGTTGCTGGAAGAACGGCTTTACATGTTGTTGCAGGGCGTGTTACAGGCCAGTACTACCGGGACAACATCTTGGCAGTCCATGTTGTGCCGTTCGCACGACGTCATGGCCACCGTTTCATCTTCCAGGATGACAACGCAAGATGTCACAGGGCCAGGATCGTTACAGGTTACCCCCAACAACAGAACATCACCACATTACCTTGGCCAGCACTGAGTCCCGACCTCTCCCCCATCGAGCATGCCTGGGACATGCTTGGACAGAGGTTACGTCAACGTCAACAACGTCCTGCCAATGTCCAAGAACTTGCTGCTGCGTTGCAACAGGAATGGGACAATCTGGACCAAAATGACCTTAGACGTCTCATTAGGAGTATGCCACGTCGGATCAATGCTTGTTTGGCAAACAGAGGAGGATTTACCCGTTACTGACTTTGTTGTGATGCTGTGGTAACTTTACTGTTTGACCCCGGGTATCATTTTACCCTTATAATGGTCAGTCTGTGCCTTACTTAGTCTAACGATCATTTGGAATAAATCGATGAATAAGAACTTCATTTCATTTTGTCATTTGTTTCTTCGCCAGTTTCATTAGGTGACTTTAATAACACTTAAAAATCAAATATCCCCTACTTGTTTTGAATAGTTCGTCAAGAGCCAAGAGAATTTAACTGGGTAAAAAAAGAGAATAGTTTGACCATTTGACCGACGAATCCGATGAAATTTTCGGATGAAATTCGGAATCCTCACCCACCACACCCGGCCCAGAAAGTATATTATACCAGCTCATTCCAGACTCCAGTAATGGCGTGGAGGTCCGTTAAAACCACATATAACATGATCATCATGTCCGGTCCATATAATGTTCAGCAGAAAAAGGATTTTTAGACGAATTCGACAAAATTATTTTTTTTCAATTTGTGTTCCACCGGCCCTTCTGAAGATCGCCCGACGGCCCAATCCGTCCCTGCCCTTTACCTTGGAATGTATAAATTTAAAATGAACTAGACCTGCATGCAGGAATGACGGGTTTCACTGGTGCCAAGTTACTCTTAAACATGTCACTTCCGGTGCCAAGTTACCCTTGAACATATGTCACTTCCGGTACCAACGAAACCACTACACAGGTTTCCGAATTAACATTGCACACAAATAAAATGGACGCAGAATCAACCAATCAATCCAGCAATATCAAGTCATTTTATACATTTGTTACTTGTAAATTACCTTGACAAAATCGGCGGGACGATTTACCCAATACTACCCAATTCTACCCAATACTACCCAATACCACCCCAGTACTACCTCAAAATCACCACATACTACCAAATACTACAACATAATACTGCAAAATGTGCATATCAATTGAATTTTTTCAAAAATAATTAGTTATACCGTGGGAATTGTACTTCAAATGCGATTACAGATATCTGGCTGTTCCTTTTGCCTCCCTATATCACCTAAAACAAGCAAAAACTAACCAAATACTATCAAATACTTATCACATACTACCCACTATCATTAAATAACAACCTTATATTGTCAAATAACAAAACATTAGTTTAATTACGGCGACGAATATTCGATAATTCGCAGAGAATGGAAATGAATGTGCAGTTATCTCCCTTTACAACCGATAACTGGATTTTAGATTGATTTGCGGATTAATCATCTTATTTTGCGTTGCGGTTGGTTTCCAAATCGACGAAATTAAAATAAGAAATGCAAGTATTTTTTGTGTATATTTTAATCATTGTGTGTAATTAACTACTGTATTATTATATAAGATGGCCAGCAGTCTATAAATAACTACATGTATTTAAACCCTTCCATGGGTATCGTCAGGAGGTATGTCCATTAACAAATAACAAACAAAAAATTCGCTTGTTTATGGGGTTTAACGTCCACTTCCACACAGGGTGATATCGTAGACAAAGGCGTTTTATAGCTGGGGCGCTGGAGGCGCCAGCCTCCTCGCGAAAAAAACCCAAAGAAATTGGAAAAGTAAAACGGGAGAAAAATGCTAAAACCGATGAGAAAAATGAAAATGTACCCTAGTTAGGGGGCCCCTAAAGGCAGGCAAAAGGCCCCCACGTTTAACAAAAGGGCCCCTCTGGCCAAGGGAAAGGGCCCCGAGTCCTAGTCTATCGTTTTCTATACAATGTTACTGTCGCGTCCATTACTGAATGCGAATGCAGTCATTGCATTGATATAAAATCATCAACCAAGACGCCCCCACCCCCGCGAAAAGGGCCCTCAAAATAGTATAGCCTCCACCATGATAAACCTTAAAACGCCCCTGGTCGTAGACAAACAAAAAACAACTGCACATGTTTATATTTATTTTTTCATGTCAACTACTAAGTTATTGCATGTTTACTGTCATTTGAAAATAAACGTAATTTGTTTATTACAAATGTATAATGCTCTAGTCGTATATACACCACCTTACTTAACAATTAATCAACGGGTGTTAAGATTGTTGATTGGGTAATCAAGTTCTGCTTTATTTATTTTATCTCTCGATTAAACTGCTACCAAATAATATAGTCCGGGAGCTAGGTGGGTTTCATTCCACATGAAAGGTGCGGAAGGTTTGGGATGCTAGTGGTGTATGACTGGGTTAGGAGACCACAGAAACACAATTCTTAAGTTGCACTAGTGGTGGGTGTGATAGGAGGAGCCACCACCCATAGTACCCGCAAAAATCGGTTTATTCAACATGCAAGGTGCGGGACCCACTTCAGTGGCATTTGATAAAGGATTGTGTCCTGAACCAGGAACTATAACTTAAGAATGGAATTTTTGGTGGAAAGGTATATCACCCTGTGAGGAAGTTGACGTTAAACCCCAGAAACAAACGAATTTTAAACATGCAATAACTTAGTAGTTGACATGAAAAAATAAATATAAACATGTTCAGTTGCTTTTTTGTTTGTCTACGTTATCACCCTGTGTGGAAGTGGACGTTAAACCCCAGAAACAAACGAATTTTTTGTTTGTTATTTGTTAATGGACATACCTCCTGACGATACCCATGGAAGGGTTTAAATAGTTATTTATAGACTGCTGGCCATCTTATATAATAATACGGTAGTTAATTACATACAATGATTAAAATATACACAAAAAATACTTGCTTTTCTTATTTTAATTTCGTCGATTTGGAAATCAACCGCAACGCAAAATAAGATGATTAATCCGCAAATCTATCTAAAATCTAGCTATCGGTTGTAAAGGGAGATAACTGCACATTCATTTCCATTCTCTGCGAATTATCGAATATTCGTCGCCGTAATTAAACAAATGTTTTGCTATTTGACAACATAAGGTTGTTATTTGATGATAGTGGGTAGTATGTGATAAGTATTTGATAGTATTTGGTTAGTTTTTGCTTGTTTTAGGTGATATAGGGAGGCAAAAGGAACAGCCAGACATCTGTAATCGCATTTGAAGTACAATTCCCACGGTATAACTAATTATTTTTGAAAAAATTCAATTGATATGCACATTTTGCAGTATTGTGTTGTAGTATTTGGTAGTATGTGGTGATTTTGAGTTAGTACTGGGGTGGTATTGGGTAGTATTGGGTAGAATTGGGTAGTATTGGGTAAATCGTCCCACCCGACAAAATTAAATTACTTCCTGTGTTAATGAAAATGTTCAATTAGTCTTATGAAATCAGAAATGGCATACGATATCATATAGTGAAAATTTTATGTAAATCGAATAATAATTGCCACTTTTAAAGACCAAAAAACTTGAAAAGTGACTTGTAGAAAATCTGCTATTTCTCTGCAACCGAACAAGTTAGACACAATTTTATGATATCTATATGACCATATGAGTTTTGTTTATATGTGAATTCAAACCAAAAGTTAAAATTTTTAATACATATTAAGTTATTCTTGGTTGAATAAAACATTGATTTAAAAAGTTTAAAATGCAGTTTTTGACCAAATGATGTCACTTCCGGTGTCAATTTTAAATTGTAATCAACTTGATATGACGCTACGTGCTTTTTGAATCAAATGATGTCACTTTTATAAAAATCCAATAATAATTGACTATTTTACATGCAAAATAACGAAAACAGTGACTTGTACAGAACTGCCCATTTCTTGGTAACTTCTTATATTACAAACGAATTTTAACATACATTTTCTTCGTATGGATTATAGCTACAAGTTTATAAAAGTTACGAAGAAATATTTTAAAATCTAAAAAGCCTGAATAGGTTGTAAATAGGTAAATTTTACACCATTTTTAGCCTCTTAATCGAATTTGCTCGAAAATGAAATCGAAATTAAACTAACTGCTTCCTACATTTTTTGCGCCTTGAAAGGGCACACTCTTTGAGTCAAATAATTTTTCCAAAAAATAATATTTGTTTTCGAAGAAGGAAAATAACTGTCAAAATTGTAGTTTTTGGTAAAATTATGCCACTTCCGGTGCCGACAGATAACATTTTCGGTAAAAAAATGACAATTGATACAACGAAGCATATGAACTTTGTTTTATACAAATCGAACAATAAAAAATTAATCTAGGACTGAAAAACTTAATTAGTCAATGGCGGCCAAGGAAAATTACTGAGACAAAATTTTTTAACATTTTTGCACTAGTCAGATGACTCTTTAATTCTGTGCACAATACGACTAAAAAATATTCATAAATAAAAAAGTTATTTTGTAAAATTTTAAATTTTCGAAATTCGGCGCCTAATATCTTCGAAGATTTGCCGAAAATCAAAAATCGAAAGTAGCGTAGCTATGTGCTCTGTCTCAGGCTATGCCAAAATGTATCGAAAGTCAAAATCCAATGATTATTGTTAAAATTACTGCAATATTTTCAAAAACGACAACTTCCGTGATTTCGGACATTTCGCATTGTCGCAGAACGTTCAAAATAGCTTTATCCTCTAAGTCACACAAACTTTCCCAGTAAAACCGAAGAAATCGTAACGATGCGACACATAGTTGCTGAGATCTATTCAAATTGGAATCTGAATAATAATAATAAGAACTAGACCTGCAAGCAGCACTGAACCGGCTTTCAGGAATCATACAGGAAGTTTATTATACCATAGCCGATCCATTGAGCTACCGAACTATACTTTAGATGTTTTGCTACAGTGAAACCTTCTATCATATATAAAAGTAATATGTGCTGGCGAAAAGACGGGCCAAAATTGTAAATTATCGCAAAATTACGTCACTTCCGGTGCCGAAAGAAATTTTTATAGGGGAAAAATAAGTCGAAAATTCATAACATACAAAATACAAACTTTGTTTTATACGTATCGGGCAATAAATAACTAACCTGTAACCCATCAACTGAAATTAAGAAGGTAAAAAAATTAAAAGTGACCCTGGGAAAATTGGCTATTATTCGACAAGGGAACATGCTAGAAGCCTTTTCTTGATATCGATATGATGGTATTGATTCAATCTTACTGCCCATTAGAGTCAGACGTTATAAAGTTAATTGAATAATAAATATAAATCCCTTCAAAAAAATGTTTTGTTTTGAAGGCTAAAAATACGTTTTTTGCAAAAATTACATTACTTCCGGTGATATTGAAAATGTTAACTTAGTTCATTGAAGTCATAAATGGCATAAGGCATCAAATGGTAAAAATATTATAAAAATCGAATAATAATTGACACTTTTATAGACCAAAAACCTTGAAAAGTGACTTATAGAAGATCGCCTATTTCTCTGTAACCATACAAGTTAGAAACCATTTTGTGGCATCTGTATGGTCGTATGGCTTGATTCTATTCGTTGACGGGAATAAAATATCATAATTCTAAAAATATTATAAGGCAGACTCATTTGAATAAAATATTTGTTTTTTAGGTTAAAAATACAGTTTTTGCCCAAATGACGTCATTTCCGGTCACAATGAAAATGTAAAATTGGCTTGACCTAGTCCAAAATGGCATTAAGCATCAAATGGGGAAAATAAATTGCAAATCGAATAATAATTCATTCTTTTATAGGCAAAATAACGTGAAAAGTGATGCATGCAAAATTGCATATTTCTCGGCAACTGTTCACATTACAAACTAATTTTCGCATGCATTCTCTTCGTCTGGATTATTGCTACGAGTTTATGAAAATTACAAATAAATATTTCAAAATATGAAGAGCTGAATGAATTGCAAACAACTGAATTTTACACTTTATTTTACATTTTATTCGAAATTGCCCGAAAATGAAATTGAAATTAAAAAGTCTGAGCTAAGGATATCGTGCACCTTTGCAGGGTGCATCATTTTAGTTATATCAGTTTTGAAAAAAATTAATATATGCTTTCAAAAAGTGGTACCGAACTGTCAAAATTGTAGTTTTTATTAATATTACGTCATTTCCGTTGCCGACAGAAAAATTTCACCGTAACAAAAAAAATTACAATTGGGACCACGGAGCTTATGAACTTTGTTTTATATAAATTGAACAATAAATAATTTTTCTGGGTACGAAAAACTAAATTAGCCGATGGCGGCTAATGCAAATTACCGAGACAATTTTCTTTCTCATTTCTGCTCAAGTAGGATGATATTTTAACCCAGTGTAAAATATCGTCAAAAAATATTCATAAATAAAAAAGGTTTTCGTAAAAAAAAAAAATATTTTCAAAATATCGGACATTTTTTCGACTACTTCCGGTTTTACGATTGTTGTCGTGATAGCTTTACGAAGTTCTTTGGATACTTAACTTTCTGTACCAGAAGTGTCAGAAACATCTATTGAGTAGTTTTGGAAGAAAAGATAAAATAAAGAGCGTTTACAAAAATTTAACGATTTTTGAATTTTTTTCAAAGTTTGATGCTATTTTTGGACCACCTATATTATTTCAATGCTTTTCATTTTGGATTCACTATATAGACAATCGATAGGACTTTGAGTAAGAAAAGTTTGAGAAAAATCGTAGGCGTCGTTTTCGAGAAAAGGGCGTCTCAGAATGTTAAAAAATCGGAAAATACTGGATATTTGGCATACAATAATTTATTTCCTTGCCATCGAAATCGTATTATTTACATACCGTATGATGGTCCATTAATAGGCTATCCAACGACACTTTAGTTCTTTTAGTCCGCTATTACCTAAGGGAGAAATCAAGTTTTTCGCAAGTGCGACAATGTTTTTAACCTTTTTTTTTATTTTTTGAATACTTCCGGTATGGTTATTATTGTCGGAATAGTTTAAATAGCCGGTTTGGGTACTAAAATAGTCATAGGGCTCTGTAATGATATATTACATTTACTGATCAGATAAAATGCCACTGAGAAATCCTATGTCCAAAAGTGAGAAAAATGCAAAAAATTTAAAATATCGAAAATTAACTTTCAATAACTACATACATATTATACATCGTTAGAATCGTAATTAGGTCAGCTATCTGAAAATACAACCTTTTTTCGAAAATCTTTTAAAATAAAAAAATAGTAGAGCATTTTCCAAAATTTCACGATTTTTCGACTTTTTTCGATTTTCAGTCCGTTATTTCACCTATTCCAGATATTTCAAAGTCGTAATGGAATGTTTCGTACTTCAGACTACCACAAGGTCTCTCGATAGAGAAAGTTTCATAAAAATCGCTGGAGTAGTTTTCGAGATACAGGCGTCCAAAAATGCTAAAAATCAGAAAATACTTGAGTTTCAGCGTGCCATATTTTGCTGCCTGTTCATAGTATCCGTATGAATTTGGTATCATACGATAGTGCAATCCCAGTGCAGGCCAATGGTACCCTAATGTCTTTAATCCATTTATATCGGGCGGAGAAATCGCGTTTTTCCCAAAAATATCCATTTTTTGCATTTTTTTCAAAATATTGCACATTATTTCGACTACTTCCGGTTTAAGGATTCTTGTCGAAATTGCTTTATTTGTTGGTATTGGACTATAACTTCATGTTCCAGAAGTTTCAGAAACGTCAATTCTGCCATAAAACGAAACCCGAGCTCACAAAATGGGAAGAAAATTCGAAAAAAATCGAAAAATAAAGGGCGATAACTCTGAATGAAACTTATATTACTGGAATTGCATGGACGTCAGGTATCCAAAAATATAGGTCAAATTTGAAAATTTTGAAAAATAACAAAAATTGTCTCGTAAGCAACATGTTTTCAATTTTCGAACGCTAAAAGTCATAGACGAATGTTCGAAATCGAAAAATGTGAGATAGCCATTGTCTAAGAAAAGATTCAGGGATTCCAAAAAGGTAATTTGTTTGAATATGGATAAAGAATTGACGAAACTATGGCCTATTTTCAATTTTTAGACAAAATACAAAGTTCGGTCACTTCCGGTATGCGCAGAAATTTGAAAAATATTTTATCAAGTAGCCACCACATGGTTTCCCGACAGAAAATCTAATTCCAGATCGATATCTGTTTTCGATCATGGTGATCTAGGCTCCCGCGGTAAATAATAATAATAATAATAATAATAATAATTTTAGTAATCTCAATAGGCTTTCAGACGAAAGTCTGAAAGCCTAATAAGAACTAGATCTGCTACTGTCCCATGCAGATATGAAAGCTTTCATATTCATCGTCACGTGACATTGATTGTATCAAGTATCCTAAATAAAAGGATAAGAAGAAAAAATTATTAAAATTGGTCAAAAACTCGCGAAGTTACAAGTCTAAATATAGTATGAAACATTGCACCCAGGCATAACAATAATCTGAAAACTAAAGGGAAATAACTGAAACTTGTATTACTGTAATGAGACGGATGAGAAAATGAAATGAAAATGGCGGGAAAAAAAATTAAAAATGGCAGGTTCGACAGGCGACCTTACTCCTTGTCACGTACAACCGGGCATTCGAAAACACGCTAGTTAACTCAATGACAGGCGCGCGTGCTAACCATTCAGCCACCCAACCCCCCTTTGAAATCAGACACGTGCAATATGTCATATAGGAAGAATAAGAAGTCGCTCACAACAAAATGGTAAATTAATGAGTTTAGGTCAAAAGGTTGAGCTACTGTTTTAGAGTACTTAATAGTTTTAAAGAGACACGTTAAGGGTTGTTCATAGTTAAATGAAAGTTTAATTTTAAATAAGACCAATAAAATTAGGATTTAATAATGCCAGACTAATATTTCCAATATGTTTGGTTATAAGTAGGAAATCGTGACGACTTCTTAAGCATGTTTTAAACAAAGGATCATGTTTGTTTAAACAAGAATGGCACTCTGCAATAAAAAAACTGGCCAAAGCAAGATTTCTATGCAGAAATTAAATAATTGCTAGAACCAGAAAAATATTTATCCACTATAATAAATAAGCAACATAGAGACAATGAAATGAAATTGAATGGGGTTTAACGTCCGACTGTTCTGCTCCTAAAATGGGCTAATGAAGACGGGCATATGCCATAAAGTGTGCAATGAGGGAAATTTTACCCGGGCAGCGGCGGTTACGGCCTACGAGGTTGGACAGGCGACCATACTCCTTGTCACGTACAACCAAGAAATCGAAACAACGTCAGTTGACTCAATGACAGACGTTATGATACATAGCACACGTGCTAACCATTCAGCACGCAACCTCCCTAAAATCGGCAAATTGCTGACCTACAGCGAGAAACATTTCAACCGGGCCAAATTTTCTATTGTAACAGTTTAATTTGCACGGTACCTTTAGTTATCAACCGAATATTACAAAACTTTTAAAAATAAGCTCCCCCTGACCAGCTTAAGCGTTCGCAATAAACGTTTGCCCCTTAAAATCGGCAAATTGCTGACTTTAAAGTGAGAAACATTACAACCGGGCGAAATTTTCTGTTTTATCACTTTTACAGTACCTTTGATTACCAACCGATTATTACAAAACTTTAAAAATAAAAGAGAAAGAGAGAAATGCGGCCTAATGTCCATTCGACACAAACTAGGTCATTTCGGGACTAACATATGTTTTTTAATTTTATTTAAAAACTCCCCTTGCGCTTACAGGTCTTTAGCCGTTGGGAGGAAACCGAAGGACACGGAGAAAACCCACGAGGTTGGACATCATACTTCATGTCACGTGCAACCTGGAGATCGAAACGACGCCCGTTGACTCAATGACAGACGTTACGATACAGTGCGCACATGCTAACCATTCAGCCATTCAGCCTCCCTGAATTCAGAAAACTGACCAGCTTAATCGTATGCAATAAACGTTTTCGCCTGAATTGAAAGTTCTGCACGGAGAAAGTTCATCTCGATTTCCCGGCGTGGTTCCCCTTGTCAGTGAGGCAGAACGGAGGGCCTGACAAGCACAGCTGTCTAGTCATTCGGATGGGACGAAAAACCAAGGTCCCGTGTACACATTGGAGTGCACGTAAAATATCCCTAAGCAGTTGGAATTCGATACTGTTGAATAAGCTCTATACGATGACTAAATGTGTAGATTGTAGTCACCCACACTGCATGTTTCGCTTAACAATGAAAGGGTGCCGTTTTCAATGTTCGATCCTTTTGTTCTTCTACTCCTGATATGTTGGACTGTTGGTCGATGGTTTCATATAAAAGACTACCAATAAGACTCTTTGTAGAAGAAGTTCCCAAAAAATATTATGTTGACTTTACGAGAAAGACCTCTAAACATGCTCCAAATTGTAAAAATACAACTTTTTGGATTTTCAATCTCTTTTTTTCGGTTATCCCTGATATTTAGAAAAAATAATACAATGATTTCACACAACAGGCTAGCTATTAGACTCTCTATTAACAAAAGTTTCACCGCCCTCCCTTCATTATAAACGAAGTTATCGTGCCCTAAAGAATCAACAAATTAGCATGCTTATCTCTGCTTACCCTAAGCAGAAAATGCTCATCTTTAAACTCAATCATAACATTGACCTAGTGAACGTCTACACCAAGTTTGAACATTCTAGCTTAATTAGAAGGAGAGTAATTGTGTTCCAAAGTCCCGACCCTTCAAATTGCTTCTATTTTTCATTTTCAATTCAAAATGGTGACCATCACGTTACCGAAATCAAAATTCTATTCGCGACATTGTTTAGGCCTTCCTACAAGGATTCAGAAAATATAACTCCCGAGTCTGTAAGTAAAATAGCAAAAAAGCCTTATTGATTTTACACTTTTAAATATGGCGGCACTTCCGGTTCGATCGACAAACTTCATATTTTGTGTACAAATCAGTAATTACTTATCTAGTATCCAAAAAAAAAATCAGGTCATTCTGACCTATATTTCGATGATTTTTTTGAAAATTTTGATCCTTAATTTCGTCAAGGGGAGATAATTTAGAAAATTTCTAATTATATTTTTGAGGTCACATCGGTAAGATCTACTTAGATACTAAATTTCATGAAAATCGTACAACTATTAAAGAAGTTGTCAAATTGGTCTAAACTTCCGGTTCGAAATCACAGCGACGAATTTTCGTGAAACTGCAGATGAAAATGATTTTTTTAAAGGTATTCAAAGAAAAAAGAATTAGTAAAATCGGTCAAAAAATAACAAAGTTACGACTATGCATTGTCATTTTTTTCGTTCGTAAAATTCGGTGATTTCGGATTCGTAAAACGTTTCGAAAATATATTTAATCAAGGTTCGCACCCCATTTTTGGGGGGGTAGGTCAAAATTTCAGAAAGATCCTATGGATAGATTCTGAGAAATCCGATTTGCAGAAAACACACAAAAAAAAAAACAAACTAGATCTGCTACTGTCCCATGCAGATATGAAAGCTTTCATATTCATCGTCCCGTGTCATCGATTATATCAAGTATCTCAAATGAAAGGATAAGAATAACAAACTATCAAAATTGGTCAAAAACTCGCGAAGTTACAAGTCTAAATATAGTATGAAACATTGCATAATCTGAAAACTAAAGGGAAATAACTGATACTTGTGTTGCTGTAATCGGGATGACTTCCCACTTCAAAACTTTCAGAAAAATGAAATGAAAATGGTAAGAAAACATCGAAAAATTAAATGAGATAACTTTGAACAAAACTAAAAAAAATTGAATCAGGTTGATCCCAAGTGTTTGAATATTTACGTTAAATATGTAAATTTGGAAAATTATAAAGACATAATTATCAAAATCGTTCAAAACTCACAAAGTTACAAATTTAAATGTAGTGAGAAACATTGCGCCCGGGCAAAAAAATAATCTTTAAACTAAAGGGAAATAACCTAATCTTGTATAGCTGTAATCGGGCTTCCAAAGTTTCCAATATGTTTGGTTATAAGTAGGAAATCGTGACAACATCTTAAGTATGTTTTAAACAAAGGGTCATAGACTGCAATATACAAGAAAAACATTTACCCACTATAATAAATAAGCAACATAGAGAAAATGAAATCAAATTGAATGGGGTTTAACGTCCTACTCCTAAAATGGGCTAATGAAGACGGGCGTACGCCATAAAGTGTGCAATGAGGGAAATTTTACCCGGGCAGCGGCGTTACGGCCTACGAGGTTGGACAGGCGACCATACTCCTTGTCACGTACAACCAAGAAATCGAAACAACGCCAGTTGACTCAATGACAGACGCTATGATACACAGCGCACGTGCTAACCATTCAGTCACGCAACCTCCCTAAAATCGGCAAATTGCTGACCTACAGATAGAAACATTTCAACCGGGCGAAATCTTCTATTTTATTAGATTAATTTGCACGGTACCTTTAGTTATCAACCGAATATTACAAAACTTTTAAAAATAAGCTCCCCCTGACCAGCTAAATCGTTCGCAATAAACGTTTTCCCCTTAAAATCGGCAAATTGCTGACTTTAAAGTGAGAAACATTACAACCGGGCGAAATTTTCTGTTTTATCACTTTTACAGTATCTTTGATTACCAACCGATTATTACAAAACTTTAAAAATAAAAAAAAGAAAGAGAGAAATGCGGCTAAACGTCCATTCGACACAAACTAGGTCATTTCGGGACTAACATATGTTTTTTAATTTTATTTAAAAACTCCCCTTGCGCGTACTGGTCTTTAGCTGTTGGGAGGACACCGAAGGACACGGAGAAAACCCACGAGGTTGGACACCATACTCCATGTCACGTGCAACTTGGAAATCGAAACGACGCCGGTTGACTCAATGACAGACGTTACGATACAGCGCGCGTATGCTAACCATTCAGCCTCCCTAAAATCTGGAAATTGCTGACTTATAGCAAGAAACATTTTAACCGGGCGAAATTTTCTGTTTTAACAGTTTAATTCGCACGGTATTTTAATTACCAACCGATTATTACAAAACTTTTGAAAATAAGCCCCAACTGACCAGCTTAATCGTATGCATGTCCATGTCACGTACAATCTCGAAATCGAAACGACGCCCGTTGACTCAATGACAGACGTTACGATACAGCGCGCACATGCTAACCATTCAGCCTCCCTTAAAAATAAGCTCCCCCTGACCAGCTTAATTGTTCGCAATAAACTTTTGCCCTCTAAAATCGTCAAATTGCTGACTTTAAAGTGAGAAACATTACAACCGGGCGAAATTTTATGTTTTATCACTTTTACAGTACTTTTGATTACCAACCGATTATTACAAAACATTAAAAATAAAAGAGAAAGAGAGAAATGCGGCTCAACGTCCATTCGACACAAACTAGGTCATTTCGGGACTAACATATGTTTTTTAATTTTATTTATAAACTTCCCTTGCGCGTACGGGTCTTTAGCCGTGGGAGGAAACCGAAGGACACGGAGAAAACCCACGAGGTTGGACACCATACTCCATGTCACGTGCAACTTGGAAATCGAAACGACGCCGGTTGACTCAATGACAGACGTTACGATACAGCGCGCGTATGCTAACCATTCAGCCTCCCTAAAATCTGGAAATTGCTGACTTATAGCAAGAAACATTTTAACCGGGCGAAATTTTCTGTTTTAACAGTTTAATTCGCACGGTATTTTAATTACCAACCGATTATTACAAAACTTTTGAAAATAAGCCCCAACTGACCAGCTTAATCGTATGCAATAAACGTTTGGCCTGAATTGAAAGTTCTGCAACGAGAAAGTTCATCTCGATTTTCCGGCGTGGTTCCCCCTTGTCAGTGAGCAGAACGGAGGGCCTAACAAGGACAGCTGTCTAGTCGTTCGGATGGGACGAAAAACCATTGCACGTTGGAGTGCACGTAAAATATCCCTAAGTAGTTGGAATTCGATACTGTTGAATAAGCTCTATACGATGACTAAATGTGCAGATTGTAGTCACCCACACTGCATGTTTCGCTTAACAATGAAATGGTGCCGTTTTCAATGTTCGATCCTTTTATTCTTCTACTCCAGATATTTTGGACTGTTGATCGAAGTTTTCATATAAAAGACTACCGATAAGACTCGTTGTAGAAGAAGTTCTCAAAAAGTATTATGTTGACTTTAAGAGAAAAGAACCTTTAAAGATGCTCCAAATCGTAAACATACGACTTTTTGGATTTTCGATCTCTTTTTTTCTGCTATCCCTGATATTTAAAAAAAAGATACAACGATTTCAAACAACAGGCCAGCTATTACACTCTCGATTAACAAGAGTTTCACCACCCTCCCTTCATTATAACCGAAGTTATCTTGTCCTAAAGAATCAACAAATCAGCATGCTTATCTCTGCTTACCCTAGGCAGAAAATGCTCATCTTTGAACTCAATCATGACATTGACATAGTGAACGTCTACACCAAGATTGAACATTCTAGCTCAATTAGAAGGAGAGTTATTCTGTTTCAAAGTTTCGGCCCTTCAAATTGCTACTACTTTTCATATTCACTTCAAAATGGCAACCATCAATTGACCTAAATCAAAATTCTGCTCTGAACAATTTTTAGGCCATCTTTCAAGGATTCAGAAAATATAACTCCCGTGTCTGTAAGTAAAATAGCAAAAAAGCCTTAGGGATTTTTCACGTTTCAAGATGGTGGCACTTCCGGTTCGATCAACAAACTTCATATTTTGTGTACAAATCAGTTATTACTTATCTAGTATCCAAAAAAAAATCAGGTCATTCTGACCTATATTTCGATGATTTTTTTGAAAATTTTGATCCTTAATTTCACCAAGGGGAGATAATTTAGAAAATTTCTCATCATATTTTTGAAGTCACATAGGTAAGGTCTACATATATACTAAATTTCATGAAAATCGTACAACTATTAAAGAAGTTGTCAAATTGGTCTAAACTTCCGGTTCGAAATCACAGCGACGAATTTTCGAAATTCGAAAATGTGAAACTGCAGATGAAAATGATTTTTTTCAGGGTATTCAAAGAAAAAAGAATTAGTAAAATCGGTCAAAAAATAGCAAAGTTACGACTATGCATTGTCCATTTTGTCGTTCGTAAATTTCGGTGATTTCGGATTCGTAAAACGTTTTCAAAATATATTCAATCAAGGTTCGCATCCCATTTTTGGGGGGGTAGGTCAAAATTTCAGAAAGATCCTACGGATAGATTCTGAGAAATCCGATTTGCAGAAAACACACAAAAAAAAAATAATAATAATAATCTTAACAGAAACAATAAGCTTTCATATGTAATATGAAAGCTTAATAATAATAACTTTAACAGAAACAATAAGCTTTCATATGTAATATGAAAGCTTAATAAGAATTTTAACAAAAACAATAGTGTTTCACACAAGCTACGCAGTGTGAAACCCTAATTACAGTGTTGGCAAAAAACACTATTACCTTGGAATATATACCTTTAAAAATGAATATTCTAATCCATGATAAGTATGATTATTGCCTAGTCTTGATTTCACTGGATGACATAATTTGCTTTATTATCTGATTTATCGTAAGGTCATTTATTTAGGTTCTTACTTAGACTTTGTACTGCGCTACTTTATTCAAATTTACATGATGTCATTCAGTGATGTGCAATTCACCACGCAACCCTTGTGTTTAAATGTTTTGGTTGAGAGAAAATGATTATCGCTAATTAGAGATGGGCAAAATTACTTGAGTGAATATTTAAACTGATCTGTCATTTTTTCAGTTAAAGATGTCTTACTTAGCCTTCACTCATTAGGTAGAACTCATTTGCAAATGAGGGTAAATAAACTCGGGCCCGTAGCCAGCTTATAAAATGGGGGGGGGGGGGCTACGGAATTTTTTGGAGGGGCTGAGGATGTGGCCGACTAAGAACGCTCATAAGAAATCATTATTGTTGGCGAAATATTTGGGGGGGGGGGGGAGTAAAGGGCTTTTATCATTGATAAAAGGGACCCAAATACAGGAAGTAGATTAGAAAAGTAAATGTTTTAGGTTTTTCCCATCCTAGAGTCTGTGAAATTATTGTTAAGGTCCGAAAAGTCAAAGGGGCAGGAAAGAAATGGGTGAGCAGGAAAGAAATAAAATGTGCGAAAAAGAAAGTCAAGTAAAATAGAGTCAACATATAGGCAGCGGCTAAATACCACGCTTCAAAATACCACGCTCGCCTTACTGCTTCTCTACACACGAAACGTGGTACGCCTTTTCGGTACCACTTTCTATTTAATTATAGGGATTTTACATTATATAAAGCTAATTTTGCAAATTATGTTGATCATTTAATCAATTTTGATGTTTTTATTGGTGATATTTACACTTAATCTTAAAATAAATTACAATACAGATAGCCGATCGGTCGGTTAATGCATCGAGCCGTACCTCTGCTATACGGTTTATAATACGGTGTAACCGTTATTATACCCTATTCAAAAAGACCCTACGTGGTATATTGGAATATTAGGTATGCGACTATGCATAGATATGAAGCAAAACTCGGAAGGTAAAAACTGACGTTGTATAATCCTGTATAGGCGCGATAAGAAAGGGCGATAAGTTGACAGTAAAAAAAGTGGTATTCCGGGGCCGAGATAACCGTACCACGTTCGCCTTGCTAGTGCTATACAAACGGAACGTGGTACGCGACTTCGGTACCACGTCCTTTTTATTTATAGAGATTTTACATTATTTGTAGTAAATTTTTTAAATTATGTTGATTATTTAATCCATTTTGATGTTTTTATAGGCCATATTTACACTTAATGCTAAAATTAATTACAATACAGATAACCGATCGGTAATAATACTGTGTAAATTTAAAAAGACCCAACGTGGTATATTGGAAATGAAATGAAATGGGGTTTAACGTCCTACTGTTCCGCTCCGATCGGGCTAATGAAAACAGGCATAACAGTACCTCGCTCGACTTTCTCTGTCTACAAAAACGAAGCGTGGTACGCGACTTTGGCTTATTTTTCAAATTAGATCATTTTGATGTTTTTATAGGCCATATACTGTATCCGATTTAAAAAGACCCTACGTGGTATATTGGGTAGATATGAAATAAAACGTGGCAAGTAAAACGGGGTATAATAAAATATGTGGATTATACGAGAGTGCCTTGAGTCGAATATAGTTAAACAAAAGTGGTATAATAGAATCCGATGCTGAGATAACCGTACCACGCTCGCCTTGCTGGATCTATAAAACCGGAACGTGGTACCCGACTTCGGTAAAAAAGAATCGTGGTAAAATAGAATCCAAGACAGACAACCGTACGACACTCGCCTTGCTGATTCTATACAAACGGAACGTTGTACGCGACTTTGGTTCTATACAAACGGAACATGGTGCGCCACTTCAGTTAAAAAAAACGTGGTATAATAGAATCAGAGACTGAGATAATCGTACCACGCTCGCCTTACTGGTTCTATGCAAACGGGACGTGGTACGCGACTTCGGTTAAAAAAAACGTGGTATAATAGAATCAGAGACTGAGATAATCGTACCAAGCTCGCCTTACTTGTTCTATACAAACGGAACGTGGTACAAAACTTGGGTTCAAAAACGTGGTATAATAGAATCCGAGACTGAAATAATCGTACCACGCTCGCCTTACTTGTTCTATACATAAACGGAACGTTGTACGTGACTTCGGTAAAAAAAAAAGGTGGTATACTAGAATCAGTGACTGGTATAACCATGGCACGCTCGCCTACTGGTTGTACACAAACGGAACGTGGTGCGCGACTTCGATACAAGAAAAGTGGTAAAATAGAATCCAAGACTGAGATAACCGTAATTAGAACCAAAGACTGGGATAACCACGCCCGGCTTACTACTTTTATACAACTGAAACGTGGTAAACTAGCTCTACTTCTCTTATACAATTGAAACGTGGTACGCGGCTTTGGTACCACGTCCTTTTTAATAATAGGGATTTTACATTTTTCGATGCAGATTTTGCAAATTGTGTTGATTATTTGATCCATTTTGATGTTTTATAGGCCACTTCGGCACAAAAAACGTGGTATACTAGAATCAGAGACTGTGATAACCGTAGCACGCTCGCCGTAGCTGGTTCTATACAAATGGAACGTGGTACGCGACATCGGTACAAAAAACGTGGTATAATAGAAACTGAGACAGAGATAACCGTACCATGCTCGCCTGGCAGGTTCTGTACAAACGAAACGTGGTACGCGACTTCGGTACAAAAACGTGGTAAACTAGAAACCGAGAGCAAGATAACGGTAACTAGAAACCGATACTGAGATAACCGTACCACGCCCGGCTTACTACTTCTATACAACTGAAACGCATTATGCTCGCCTTACTTCTCATATGCAATTGAAACGTGGTACTAGGCTAATTGGTACCACGTCTTTTTTTAATTATAGAGATTTATACATTATTCAAAGCAGATTTTGCAAATTGTGTTAATTATTTAATACATTTTCATGTTTTATACTATAGGCCATATTTACACTTTATGACCATAGGGATACTAATAAATGTACTGAGACAATCGTAACAGTACCACGCTCGTCTTACTGATTCTATACAAACGGAACGGTGTACATGACTTCGGTACAAAAAACGTGGTATAATAGAATCCGAGACGGAGATAACCGTACTACGCTTGCCTGACAGGCTCTATACAAACGAAACGTGGTACGCGACTTGGGTACAAAAACGTGGTAAACTAGAACCCGCAACCAAGATAACGGTAACTAGAAACCGATACTGAGATAACCCTACCACACCCGGCTTACTACTTCTATACAACTGAAACGTGTTATGCTCGCCTTACTTCTCATGTACAATTGAAACGTGGTACTCGGCTTTGGTACCACGTCTTTTTTTAATTATAGAGATTTTACATTATTCGAAGCAGATTTTGCAAATTGTGTGGATTATTTAATCCATTTTGATGTTTTAACTATAGGCCATATTTACACTTTATGATAAAATAAATTATCGTGTAACATAATGCGTTTCAGTGCCATTTGTAACTAGGGACTCGAAGAACGAGGCTAGACTTATTCCACAAGTCATGTTAAACGATGACCGCATATTCTTATCTGGAGAACATGTGCAATAAACGTAATCGACGTAGACTGATATAACCAGACGCTAGAGATTGCCATTCGATTTCGCCGAACCTAACTGATTAGAAATTACTGTAAAAACAGAAACGATTGAATGTAAATCAGTTTATTTTCATTCATATTACATTAATATATGCGTTGCGACCCATTTGTGTTAATGTCGAGGTCCCAGATATTAGCGATTGAGCCCCTTTATTTATAGGGATTTACATTTGTACCGAAGTCGCGTACCACGTTCCATTTGTATAGAACCAGTATAGGGCGAGCGTGGCACGGTTATCTCAGTCACTGATTCTATTATATCACTGGATTAAATAATCAACATAATTTGAGAAATACGACAAATTCGCGTACCACGTTTCGTTTGTATAAAAGTAGTAAAGCCAGCGTGGTACGGTTATCTCTGTCTCGGATTCTATTATACCACGTTTTTTTTTGTACCGAAGTCGCGTACCACGTTCCGTTTGTATAGAACCAGTACAAGGCGAGCGTGCCACGGTTATCCCAGTCTCTGATTCTAGTATACCACTCTTTTTTTTTACCGAAGTCGCGTATAACTTTTCGTTTGTATAGAACCAGTAGAATGAGCGTTATACGGTTATCTCAGTCTCGGATTCTATTATACCACGTTTTTGAACTGAAGTCGCGTACCACGTTCCGTTTGTATAGAACCGGTACAAGGCGAGCGTGCCACGGTTATCCTAGCCTCTGATTCTAGAATACCACTCTTTTTTTTTACCGAAGTCGCGTATAACTTTTCGTTTGTATAGAACCAGTAGGATGAGCGTTGTACGGTTATCTCAGTCTCGAATTCTATTATACCACCCTATTTCGTACCGAAGTCGCATACCACGTTCCATTTGTATAGAACACGTAAAATGAGCGTAGTACGATTATATCAGTTTCGGATTCTATTATACAACATTTTTTTGTATCGAAGTCGCGGGCCACGTTTTTCTAGACCCAGTTAGACGATCGTGGTGCGATTATCTCAGTCTCGGATTCTATTATACCACGTTTTTGAACCGAAGTTGCGTACCGTGTTCCGTTTGTAAAGAACCAGTAAGGCGAGGGTGGTACGATTATCTCATTCTCGGATTCTATTATAAAACATTTTTTGTACCGAAGCCGCGTACCACGCCCTGTTTGTATAGAACCTGTAAAGCAAGTATGGTACGATTATCTCATTCTCGGATTCTTTTATACCACGTTTTTTGCATCGAAGTCGCGCAGCCCGTTCACTTTTTATAGAACCAGTACGATTATCTCAGTCTCGGATTCTATTATACCACGTTTTTGAACCCAAGTTTCGTACCACATTCCGTGTGTATAGAACCAGTAAGGCGAGCTTGGTACGATTATCTCAGTCTCGGATTCTATACTATACTACCGAAGTCGCTTACCACGTTCCGGTTGTATAGAACCTGTAAGGTGAGCGTGGTACGATTATCTCAGTCCCTGATTCTATTATACCACGTTTTTTGAACCGAAGTCGCGTACCACGTTCCGTTTGTATAGAACCAGTAATGCGAGCGTGGTACGATTATCTCAGTCTCTGATTCTATTATACCACGTTTTTTGAACCGAAGTCGCGTACCACGTTCCATTTGTATAGAACCAGTAAGGCGAGCGTGGTAAGATTATGGTAAGATTTTGCATCGAAGTCGCGCAACACGTTCCCTTTTTATAGAACCAGTAATTTGCAAATTGTGTTGATTATTTGATCCATTTTGATGTTTTATAGGCCACTTCGGCACAAAAAACGTGGTATACTAGAATCAGAGACTGTGATAACCGTAGCACGCTCGCCGTAGCTGGTTCTATACAAATGGAACGTGGTACGCGACATCGGTACAAAAAACGTGGTATAATAGAAACTGAGACAGAGATAACCGTACCATGCTCGCCTGGCAGGTTCTGTACAAACGAAACGTGGTACGCGACTTCGGTACAAAAACGTGGTAAACTAGAAACCGAGAGCAAGATAACGGTAACTAGAAACCGATACTGAGATAACCGTACCACGCCCGGCTTACTACTTCTATACAACTGAAACGCATTATGCTCGCCTTACTTCTCATATGCAATTGAAACGTGGTACTAGGCTAATTGGTACCACGTCTTTTTTTAATTATAGAGATTTATACATTATTCAAAGCAGATTTTGCAAATTGTGTTAATTATTTAATACATTTTCATGTTTTATACTATAGGCCATATTTACACTTTATGACCATAGGGATACTAATAAATGTACTGAGACAATCGTAACAGTACCACGCTCGTCTTACTGATTCTATACAAACGGAACGGTGTACATGACTTCGGTACAAAAAACGTGGTATAATAGAATCCGAGACGGAGATAACCGTACTACGCTTGCCTGACAGGCTCTATACAAACGAAACGTGGTACGCGACTTGGGTACAAAAACGTGGTAAACTAGAACCCGCAACCAAGATAACGGTAACTAGAAACCGATACTGAGATAACCCTACCACACCCGGCTTACTACTTCTATACAACTGAAACGTGTTATGCTCGCCTTACTTCTCATATACAATTGAAACGTGGTACTCGGCTTTGGTACCACGTCTTTTTTTAATTATAGAGATTTTACATTATTCGAAGCAGATTTTGCAAATTGTGTGGATTATTTAATCCATTTTGATGTTTTAACTATAGGCCATATTTACACTTTATGATAAAATAAATTATCGTGTAACATAATGCGTTTCAGTGCCATTTGTAACTAGGGACTCGAAGAACGAGGCTAGACTTATTCCACAAGTCATGTTAAACGATGACCGCATATTCTTATCTGGAGAACATGTGCAATAAACGTAATCGACGTAGACGCTAGAGATTGCCATTCGATTTCGCCGAACCTAACTGATTAGAAATTACTGTAAAAACAGAAACGATTGAATGTAAATCAGTTTATTTTCATTCATATTACATTAATATATGCGTTGCGACCCATTTGTGTTAATGTCGAGGTCCCAGATATTAGCGATTGAGCCCCTTTATTTATAGGGATTTACATTTGTACCGAAGTCGCGTACCACGTTCTATTTGTATAGAACCAGTATAGGGCGAGCGTGGCACGGTTATCTCAGTCACTGATTCTATTATATCACTGGATTAAATAATCAACATAATTTGAGAAATACGACAAATTCGCGTACCACGTTTCGTTTGTATAAAAGTAGTAAAGCCAGCGTGGTACGGTTATCTCTGTCTCGGATTCTATTATACCACGTTTTTTTTTGTACCGAAGTCGCGTACCACGTTCCGTTTGTATAGAACCAGTACAAGGCGAGCGTGCCACGGTTATCCCAGTCTCTGATTCTAGTATACCACTCTTTTTTTTTACCGAAGTCGCGTATAACTTTTCGTTTGTATAGAACCAGTAGAATGAGCGTTATACGGTTATCTCAGTCTCGGATTCTATTATACCACGTTTTTGAACTGAAGTCGCGTACCACGTTCCGTTTGTATAGAACCAGTACAAGGCGAGCGTGCCACGGTTATCCCAGCCTCTGATTCTAGAATACCACTCCTTTTTTTACCGAAGTCGCGTATAACTTTTCGTTTGTATAGAACCAGTAGGATGAGCGTTGTACGGTTATCTCAGTCTCGAATTCTATTATACCACCCTATTTCGTACCGAAGTCGCATACCACGTTCCATTTGTATAGAACACGTAAAATGAGCGTAGTACGATTATATCAGTTTCGGATTCTATTATACAACATTTTTTTGTATCGAAGTCGCGGGCCACGTTTTTCTAGACCCAGTTAGACGATCGTGGTGCGATTATCTCAGTCTCGGATTCTATTATACCACGTTTTTGAACCCAAGTTTCGTACCACATTCCGTGTGTATAGAACCAGTAAGGCGAGCTTGGTACGATTATCTCAGTCTCGGATTCTATACTATACTACCGAAGTCGCTTACCACGTTCCGGTTGTATAGAACCTGTAAGGTGAGCGTGGTACGATTATCTCAGTCCCTGATTCTATTATACCACGTTTTTTGAACCGAAGTCGCGTACCACGTTCCGTTTGTATAGAACCAGTAAGGCGAGCGTGGTACGATTATCTCAGTCTCTGATTCTATTATACCACGTTTTTTGAACCGAAGTCGCGTACCACGTTCCATTTGTATAGAACCAGTAAGGCGAGCGTGGTAAGATTATGGTAAGATTTTGCATCGAAGTCGCGCAACACGTTCCCTTTTTATAGAACCAGTACGATTATCTCAGTCTCGGGTTCTGTTATACCACGTTTTTAAACCCAAGTTTCGCACCATGTACGTTCCGTTTGTATAGAACAAGTAAGGCGAGCTTGGTACGATTATCTCAGTCTCTGATTCTATTATACCACGTTTTTTTTAACCGAAGTCGCGTACCACGTCCCGTTTGCATAGAACCAGAAAGGCGAGCGTGGTACGATTATCTCAGTCTCTGATTCTATTATACCACGTTTTTTGAACTAAAGTGGCGCACCATGTTCCGTTTGTATAGAACCAGTACGATTATCTCACTCTCGGATTCTATTATACAACGTTTTTGAACCGAAGTCGCGTACCACGTTCCGTTTGTATAGAACCAGTAAGGCGAGCGTGGTACGGTTATCTCAGTCTTTGATTCTATTATAAAACATTTTTTGTACCGAAGTCGCGTACCACGTCCCGTTTGTATATTCTAGTTCGGTACCATGCCCTTTTTATTTATAGGGATTTAGCATTATATGTAGTAAATTTTGATTATTTAATCCATTTTGATGTTTTTATAGGCCACATTTACACTTTATGTTCAATCTTATACTGAGTAAAAGTTAATAAACTATTCCCTATTTAGAAAGACTCTACGTGGTATATTGGAAATGAAATGAAATGGGGTTTAACGTCCTACTGTTGTGCTCCGACTGGGCTAATGAAAACGTGCATATCAGTACCTCACTCGACTTTCTCCGTCTACAAAAACGAAACGTGGTACGCGACTTTGGCTTATTTTTCAAATTATGTTGATAATTTAATCCATTTTGATGATTTTATAGGCCATATACTGTACCCTATATAAAAAAAAAGCCTTGTGGTATAAAACGTGACAAGTTAAACGGGGTATAATAAAATACGTGGATGATAAAATACGTGGATGATACGAGAGTACCGTGAGTTGATAGTTAAACAAAGCGTGGTATAATGGAATCCGAGACCGAGATAACCGTACCACGCTCGCCTTACTGGTTCTATACAAACGGAACGTGGTACGCTACTTTGGTCCCAAAAATGTGGTATAATAGAATCCGAAACTGACATAATCGTACCACGCTCGCCTTACTGGTTCTATACAAACGGAACGTGGTACGCGACTTCGGTTCAAAAACGTGGTATAATAGACTCGGAAACTGAGATAATCATACCACGCTCGCCTTACTGGTTCTAAACAAACGGAACGTGGTATAATAGATTCAGAGACTGGGATAATCATACCACGCTCGCCTTACTGGGTTTTTTTTTAAAAAACGGAACGCGGTACGCAACTTCGGTTCAAAAACGTGGTATAATAGTATACGAGACTGAGATAATCGTACTGCTTCTATACAAACAGAGCGTGGTGCACGACATCGGATTCTATTATACCACGTTTTTAAACCTAAGAAGTAAACAATATACGGCCTATAAAACATCAAAATGGGTTAAATTATCAACATAATTTTAAAAATAAGCCAAATTGGTATACCAGAATCAGAGACTGGGATAACCGTGGTACGCTCGCCTTATACTGGCTCTATGCAAACGGAACGTGTTACGCGACTTCGGTACAATAGAAACTTGGTATAATAGAATCCGAGACTGAGATAATCATACCACGCTCGCCTTACTGGTTAGAACAAGTAAGGCGAGCTTTTTACGATTATCTCAGTCTCTGATTCTATATTATACCACGTTTTTTTAACCGAAGTCGCGTACCACGTCCCGTTTGCATAGAACCAGTAAGGCGAGCGTGGTACGATTATCTCAGTCTCTGATTCTATTATACCACGTTTTTTGAACTGAAGTGGCGCACCATGTTCCGTTTGTATAGAACCAGTACGATTATCTCACTCTCGGATTCTATTATACCACGTTTTTGAACCGACGTCGCGTACCATGTTCCTTTCCGTGGTATAATAGTATACGAGACTGAGATAATCGTACTGCTTCTATACAAACAGAACGTGGTGTACGACATCGGATTCTATTATACCACGTTTTTAAACCTAAGAAGCGAACAATATACAGCCTATAAAACATCAAAAATGGATTAAAGTATTAACATAATTTTAAAAATAAGCCAAATTGGTATACCAGAATCAGAGACTGGGATAACCGTGGTACGCTCGCCTTATACTGGCTCTATACAAACTGAACGTGTTACGCGACTTCGGTACAATAGAAACTTGGTATAATAGAATCCGAGACTGAGATAATCATACCACGCTCGCCTTACTAGTTAGAACAAGTAAGGCGAGCTTGGTACGATTATCTCAGTCTCTGATTCTATTATACCACGTTTTTTTAACCGAAGTCGCGTACCACGTCCCGTTTGCATAGAACCAGTAAGGCGAGCGTGGTACGATTATCTCAGTCTATGATTCTATTATACCACGTCCCGTTTGCATAGAACTAGTAAGACGTGCGTGGCACGATTATCCCAGTCTCGGATTCTATTATACCACCTTTTTGAACCGAAGTCGTGTACCACGTTCCGTTTGTATAGAACCAGTAATTTGAGCGTGGTACGATTCTCGCAGTCTCTGCTTCTATTATACATTGTACCACTTTTTTGTAGAATACCAGACTGAGATGATCGTACCACGCTCGCTTTACTGGTTCTATACAAACGGAACGTGGTACGATCATCTCAGTCTCGTATTCTATTACATCACGTTTTTGAACCGAAGTCGCGTACCACGTTCCGAGCGTGGTACGATTATCTCAGTCTTGGATTCTATTATAAAACATTTTTTGTACCGAAGTCGTGTACCACGTCCCGTTCATAGAACCAGTAAGGCGAGCGTGGTACGATTATTGCAGTCTCGGATTCTAGTTAGGTACCACGTCCTTTTTATTTATAGGGATTTAGCATTATATGTAGTAAATTTTGATTATTTAATCCATTTTGATGTTTTTATAGGCCACATTTACACTTTATGTTCAATCTAATACTGAGTAAAAGTTAATAAACTATTCCCTATTTAGAAAGACTCTACGTGGTATATTGGAAATTAAATGAAATGGGTTTTAACGTCCTACTGTTGTGCTCCGACTCGGCTAATTAAAACGTGCATATCAGTACCTCACTCGACTTTCTCCGTCTACAAAAACGAAACGTGGTACGCGACTTTGGCTTATGTTTCAAATTATGTTAATAATTTAATCCATTTCGGTGCCTTTATAGGCCATATACTGTACCCCATATAAAAAAAGCCTTGTGGTATAGTGGGTAGATATGAAATAAAACGTGGCAAGTAAAACGGGGCATAATAAAATACGTGGATGATACGAGAGTACCTTGAGTTGATAGTTAAACAAAACGTGGTATAATGCAATCCGAGACCGAGATAACCGTACCACGCTCCGAAACAGATAATCATGGATTAAATAATTTTAAAAAATGTACTACATATAATGCTAAATCCCTATAAATGAAAAGGACGTGGTGCCGAACTAGAATCCGAGACTGTGATAATCGTACTTCACTCGCCTTACTGGTTCTGTACAAACAGGACGTGGTACGCGACTTCGGTACAAAAAATGTTTTATAATAGAATCCAGTTCTGAGATAATCGTACCACGCTCGGAACGTGGTACGCGACTTCGGTTCAAAAACGTGATGTAATAGAATACGAGACTAAGATGATCGTGTAAGAATCCGAAACTGAGATGATCGTACCACGTTCCGTTTGTATAGAACCAGTAAGGCGAGCGTGGTACGATCATCTCAGTCTCGGATTCTACAAAAAACGTGGTACAATGTATATTAGAAGCAGAGACTGCGATAATCGTACCACGCTCAAATTACTGGTTCTATACAAACGGAACGTGGTACACGACTTCGGTTCAAAAAGGTGGTATAATAGAATCCCAGACTGGGATAATCATGCCACGCACGTCTTACTAGTTCTATGCAAACGGGACGTGGTGCGCGATTCCGGTACCACGTTCCGTTTGTATAGAACCAGTAAGGCGAGCGTGGTATGATTATCTCAGTCTCGGATTCTATTATACCAAGTTTCTATTGTACCGAAGTCGCGTAACACGTTCCGTTTGTATAGAGCCAGTATAAGGCGAGCGTGCCACGGTTATCCCAGTCTCTGATTCTAGTATACCACGTTTTTGAACCGAAGTTGCGTACCGCGTTCCGTTTTTTAAAAAAACAGTAAGGCGAGCGTGGTATGATTATCCCAGTCTCTGAATCTATTATACCACGTTCCATTTGTATAGAACCAGTAACGCGAGCGTGGTATGATTATCTCAGTTTCGGATTCTATTATACCACGTTTTTGAACCGAAGTCGCGTACCACGTTCCGCTTGTATAGAACCAGTAAGGCGAGCGTGGTACGATTATCTCAGTTTCGGATTCTATTATACGACGTTTTTTGGACCTACGTCTTACTAGTTCTATGCAAACGGGACGTGGTACGCGACTTTGGTACCACGTTCCGTTCATATAGAACCAGTAAGGCGAGCGTGGTATGATTATCTCAGTCTCGGATTCTATTATACCAAGTTTCTGTTGTACCGAAGTCGCGTACCACGTTCCGTTTGTATAGAGCCAGTATAAGGCGAGCGTGCCACGGTTATCCCAGTCTCTGATTCTAGTATACCAATTTGGCTTATTTTTAAAATTATGTTGATAATTTAATCCATTTTGATGTTTTATAGGCCGTATACTGGTACGCTTCTTAGGTTTAAAAAGGTGGTATAATAGAATCCGATGTCGCGCACCACGTTCCGTTTGTATAGAAGCAGTACGATTATCTGAGTCTCGTATTCTATTATACCACGTTTTTGAACCGAAGTTGCGTACCGTGTTCCGTTTTTTAAAAAAAAAACAGTAAGGCGAGCGTGGTATGATTATCCCAGTCTCTGAATCTATTATACCACTCCTTTATTTACCGAAGTCGCGCACCATATTCCGTTTGCATAGAACACATAAGACGAGCGTGGTACGATTATATCAGTCTCGGATTCTATTATACCACGTTTTTATACCACGTTTGTATGGAATATATAATCATTACAATTTGGAAAATTTGCTTCAAATAATGTAAATCCCAATAATTAAAAAGGACGTGGTACCAAAGTCGCGTACCACGTTTCAATTGTACAGAAGCAGTAATGTGGGGTTGATTGGGTTATCCCCGCTTCGGATTCTAATATATCAAGAAGTTTGTTTTACACAATATTGTTAACAGTATGGTAATTGACGGGCCGATCGGCTATTTGTATTGTAATTTATTTTAACATAAAGTGAAAATATGGCCTATAAAACAACAAAATGGATTAAATAATCAAAATAATTTGAAAAATAAGCATGATATAATTTAAAATAAGTCAAAGTCCCGTACCACGTTTCGTTTGTATAGAAACAGTAAATGAACTTGGCACTGTTATCTCAGCCTCGGATTCTATTGTACCACGTTCTTTTTACTTATCAACTCACTGTTCTTTCGTGTCATTCTCATTCTTTATTATACCACGTTTTTAACTGCTACGTTTTAGTATATCTACGCAGTAGTGCAATATACCACGTGGGGCCTTTTTAAATAGGTAACAATAACGTGTACACCGTATATTAATGGCGATTATTTTAACCGACTGAATGAATTGTATTATATTAAATATCAAGTGTAAATATGATCTATAAATAGAATAAAACATTGAAATTATTTAAATAATTAATGTAATTTCCAAAATTAGCTTTTAAACGGGTAAAATCACCATAATTAAAAAGAACGTGGTACCAAAATCTCGTACCACGTTACATTTGCATAGAAGCAATAGGGACGAGCGTGGTATTTTGGAGCGTGGTATTTAGCCACTGCCCAACATATATCTAGTATTCGAAATGACATGAAATGAAAGTTACTGTTGAGCTCCAGCTGAGATATGAGAGACAGACCTACGCCATACAGTGTGCGATGAGGGCAATTGTGTCTGGGGACGGCACTACGGCTCACAGTTGGTTCATTCCCATATCGCCGACTCACCGAGTTTTACGGGAAAAATCTTGATCGGTGTTAAGGGGTTGAATGGCCAAGGGCAATAGACCCAAGCTGAAGGATAAAACTAATTAAGCAGATAGTTTTGGGAGAATTCAGTTTTTTAAAAAATTTATAACAACCTTTAACAAAAAACATAACACATAATTTTTACACGCATAAAATGTCCAACATAGTCCAAAAATTCCAACAAATTCATTCTTCCTTGTTCATATCTATGTTTCGAATCTTCAATCTTTCTGTTGATATCGGTGTATGTTTCCGTTTTAGGTGGTTGTTGTTGGCCACTTGAATACTGCAATAACTGTATTCTCTTGCTCTTGTTACAAAAATGTCATTACTTCAAAAATATTAGGATCAGCTTTTCCAATTAATTTCTTTAGGCGTCCATACCATCCCTTGAAAGAGTTGGGTTCCATTGTATCCGTGTAAAATGGTCGTCTAACCATTGCGTAATCACATAGTCAGCCAGTTGTCTTTATTGTTAATGGTAGATGCTGTGCCCTACAACATTCCTTGCTTTTTTTCACAACACTGTTATATCATTTACTGTCTGTTCCAGGCAACACTAAAACTCGAAAATTGCTTGCTATTTCTTCAATTTTTAATTAAAATGGTTAAAACTTAACGATCTACCTGGAATGGCCATCCCGTTACTTTCTATCGCACGTTTACCAATTTCAGATCAAGCTATGTAACCTCTCTCTCTTGAAAAATCCTTCTTTATTTACTTCGCGGTATTAAAGTCTGTCATGCTTGACCTAATTATTTGGGATAAATCAAATCGAACAGAGGTGTGGATATGGCTTTGAGTCATTTCGTCCTAACTGTTTAGATAGTTGTTTCGACGTAGTAGAATATAACTTGCTTAAAAGAGCTATTTAAGGGAAGTAATATAAATTTGCCTTTTGGTTTTAGACCACAGTTTTTTGTTTCACTGCATTAGATATTAAATTTGCTAATACGGTATTTTTTAGATAATCTATTCGATTTCTTTTTTGATTTAGTTTTTTATTTGTATTTTGTGAAATGCCCCTAAGGAAATGATACTTTGACAGAAAACGAAAAGGGGTAGTAACCACACAAGGTCAACTTCTGTTAGATCAAGGGCACGTAATTGCGTTTTTGTGTTCAGACCACGAGTTATTTTTTTTTTTACATTTAATTTATTCATATTGATTAACCCTAAACTTCGTTAAATTTCTGCAAGTCTAGCTTTTAAACAAGAAAGCAGAAATAAACTGTTTTATAGAAATCATTTATTTACACAAATTCACAGAAAATGCTCCAACTATATACATCTATGACGGGCGGATGCGGTCACAATGGGCCATTTATATGACTTACTAATTCCATTTATATGACTTACTAATTCCATTTATAAAGCTTTATAATTAATTTCTTACTTAGGCACGTGTGGACGCTGAAACCCATCGAAATGGGTGACTGAATTGAATATTATTTTCATAGTTTGATAAATAATTATGAAACTACGTAATTATTAATCAAGTCTTATAAATCCATTTATATAACTTAGAAAATAATCGGCAATCTCCGTACTCCTTCGTTGAGTCGGCCAATTGGCCAATGAAATCCCTCGTTACATATAGCGGTGTTTTACCTTTCATGGCGGCTATTGTAAACATAAAATGACGAGAATAAGTTTTATGCATGTTTTAGTTATCCTAGCGTCAATTTACTTTGCTACGGTCACCGACCCCCTCCACCCACCGACCGGGGTAGTTCTTTTCACAATTTCGTGTCGGATGTTGTGAGGAGTCTTGATTCTTCAGTGGATCATGTCGCAATGCAGCATAGGCTACAGGCAGTTGCCAACAACTTAGTTCGTGCTGCCATTGATCATGATGAATGTGCCGAAATATTGGACTTGGTTCAAACCATGATGCAGGATTTACAACATCTGGAGAGGCAAGTATTGCATTTTTGTATGTTTATATTGGCCTGTAGGCCATACATAGGCCTAGGCCTTGAGCCATAGGCTAGAGGCCTACTTATAGGAATTATAGGACAGAACACGTACTATTATATTAAAAAGAAGCAGATAAATCTTTGTCATATTTCCGAATGCGTATTGCCCCTTCGCTATCCCGTTCCGGGTATCTGGAGACGAAGTGGATGGTTTTCAAACACAGAGTGCAAGTAATGGGAATGTTGGGCCTTCGTCTTATGCAATCACAAGGCTGCAGTTGGAGTATCTGTTTGACCTGGATTTCTCTGTTCCACTAATTGCATCGATGCTGCATGTGTCCATACCAACAATACGTCGACGACTTCGGTATGCATATCACAATAGCTGTATCTTAGTTAAATACAAAATATAACTATCATATGTCTTGACATGAGTGTTGCATTGAACCCATCGTGGCTACAATACAATATGGTACGGCTTAACCCGCTGACCCATAGAGGATTTCCTTTATTAGGCCGTGGGCCTAAACCTGTACGGCCTAAATAAAATGGCAAAGGGTGCAAGTTTTTGGTGACTACATAAACTATATATCAAATTAATCTTGTGCTTGTTTCAAAACTGTAATGTTTTCCCCAAAATGTTTGTTCGTTATGAAATGCCAATACTTTGAAAACAAGGTATAGAATCCTGTATTGTGGACAATTGTTTGGTCTGTTCACGTACATATCAGATGTATATATGCACCTATTGGATACATATCCTGAAATTTAACAGATATGAGATCGCCCTGGTATATCAGGTTTGATTTTGCTGGATCGTGAACTGAGAAAATCGGCTCAAATTTTGCCTTTCTCAATTTTCGTCTAGTATTTCTATTTTTCTACGCATGGAAGAGTTTCTCATTATTTATCGGCATTTCGTTTAGTTAGTTACAAATTAAGTTCATTTATCCGTCTTCTCGGCAATGGGTTTATGTTACGCTAGTTAACAATACAACATGAGAATAGCGTCTGCAAAAAACACCATTCACCATCTCTTCTGCCGGCAAAATTTTAGATTTGGTGCCAAATATTGTTGTTGTGGATATGTTATGTCTGTAAATGAAATCTACACCTATTGTTAGATATGGTTTTAAAATTCACGCTGCCTTTTATGTTTATAAGTAGATAGATCGAAATTATAGTACAATTTGTTCAAATCAGAAGTACACCATCTTTTTGACAAATCTATATCATTTTCGACAAGACATGAAATGTAATTGATTTATTTATAACATCATATTCAGAATGCCTTTAAAACAGACAATAATTATTGAAAAAAAGAAGACCACGAAGAAACAATCTTTGAACAAGCGTTGAAAACATGGACAATATAAGTGATGAACTAACGTATTCTTTTATTGGATACATTATTGGAGTTAAGATACAAAGAGCTGAGAGTTCTCAATATAATAATTAAAAACAAGACAATGTAGCCTACAGGGAATTTGCTGAAAATTTCAGTCAAATTGATCCACTCGGAATCACGGGTTTAGCGATTGATTTTTGGACCGAGCCTCGATTATCATTACTTAAGTCGGTACAATTAAAAAATATAGTCTCGATTATCCACTTTTTGAATTACCAGCAGCATCAAACCGGGTTCTAATCAAGTAAATATCGCCGGCTAGAGATGCCATCGAGAGTTGATTATGATTTGGATAAGTTAATTAATGTCTAATGAATAATTTTGATAACATTTCAGGTCTAAAGAAGCGCTAGCTTAACATATGATTAATAATAGATACAAGGGCAACAAAATGTTGGTGTTTACTTGAATTGATTTTGAAACATCTTCCAGCATTATAAATTATGAAGATATGACAAAATTCTTTTTCATATTCTGTTCGTACTGATCAGAACAGTAGGACGTTAAATGTCATTTCATTTCATTTCATACAGATCTATTGAAAGAATACCCTGTCCATATCACTAAAACACTACTTTAACGTGTCAGGCATTTTGAGGGTCAATTTTGTGTTAAATATTCCTTATGTCCGGGATTCATGTACCTATCCTACTCCTCTGTATACGATTGTCTCGGATCCACGCACCTAACCCATTCGTCAGGTCATCAATGTTCCGAATTCACATGCCTAACCTATTCGTCTGTACATCAATGTCCCAGATTCACGTACCTAACCTATTCGTACAGCAATGTCCCAGATTCACTTACCTAAACTATTCGTCTAGGTTCATCAATGTCCCAGATCCATGTATTCGTCTGTACATCAATGCCCCCGATTCACGTACCCAACCAATTCGTTTATTATGTGTACATTAATATGAATTTGTAAAATGAACCCATTAATGAATGAAAAGAACTGCATTAGTGGCGATAGGTTTTTCATCTAGATAGATTGTACATTTGAAAATAACTGCATGTGAATATTATGTGTTAACCTAATTGTATCGCCTACTTATAATTAAAAATTAAACCACAAATTTATGATTCGCTTTTGTCAGTTAGCACGATTGTCTCGGATCCACGCACCTAACCCATTCGTCAGGTCATCCATGTTCCCGAATTCACATGCCTAACCTATTCGTCTGTACATCAATGTCCCAGATTCACGTACCTAACCTATTCGTACAGCAATGTCCCAGATTCACTTACCTAAACTATTCGTCTAGGTTCATCAATGTCCCAGATCCATGTATTCGTCTGTACATCAATGCCCCCGATTCACGTACCCAACCAATTCGTTTATTATCTGTACATCAATAAGAATTTGTAAAATAAACCCATTAATGAATGACAAGAACTGCATTAGTGGCGATTGGTTTTTCATCTAGATAGATTGTACATTTGAGAATAACTGCATGTGAATAGTATGTGTTAACCTAATTGTATCGCCTACTTATAATTGAAAATTAAACCAAAAATTTATGATTCGCCTTTGTCAGTTAGCTCATGAATAGTTTATATGGAAGATTCTACATATGTAAAGATAGTCCAACAATTGAACACCCGTTGGGGTTTCTAACACGACACGCTTTTTAATTAAAGAAACCGTAACAAATTTTACAAATCATTCATTGAATGGAGTGAGTTTATTTTTGTTAGTCAAAGCTAACAAACGTCCTGTATTTTAACTAGCCTGAAAGTTCCACATTAAAACATGAAGCCGTTCGAAAACACTGGCTGCATTGGGCAGTGTTACATAACACGATAAAGGATCTTACGGAGTGTACAACCATAATGCTTTCGAGTGCCATTTGTATTGAAGCGACTCAATGAACGAGGCTAACCATATCCAATACGGAATACTATCGGTGTAGACTGGAATAACCAGACGACAAAGACTGTCATTCAATTTGGACTCTCAGGGCGGATCCAGGAATTTTTGCAGGAGGGGGTTTGCCAGGTTACTGCTAAGGAAATCTGCCATCATCGTCTTTAAATTGAGCTTTATAAAGAGAGAAATCATTTTTATAATGATGTAGGATCACATTTTGATTTAATTTCAATGATGCAAGTCATTGATTTTTTTTTTATGTAGCTTAGCAGGATGGGGTACGATTAGGGCCAAGCGGATTAGAAATTACAGTAAAATCAGAAACGATTTAATGTCAATCTGTTTATATACATTCATATTACATATTATGTGTCCATATCCAGTTGCCAAAAAGATTAGAGAGTTAGCTCTTTTTATAAAATTTTAATTGATAATTTAAATAACATTTAAGGCCTGAAGAAAGATCTGAAATAGCCATATTTAGCTCTTAAACATTGCAGTCAGTGATATGACAACAACATTCAAGCATGGGCACGGCCATCTTTGTTAGGCTCGGGCTCGACAGTTTTCAGGCCTAATGCTGCCTTCTGATTGGTTAAAATTAAGTCACTTTAAAATAGCATTTTCTAAGTAGCAAACATACTTTTTGGGGAAAACAATGTTGATTTAATCATAAATAACATTATTTGATTTAATTATGATGAGATTTCCCCCTCACCAAAATCACATTTATCTGGTTCGGTCCATGTCACAAAATTGGACCTTTGGTTCTTTTTGGGGCGGATTGACGGTCATGTACTTATTTAGTTCCCATTAACAAAAACACAATATGATTTAAATATCTTTATATAACTACAATATAATACAATAATATATATTTATGTAATTATTCTCTAATTTCACGGATTCAAACAAGACGAATCACAGTTCTACATTGATGAAATGATGAAACACGCTCACACAGCCGTAATTAAATTAAATATCTGACGCTCCACAGCAAATTTAAGATCATTAAGATGACCACGTTGGTGAGTTATTCATGTAGATCGTTTCATTATTTTCAACACCATAAAATAGCTGGAACAGTAACGATCCCAGCAACAATATCGGTAACACTAACCGTAGCACATTAACATGAACGGAAACAGAATCAGAATCAGAATCGGGTCAGAATCAGAATCAGAATCAGGTCACAAGCATTTGTACTAATTATTACTCATAAATCACACAGATTACCATTATAACGACACACAGTCTAAACCAACGACACACAGTCTAACAGCCATTTAGTTGAAATACAATTTATAGGAGTGATTCATGAATGAATGATGATTAATGGACACGTGTGATTCTCCCAAAATCCAGCATTAGAGTAACAATATAAATTCAAATCTTCCACCACGTAAACTACAGTTTCACTCACAACCAATCAAACCACGACAACAAAACAGGCAGTGCACATGCATTCAATGCAATCATACCTGCAATCAGACAAGTGAATAACTCTACCTTGGCAAATATTAACTATCACACATCTTACAAATAAACAATAAAATCAAAGGTTTATAAATCAACTTTATTACCACAATCTGAAACCATGTTCAGCAGTTGTCATAAACTGTAATAAACAACAATAAGACATATACTATATTTATTAAGAGTCATTCCACGAGAAAACCATGCAATATCATGCAGATGTTCGAAGGTGGGGGTCGGCCGTTTTAGTTCATATTCACAGGGTTTGGTCGATCCGTCGAGCCTACTCCCTGGCCAAAATCACCGATTTCAGAAATCAACCGTTTTCGGGATACAGGCCTTTTACGTTTTTCGGTGTTTTTTTTGCCATTTTTAGGCCAAATTTTAGGTATTTTCGTCGCACTACTAACGCTGTTACATGATCCTGGAGAACTAGGTTTGGGTTGTTCATGATAGCCGGGGTCTTGCACTACCACATAATCATGGTCATCCGGATCAAGTTCATTTTCCAAAGGTGTCCGGATACTTCACAAGGTACGTGTCTAGAGATGCCTGAAATGTACCCCATCTTTAGATCGCTATAACTCCACTGGAGCAGGGTTTGCGATAAAAATTAAAATCAATTTATTTGCAGCTTGACCAGTTCTAACAACATAAGAAATAAATTCGTTGTCAGCTAACTTGCAACAGTATGAAATTTCATGTCGAAAGTTAGCAAAAACTTCAGTTTTCATTGGGATACATGGGCGGATTATTAAGGTACCCTATCGCCTATATTGTTATTCAGAGGGTCAGTATATCGACTCCGCCTCCCCTTCAACCGACTTTGCCAAAATATTCAGTCCCGGTTTGGTTTGGGTATCCAGTCTGCAAATCCAAGATGGCGTCTCCCAGAGAATATGGATTTTCGCAAATTCTCGATCTAAAGCGTCAAAATTTTGAAAAACGGTCGAGTTAGAGCAGATAAAAATATTTTTCATATTTCATCCCCGTATGGTACAAAATAACGTCTCTTCGTTTATTCGACAGCAAATGAATGCAGAATTGCCCAAATAAGAATAGTTTTGCGATGTCAAATCATCGTTTTCGTTATAAAATGTCTACAAAATATTCAAAATCCGCCCGTAATAAAAATAGGAAAATCTCGCTATTTTTGTACACCTACATTCTCATGTGGACCCCCCTGTCAGTCTATCTGTCCACATTTTCGCGTGGACGTGTATTGTCGTCGCCCCTGTCCGTCGGTCCACATTTTGTTTACGGACACTCTATGTGTCACATTTTTATCCACTTTCTGCAATACTTGAAATAATTATAGGTTTATCTCCCTAACATCTCGGTTCCTTTCAATATTGGCATGTATCTGATCGTAACTTCATGGCACCTGATTTTACGAAAAATCATGGTTTTAGTTTGTGGACTAAATCGGAAATAATAACATAATTATCTCCCTTGTTTCCCCCCCCCCCCCCATGCAATAGCTATCTTCAAACGTTTGAATTTGAAGTTGATAATGATATTTTTGCCAATTTCTCAACTGACAATAGTGAATTATAGGATTAATAGGTTTATTCTTTAACAAGGCGGGGGGTTGGGATGGCCTAGTGGTCTAGAGTGCCGCGCTTCGACCTCTAGCTGGCCGGTCACCTCTGGCTTGCGGCTGTGGTTTCGAGCCCTGGTGTGAGCGTATGTGGCATGGAGATAGGGGCGCCTTCTCAACCTCGTGGGTTGCCTCCGGGCACTCCGGTTTCCTCCCACTCCTAAAGACCCCTACGCGCAAGCGAATTATTGAAATAAAATTAAACCATATGTTAGTCCCGAAATGACCTAGTTTGTGTGGACGTTAAACCCCATCTCTCTCTCTCTCTCTCTCTCTCTCTCTCTCTTTAACAAGGCAGGACTGTTTATAGATACCAACTATTTTAATCGTTTTTTTAAAAATATAATTTACAGATATAACTTGAAAATATGAAATTGTAGCTTTAAAGGGATCGTTTATAACCCTAATCTAATAGCCTTCCGATATTCCCGGATATCGGATATTATTAACTTCCTGGATTATAGCCCCGTTTACACTTGGCCGCGATAAGCGTGTCGTACTGGGCACGGTACTAGGTCTCGATAAATTTCAAGAAATTGACCCGTTTACATTACCGGTCTTGGAACCGTGCCAAGCACGCCAAAAGCGGGACTCTTCACAGAAAAGTTAATTTCAGTCCCTAAGCAAGTTACCCGGATGAAAACAATTATGGTGGTTGATTTTGGTACGTATAGTCATTTTGACAGAACTGATGACAGAGCTATCAAAGTTCGCGGAAAAAAGTCAAGGTTCATTTGGCGCATGCGCAGTAATCCGTGCTCCGATCGGTTAGCGCTTACAGTACGAAAATTTAAAACGAGCCGTTCTTGGCACGGTTTCGAGACCACCCCACTTCAGTGGGCCAGATTGGCACGGTACTCAGTACGACACGCTTGTGTTTGACCCGTTTACACTACAAAAACATTAACGGTGCCGTACCAGGAACCGTACCCGGCACGCTTAAAATTTGTAATGTAAACATGGTTTATGGCCCATGATTCTACAAAAAAAATGCTGTTTTAGCTTGTAGCCCGTCTAGCGGTCACAACTTTCATTCGATTTTTAAAAACGTTTTGATATATCCCAGTTACACGCTAATGATTGCGGAGTTCGAATTTTATGAAAATCGAAATAAAACTGCCAGACAAAATGGCCGCTTTTCGTTCGCAAATAGTGTAAAAGTATGTAATTCCAAGAATGTTGACACTCTTAAGCGGCCCACATACGCTCAACATAATTGTCATTTATTGTCAATACTTGATATTGACAATCATATTGAGTGTGTGTATGTGATATTGAAGCTCGAAATAATTGATGTCAATATGATTGAAGAAATCAAATGTCCGTAGATTTTTTATTGACGAACCGTCAATTTTTGTGCAACAATTGATCGTGTGTGGGCGTCATCAATAATATTGACGCAATATTTCGTTTTCACGAAGCTCTCGAAGTAGGTGTTTGTGCCCAAACTTTCCATCTGAGTACACCCTTGTTATGACCATTTTCGATGTAGTTTCTTTTTCTTGGGACTTGGAACCGCCATAGCTAATGCTAAACAAATTGTTCCGTCAATGATGGCTGCTTTCCTCAGAATGAATATTGAGACAATATTTGCTTCAATAACATTGACATCAGTAATATTGACAATTATATTGAGCGTGTGGGGCCCGCTTAAAGAACATAAATTTTATCAGATTTTGATGAATCTTCAAAACTATCCGTGTCTGCTTCAATCAAATTCAGGCCAGTGATATTTCTCAAAAATTTATTCGTTTATATGGTAGCAAATGAAAAAAAAGCTTCCGAAATGGTATTTTAACCACTGTTTGTCGTGTATTTTGTACACGGTGAACAGTCCATTTGCTGATTACACTATTTTGCCGGAATTCGAATTTTTACTAATGGTTTGGATTGTTCACACTTGGTTTTATTTTATTCATAGATAAATCATTTCTACAATAGATTAAGCAGGTAAACAAGGTAGGTGTACGTATCGACGGTATAACAAGATAAATACAGGTCGAGTGGTAGTTATATACTCAATGCACATACTAATTTTGAAATTCTGAATATTATTCACCATATCTTGATGTCCAATTGGTCAATATTGATGTCCAGTCGGTCATATTCCTGGCCTGACATTTGGAAAATATCGCAGGACATGTCCGGAAAGTATGGCTGAAATCCAAACACTAAAGAAACCAAAATACGTCGCGAAAAATGACGAATTTCGTAACTTTCGACACAAATTTTCATACTGTTGTAGGTGAGTTGACAAAGATTTTATTTTTTACTTTGTTAGAACAGGTCAAGATGCAAATAAAACGATTTCCATTTTTATCGCAAACCCTGCTCCAGTGGAGTTATCGAAATTTGAAGAAAGGGTATAATTCAGTTATCTCTAGACACGTATCGTGTGAAGTATCCGGACACCTTTGGAAAATGAACTTGAACCGGATGAACATGATAATGTGGTAGTCCAAGACCCCTGCTATCATGAACAACCCAAACCTAGTTCTCTAGGGTCACGTAACAGTGGTAATAGTGCGACGAAAATACCTAAAATTTGGCTTGAAAATGTCAAAAAACTGCCGAAAAACGTAAAAGGCCTGTATCTCGAAAACGGTTGATTTCTGAAATCAGTGATTTTGGCTGGGGAGTAGGCTCGATGGGTCTACCAAACCCTGTAAATATGAACTCAATCGGCCGGCCCCCACCTTCGAACCACCTGCATGGTTTTCTCGTGGACTAGCTCTTAATGTACAAATACTTGTGACCTTGAAACGTTCAGCAATACCAGCGTGAATCCATATCTATACTGTAATATAAACTATCGTTATCAAATAAAGATATTGTCATACGTGACAGCCCACGGCCTATATGATTCAATGGTTGGCACTGTAGCCTAAGTATAAAGCTAGTTAAGCAATTGTCGGCCAATGGTGACCTGCGACGAAACTATACAAGTGTTGTATGGTGGTATAGATTGTGCTGTCACGTGAACTTCACATTAGCCCGATCCTCTTATGGTTAGTACTACCTTAAGGCCACCCATTTTTGATTATTAGGTTCGCGGATTTTTCGGACATAGAATTGATGATGTCAGTCGAAATAAAAAAAAAAAGATGTCAGTGTCTTATTTTTTTTATTTTTTAAAGAGTAAAATTTTGATGTTGGGCTATAATAAAAAAATAATTTTTCGACTAATGATTAATTTTACCAGATCATATATATACAGCCGAAATCTCTAACCAACACGACCGCATAGCTATGTGACAAAAAAGTCAATGGATTGCAATGCAAATACCACTATTAGAAAGCCCTTTGGCAGGCCATTCCAATGACACCAAAATCACCTTTCTGCAATAAATAGCAATAAAGTTAGAGCAATTTAAATGTTGCATAATTAGTCATTAACGCGTCAATTAATTTTGTAAGAAACAATAGCATAGCGCTCGCGAAATAACTTTGTGACCCAATTTAACACCTCACTAAATGTTTTGTAACTTTCTCAATTATTGTTCAATTTCAATAAACTTGGTATCATTGGAAAGCACAACAAAAGCCCCACACGTCTGAAACATGATTAATTGCACAGGTCAATATCAGTTGTATTTATTATTAAATATAATAGGCATAGTATTTTTTGTGCCAAACAATTCAGTCAATGGGTGTGCGGGGAAATGGGTCACGTGACCAACAAACCTCAATGAAATACCGGAGGCGAAATAACTGCGCGGACAAATTCACTCCATGAGAGTCGATAGATTTGCCTGAAATTTGGCAAGTAGATCGTCAGATAAACATAGTAAAATATGATCATAGTTTTAAAGTAGTATAAGGGCTTGTACAGGAATATTTTTTGCGCGTGCGTACACGCATGCGCGTGCGTGCATGGGCGTGCACGTGACCTTGCACTGGATGACCCCCTGCACGTGCGTGACCCCCTGCACGTGTGATTGCACGTGCGTGACCCCCTGGGATGATCTTGTACGTGTGATTGCACGTACGGAGAGAAAGAGGGCGCGCGCGCGGGAAGAGAGAGAGAGAGGGGAAGAGAGAGAGAAGAAGAAGAAGGAAGGGGAAGGGGAAACAACTCTTTTACATTGATTAAGTTGGCCCTGAAAAGGGCCGTTGGTTGGCCCTGAAAAGGGCAGTTGTCCTAACAACAACACTTCGGCTGCTCCCACCGATTCGGTTTTTTGGTGCATTTGACTGCATGCTTCGACCGCCTAAGATCGGTGTTGCCAATCTCCGTCCCGCACCAGAAGCAGACTAGATAATCGGCATCGGGCCGATTCCCCCTAAACATGGGGTAATACCCCCGACAAGTAGCGCAAAATCTAAAATCTTTACGATCCATTTTGCTTGTGACTTCTTTGGGCTTTGACACTCCTATTTATAGCTCGAGACGGGACGAGTCTAAGGTGTTGGGACGATACCATTTTCCACCAATCAGAAAAGCATGACGTCACATGACGTCACAAACAACAGACACGTGATATGTTGCTTACAAAACATTTTATTGAACATATTTACAAAGCATTTTATTCAACACAAAATTGAACACAAATTTAATTGAACTTGAATTGAACATATTTACAGAGCAAAAAAGCATCGACATGGTTGTCCCTTCTTCTGGTCTTTTTGCAAGTAGGGAAAATGATCCCTAGCCCATTGTTCGACGAGTATATCGTTCACACGATACACGTGCCCGAACACCGAAAGGGCGTGCGGGGAGGGAACGTGAAACCGATGACACAAATAATACAAACAATAATGGCCGCAGACGACACTCTCGAGTCCCTGAATCCATCGGGGTTGGTAGTGGAGTTGTAGATCTTTGACGAAACGTCGAAAGGCTTCCCCATAAACATCAGGGGGACACCCGTAGGAATCGAAGAAGGTAATGTGATCTGGTCCTTCGCACACAAACACGGTCCAGTGTCTACCGGGTTGGTCTTCGTCGTCCGTGTTGATGACGTAGGCTTTGGGTTACGAGGTCGGGCGCAGTATATCCAGATGATTACGAGCCCACACACCCCCGAACACGTTAGAGGGGGGGGGGGGCGGTGTTTTTCTAAAGCCCGTGTCAGTTGTCGATTGGAGAGAGCCTCACCAATCTGTGATGACTTGTCGGTTGGCGTCGATTTCCAAGACATTGTCGTATTCGGCAAACAGAACAAGACTGAGGTGATTGGTCGGGGCCGCACCGAACTTGAGTTCCAAAGACAGGTTACCCGCTGCTTTGGGATGAAAGTAGTAACCGTCGGCTCCGTGGTCGTTGGTCAAATCGAAACAATACAAAGTGTACCCATTGATATAGTCGTTGAAAGGGAGGTCCAGGTCTTCTCGGGTGTTTAAGACGGCCACTCTTTTCATCAAATCCAGGTATGGTGCGATGGCTTGTCGCTGGGGAAAATCGACGTCGTATTCGTCCACAATTTCCCCGTTCTTGGTCAATTTGATGTTCTGCAATTGATTGTGTTCGAATTGGAAGGGATTTCTGTTTTTTCTTCCGTCGTAGGCCGTGTTACGTACCATACCCACGATTAATCTCTTGGGCAGACTTTCGTTGACAAACAGATTGTCTAGGACGTGACTGGCACGATTGTCGAGAATGACCATTTTCGCGGACCACCACGCGTTTCAGGGGATACTTGGCGTTGGATGATTGAAGTTGCGCGGCCACCGTGTGTAGGTACTGGGAGCCAGAGTGACGAACGGGATATCCAGGTAGGCTTTGGTGAACTCGACTTTGTAGTCTTCTGTATCGTTGCCATCGCCGTACATTAGAAAAAATTTCGGGGATTGCTTTTCCAATTTCAACCGGCGGTGTCTTTTTCCCACAGGACTTGTTTCGACAGATGGTCGTTCTTGGCTCCCTTACCGAAACTCAACAAATTCTCCAAGTAAGCCCGGTAGGGATAGGTAGGCAGAGAGGTGGTGACCAAAGTTTCGGCATCCTTTCCCAGGCGTAATTTCACGTCTTTAAACAACGAATGAAACAAGTTGTTAATGGGTGCGACTTGACTATCCGCATCCAGGTCATCCCCGTTGTTCTTGGTCACCTTCAGGGCCACGTGCAGTGTCATGTTGGCCAGATCGATGAAATCGGTGGTGGCATTGGAAATATAAATTCGATGGGTCCGTCGTGGTTCAAGTCGGGCGTCAGTGGATACTTTCTGATTTTCGTCACCTTGTTTATGGCCGTCTGCGTGTCGGGTACACTGAACAAATCCTGCAATTCGTCTCGCGCGCAGGGACAGGAATCATTGCGCATTACCTGCGTAGCCATGGTCGAAGATATCTAGTTTACGTCGCTTGTGAGAGGTGACCTGTGTCTTCTTCTTCCTCTTCGGACGATGTGAAGTGGACGGGGTTCGTGAGGGGTCTTTTATAAGTTCCAGGTGGGCGACCACGTTCTTGAGTGTGTCGGACATCGTGTTTGACACCGCGGGGCGAAGCGTGTCCTAGGCGACTTTCTTCCAGTTCCATTTTTCACGACCACTGACGGCGTCGAGCACGCTTTGCCCCACTTTGGGTAACACTTGGGCCACATTCTTTTTCACGGCAGCTTTACCGGCCGACCACAAGGTCTTCCCGACCGATTTGACGGCATTCAATAACCCCGACCATCGACCGGCACCCTGTTGTCTCAGAATTCCTCCCCTCTACACCACCAGACCATTGCCAGCCCCTCGCTGTCTGAGCACTCCACCTTTGTACACTCGAATCATCATCGACGGCGAAAATGAAGTTGGGTCACCACCTTACCGTCGAGAAATGGCACGGCTTTCCCCATTCCGTTCCTTATATAGAGACCAATGGAGCTTAGTCGACTGTACTTCAGAGGTAAGTAGTGAATCCTGGGGGGCGGTGATACAATCGTCGATTGGGAATCACGTCCAACAAGGTAGCCTTCACGTCGCCCAAGGTCTGGGGTTCGATAATGTCCGTGTAGATGTACAACAGATCGTACTGGATTTGAAGATTCGGGATGTGGAGTGCGTAGAAATACCGTAGACTTTGGCCATCGGCGCCGGTCATATCGATTGACTGCAGGGCAACCAACAGTTCGTTTCCAGGCCATCCCAACATGGACACGATGGGTCCACACAGACGAAGTTCGATTTTCGGCAACACGTCAAACCAGAAAAGCGTCTGCACGTGATTGATCTTCAGATACACTTTGTCGTTGGTGTTGTCTCTCTTGAAAGACACGAAGGGACCTCTTGATACGGCCCCTTGGCGCATCACCTCTCGAGTTTCGTACTCGGTCTGCTCTTGCTTCTCGTGGTCGGTCATTTCCTTGTTATTGGGATCCAAACGAACGGGTTTATGGGCCAAATGATTGTAGATGGGAGGCAGGTTCCACAAATCATTCAGTCATTCCGGCATATCTTTACTTCGGGTTCGTCGCTCGGGTGCGACCATGGATGAATGCGTAAGCCGATAGTGTTGTCTCGTTGATCGATGTTTTGCCATTGGTCAGGTAACGTGATCATGGACAGACCCACTTCCCATTCCCGATGATCGACGAGAAGTGGCGGTTCCAGATGTGTATGATACGTGGAGACTTTGTTGTCGGGATACCACGACATGGAACTGTCACTAGGGCCGGTCGTTGTTCATTAAGTTTGGTTTTCAAGGTTGGAGAAGGTAACAGGTAACCCAAGGAACTGGAGAGCAAGGCCGTCCACAACGTGGTCTGCGATCCGTCGGGTTTGAAAGCCAGTTGGGACAAAGAAACACCCGCAACGACGTACACTAAAATCACTTGACAGAAAAAGACGATTTCCGCTTGTGGCACACGTTTTCCCAAGAGCGACCAATTGTGGGCACTCACGGACGTAGACGTGGTTTCGTCTTGCATGTTGACTGATGTCGGCGTCTCTCGCTCCTATTTATACGTTTTGGAGACTGGTCCTGTCGATCCACGAATTAAAACACGCCGGATAGCCCAACCATTTCACCAATACTTTGTCTTTTTTTCTTTCGAGTACTCTTTCGATGGGAAGATCTCATCGTCGTTGACTTGGACCGCCTGCAATTCTTCGGGATAGAAGGTGCCCTGTATGGGTTCGCCTCTTTCGTCCAACAGTTTGTAACCGGGACCGACGTTGGGTGCGACGTTGAACGTTTCCAGAGTCCAGTTGGGCCAGTAACCTTTGTCGAAGGCACCATGTTTCGGCAAAGCCAAACGTACGGTCGTACCAATGTCCATTGATTTTTTCTTTTTCGGGGGACGTGGAGGAGGCGTTGTCAACATCCACTCGTGTTCGGGGCGAACGTCTTTGGGCGCCATACCTATGGTCCGATGTCGTCTAGCATTGTAAGCCCGAACCAGGTGGTCTAGCACGTCAATGTATCGTTGTGTCTGTTGATGAGTAAAGTATCGCCACATGCGTTCTTTCAGTGTCCGTTGAAATCGTTCGACCACACTGGCTTTGATTTCGACGTTGTGTGTCACGAAAAAATGAATCTTTCTCTTCTTCAGGTACGCTTGCATTTTTCTATTGAGGAATTCGGTACCTTTGTCCGTTTGAAGTCGCAGGGGTTGTCGACTTTGAAAGATTTGACGAAAGGCATCCACCAAACTGTCCCCCGTCTTGTTTTTGAGGGGCAACACTCAAGCGTACTTGGAAAACACGTCGATGACGCACAGCAAATACCTGTATCCCTCATTCTGTTGGGCCAAGGCCGACATATCGCTCAAGTCGGCTTGCCATTGATGATCTATGCCGGCCGACACCGTGGGAGACCGCGAGAATTTCTTTTTCAATGGTTTGTGCAAGGTGTACGCCCTTTGTTGTTTCAACCATGCCTTGACTTTGTCCAAGGACACACCGGTGGCTTTGTGAAGACCCAGAGCGCCACCGAAAGCGGCCGGGTGGTTCATCGTTCACGATGTCAATGGCATTGGTGTTGGGTACGGGTACCCCATTCCGAACCAATTCCAAGTTTTCGTTCCAAGATCAAGGTGTCTTCTCTTTCATGTGTTTCAACAAAAGGCGAGCTCGGTGTTGATAGGGCCGAGGGACCGACTCCAGGATGGGTGCCTCCGAATTTTCTTCTTCTTTTTGTCCGGGTATGTTGTCGTCCAACAAGGGAACAACCTGTTTGCATTTCCTTTGCATCGTTTGATAACGATGTAACAACTGTCCGTACCGTTGCATTTTATTTTCGTCGGTTAGGGTGGGATCGTTTAGCACGTGTTGCATGTCTTGGTGGACATTCTCGACGGTTTGCTGCAGTGGATCTCGATCGTAAGCGGCTTCGACTGGCCTGACTTCGACGGGTTTGACGTCGGGGAGTCCGTCGAAGGGTACCAATTTCATTTTCTTGGCGAATTTCATCTTTGGGAAAGGACCGAAACAATCGGGTGAAGAAACCCCCTTTCTGTTGCTTCAGAAGTCGCCGACGGGTCTTCCAAGGTGTTTTAGACGTGCCCAAACAAGAGGGCGTCCTTTTTCAAGCGCTCGACTTCTTTGTCGGTCACAGGAACGTTGCCGCGAATCAGGTTTCCAATACACTCACACACACCGTCGACGATGGGTTGGGTCTCGAGTAAAAGGGAACGATCTTTCGGTGCAGTGTTCAATAGATAACGCAGTGTCTCCATGACTGAGCTCGGGGTCGTTCTCCGGTCCCCTTTTTATACCTTTCTCTTCCCTGGGTTATCCACCAACTAGTTTAGATAGCTCGACAGCCATAGCGTTCGCTTTATCGTGCCGTCTAAGGAAGGGGTGTTTACCACCCTGTTGTCCTCCCAATAGTTTAGATACCAAGGGGGCCAAAGCTGGGAGGGCCATGGCCAGCAATGCACCGATGGCACCACCCTGTTGATCGACACGTCGCCGTTTGACGTCGGGTGGAACATTACTCAGTTCCCTTCCGCGCTGTGCGGTCCGTCGAACGAACTGATTTCGTTTCTTGTTTCTTTCCTCTTGCAGTCTTTCCTTCCATCGCAGCAAGATACGAATCAACACACCCCCAAAAAATCCACGTCCCCCAGGTTTCATGATCAGGGAGAGTTTTTCGGTCGTCGGAAGGTTTCTCTCCGTCAGTTGGGTCAACACTTGTCGATTTCGTTCCACCCATTTCTTGTGCTGAGCGTGCAGTGGCTGAATGTTACCGTTCAGCAAATGGTTGGCCGCCAACTTGAACCACTGCAACAATCCAATACGTGCCCGACCCGTATTCTTGACCAACTGCCCATAAGCCATATCGGGAGTCAGATGTTGTAACTTGCGAATGAAGGACTTGAGTCCTTTCATAGAACTCTTATTTTCTCTCCGCGGTCTGCGAAAGATCGGGGAGAGAGACCGAGCAGGGGAAAGTGGTGACGTGGGGCGTGGAGGTGTGACCGGTAAGGTGAGACGTGGTGGTGTGGCCGGTAAGTGAGACATGGGACTCGTGGGAGGTGTCAACGACGGTGGTGACCACTGTGTTCTGGGGGCCCTCATTCTCGGGCGAGTCTGACTTCGTACCGTGGGATCACAAAGGTCCGGTGCCAACGTCGGGAACGTCGCCCTGGGAAGGGTTGGAGGTGGGTGTTTCCCCTGCGTATTCTTCGTACGAGCCATCGTGACAAACAAGAGTCAATTCGAGGTACAGGTCCCCCTTTTATACTTTTTAGACGTAGACGATGGGTGGTTCCTCTTGGGGTAAAATGTTGGATCTCAGTCGCAAAGCTTCGGGTGTGTCGGGCTTCAAATCAACGAGTAAGTAACTGCGAGGGGTACTCGTCGCATCTTCATAAGCTTCTTGCATATACTTGGAACGGGAAGGGTACATCTGACGGGCCAACACACCAATTTGCGAGGCGTCACGGGGATTTTTGAACAAGACCAGGTAATGGGCATTCAGACTGATGGTACGCTGTTGCTTGTCAAACAAGTTTTGCACTATGTAAATGACACTCGTGTCGTGGTGATGACTCTTTTTCGTGAACCACTTTTGCAATATCTCCGTGTCTTCTCCCATCAAATCGTCCACGACTAATACTTGTGGACCCTTGACTTGGCCCATCACGTCGTCAATATCCGTCAAACCTTTGACATAAGTGTAGGGAAAGCGATCGTAACTCTCTTGCCATTCGCCATAAGCCCACACGATGCGTTGGGGAGGGACGTCGAACAGGGACGCTTGAAGAAATTTCTGCACAAAGACCGTTTTCCCAACACCCGTTGGACCACTGACTAACATGGTAAAGGGATGTTTGAACGTCACATCCATCTTGCACTGTTTCCCCCATTCCCTTTTCCCCTGCCTTTTATACCTTCGCGCCAGAACAACAGACATCGAATGAAATTAGAACACAATTTATTTTACACAAAATACGAAAAGAACATTCAATAGAACAAACATATCATACAAAGGAAAAGAACATTCAATAGAACAAACATATCATACAAAAGAAAAGAAAAAACTGTTAGTTATCGCGTTCTCTCTTCAGGATCTCTTGTCTCACCCAGGGTACATTTCTCAGGACGCGAGGAATCCAATACACATGTCCCAAAAGCTTCTGCATCGTGTCGTGTGGGTGCCAGTCTTCCACTTCGGCAAACGTGACGACGACGGGTATTCATTCACTCATATCGAAACAAGAGGGATACGACAAGACTTCGGTCATATCTCTCGGACCCGCATATTGGATGAGTGCTCGGGAAAAACTTTCTGCTTCCTTCCCTGCCAACAAGAGGACAGCCGGCTTCGGGATTTCACCGTTCGAAGTTTCACCGTTTTCACTGGTAGTCGGGAGAAAAGTAGATGGAATGGAAAGCTTCGTCAACTGTTTTCTTTTTTTCTTTGTATCGTCTGCAGAGCTCGAACGCTTCTCCGCACCAGTACCAGTATCGCTGACTGCGGGTGTTTTCTCTGGGCATGTCGATGTTGTTGTCGAACATGCGACTGGCAACGGCTTCAAAGTTGTTTTCTGTTTGGATTTCTTCTTGGCACTCGAGCAGGCCGTGTCCGAGCTGTCCACATTTGAGGCACTTGTGATTTTCATCTTGATTCCGTAACACTTTCTTTTGACAGTTTCTTTTCTTTCTTCATCACTCTTCGCTTTTGGGGCTTCGGCTCGTTTTCCACACTGGGGTGCCCAGTCTCCTGGTTCTCCGCAGAGGTAACAACTTCCATAGGAACCATAGGCTGGTCTGTCTTGTCTTGGTTTTCGTTGCTGCTGTTGTTGTTGGGAACTAGCAGGGCAGTCTCTATACCAGTGTCCGACATTGTTACAGGAGAAACAAGCTTGACTAGCCATCGAGAGCAGAATGAAATTTCAGTGTTGTTGTTCTTGGTGTTTAACGTCCGCTTCCACCGAAGGTGATATCGCAGACAAGTCTTATTTTTTCCATTTTCATTATCTTAGCGCACGCGCAGGGGTCTTTGCTGTGGGAGGAATCCGGAGTGCCCGGAGGAAACCCACGAGGTTGAGAAGGAGCCCCTATCTCCATGCCACATACGCTCACACCAGGGCTCGAAACCACAGCCGCAAGCCAGAGGTGACCGGCCAGCTAGAGGTCGAAGCGCGGCACTCTAGACCACTAGGCCATCCCAACCCCCCTGAAATTTCAGTCTGACACTTCGCTTCTTATAGTCTTGGTCGTGACGTCACTCGCTTTTGATTGGTTCTTTCTTTTCCTTCGTTTTGATTGGTTCGTTGTTTAGTCTATGATTTCCAGGCTTTCCACATACTTTTTCACTTCGTCCCAATCGATCAAGGCTTCACTCACGTGACAGGCTTCCAACAATGTCATCAGGTCGGCTCGATTACCGTGTTTTTGTCGCCAATGGTTGAACACGGTGAAGATTTGCATGCGCGCGTTGTTGGGATGACTCATCTTGGCTTGACTGATTCGCGCTTCTCTGATCCCCAGATGTCTGCCAATACATTCCCAGCCTTCTCCCATGTTGCCGGACATGACATTGATATCCATTTGATCCAGAGACCATCGTTTCTTTTTCTTCGGCAAACCGTCCATCCACTGGCGTATGGGGTCTTCTTTCTGTTCGACAAACTCGTCTTTGCGTTTGATCAACACCGTCTTAAAGCCCGGTACCACCTTCCAGAACTTTCTCAAGGCTTTCTCGACGTCTTCTCACCATCGTTGTTCGTCCTCCCACGTCTTGACTTGATCCCGTGGATCGTCCATCATACTGCCTAGCACGTTATCGATGTCTTGCAGTTTCGGCTCGTCCACCCAAAGGTAGTGATTGTAATCGTCCACGGGATGCGAGGGTTGACCTGTTATGGAAGAAACGCCTAGTCCCAGACACGAGTGGTATCTCTGACTGGGATGTTCGTACTTGCAGCCGATACACTCTTCGTGTTGCCTTTCTTCTATAATGGGCAGGAAACATTTCAACACTCGAAAGTTGAGCCATCGTTGTCTAAGTTTCTCGATCATATCCGTATTTTCTGCCGGTTCGTCTTCTTCTTTGTTTGTTCGCCATCGTCCCGAGACCCGCAAGTCAGTATCCATAGGGGTAAGTGTTGCTCGGTTGGCCATCGTCATTGAATTGAACAAACCGCTTGTCATACACGATTTTATATCGTTTGTTCTCGGGGCGTGTCCAAAGACGGCGGTCGCGTGATCTGGTAATCTTGAACGGATTGGCTATGACCAGAGGCTCGTTTTGATTGACGTGCCGTACATTCTCCTTCATGATGGCGTAATCCAGCTGCTGGGAGGCACGATAATTCAAGGTGAATCCCCGGACTTTACATACAGTTTTTCCATCGCTCTGGCGGTACGCGTAATTCTTTGGCCCTCCGCTAACAAATTCTCGAATTGTGACATCTTCGGGCAACTCGTTCTTCCACTGGCCCAAACTAAAACCTTCCGGGGGATTCCATGACGTGGCGTGGTATTGATAGATGACGCTATCGGTGTCAAAATAGCATACCCTTTCTCCCAATTTTTCCAAGACGGAATAGAGTTTTAAACGGGCCTGGGCAGTGACAAAGGCGGCGATAACCACGTTGGTGATGGGACAGGGTGCCACGTGTTCTTCTTTGTTCAGCGTTTCCATCAAGACCAAATTATCGTTCACTAACTGCACATCTCGTACGGTCTGGGTCACGTCCAACATCTTTTCAAAATAGACGCTGGGCTCCGTGATGTACTTGGTCTTGGGAAAGTTGTCTCTCTGTACGAATTTACCCCATGCTGTGTTGAGTTTCAGTTTACTAACCGCCCGCATCCCTTTGTTGGGTTTTATCTACGCGGGATCCAGACGAATACCTTCCGTGTCGTACACGTCGTTGACGAAGTGGGTCTTGTCTTCTTCGGTGTGGCAGGTGTCGGGATAACCGCTGCTTTCCATCTTCTTCTTGAGGTAGTAATTAATATACCCAGACACGAGTGGTATCTCTGACTGGGATGTTCGTACTTGCAGCCGATGCACTCTTCGTGTTGCCTTTCTTCTATAATGGGCAGGAAACATTTCAACACTCGAAAGTTGAGCCATCGTTGTCTAAGTTTCTCGATCATATCCGTATTTTCTGCCGGTTCGTCTTCTTCTTTGTTTGTTCGCCATCGTCCCGAGACCCGCAAGTCAGTATCCATAGGTGTAAGTGTTGCTCGGTTGGCCATCGTCATTGACTTGAACAAACCGCTTGTCATACACGATTTTATATCGTTTGTTCTCGGGGCGTGTCCAAAGACGGCGGTCACGTGATCTGGTAATCTTGAACGGATTGGCTATGACCAGAGGCTCGTTTTGATTGACGTGTCGTACATTCTCCTTCATGATGGCGTAATTCAGCTGCTGGGAGGCACGATAATTCAAGGTGAATCCCCGGACTTTACATACAGTTTTTACATCGCTCTGGCGGTACGCGTAATTTTTTGGCCCTCCGCTAACAAATTCTCGAATGGTGACATCTTCGGGCAACTCGTTCTTCCACTGGCCCAAACTAGAACCTTCCGGGGGATTCCATGACGTGGCGTGGTACTGATAGATGATGCTATCGGTGTCAAAATAGCATACCCTTTCTCCCAATTTTTCCAAGACGGAATAGAGTTTTAAACGGGCTTGGGCAGTGACAAAGGCGGCGATAACCACGTTGGTGATGGGACAGGGTGCCACGTGTTCTTCTTTCTTCAGCGTTTCCATCAAGACCAAATTATCGTTCACTAACTGCACATCTCGTACGGTCTCGGTCACGTCCAACATTTTTTCAAAATAGACGCTGGGCTCCGTGATGTACTCGGTCTTGGGAAAGTTGTCTCTCTGTCCGAATTTACCCCATGCTGTGTTGAGTTATGGTTTACTAAACGCCCGCATCCCTTTGGTGGGTTTTATCTACGCGGGATCCAGACGAATACCTTCCGTGTCGTACACGTCGTTGACGAAGTGGGTCTTGTCTTCTTCGGTGTGGCAAGTGTCGGGATAACCGCTGCTTTCCATCTTCTTCTTGAGGTAGTGATTAATATACCCAGTAAACAGACCGCCCGTTTTGGCCTCGGGATCGTAAGTGCTGAATTCTTTCCAGTGCCAGACTTCGTAGACTTTTAGTACTTGGTATCCTAGGGTCACCGCTTTCTTGAGTTCCAGGGTGACAAACGTACCCACCCAGGTTCGCTGTTCGTCGGTGTGCTCACATGGTTGGTATTCGGCAATCTCCCCTTGTTGCATGTGTTCGTCGACGCAGCTTCGACACAGGGCAAACACCAATTTCTGTTTGCGTCGAAACGGGAGCACCGGGTGGAACAGGCCACGGGGCAGCAAGACGGAACACTGGATCAATCCTTCGTACTGTTGCCACTGGTCTTGATCGGGCTGTGTGACGATCGTGGGTTCCTTGATGGGAAAGGTACCGTACTTGCAGATGTAAGGGTACAGGGACACCATGTCGATGTAGCGCATGTCTTCCACCGACTCGTTCACCAACAGTTGAATGGCATTGGTTCTTCCGCCGAAGAAAGCGTTGCGAGGCATCAGAGGTTCGGGAGCGTGCCTTTGCTGATCTTCAAAGCCTTGTAAAAATTCGTCCATCTCGGGATCATGGCGTCGTTCTTCCTCCATCTCACACTCCCACATGACGCGGATGGTCTTCATACCGTACTGCTCCTGGAGTCGACGGTGACGTTCTTGGGTCTTCTGGTACAAGTCCCTCATACTGCGAGATGGATCGTAGGGATGTTTATGCTGAAGGTCTTGGACGGGACCCGGATAACATTTGGGACAACCGTGAAAGGCACACCCATGAAACTCGTATACCGTACCCGTGGTCGTGTCCATACCATCTAAACTATAAGGGCCAACTCGGCATTCACTACCGTTACGGGCGTGTCGAATGTTGGGTAGTGGGGTCTGGTTTCGGAAAGCTGCCATGGTCTGTTGATGTTGTTCCCATTCCAACCATTGAAGGGCTTTGTTGGACTGTTGTCGAGGCTAGAAGCAGTGCCAGTCCTTACCAGGTTTTGGCTCTTGCATCAGGGCTCGAGGAGTGACGACGAGGGTGTCTTTTTTGAGGTAGTGCGTGCGTAACACGCGACTGCAGGCAGAGGCCAGGGTCAAACTTTTTTCGAAGGGATCGATTCCCGTGTCCATGAGAAATATCTCTAGAAACATGCCACAGCATCGGCGGAGGACATCGACGTCACTTTTACAGTAGGCGAGAATTTCCTGGCGAAAATCAAAGACGTGGTGACTGTGTTGTTGGTACCACTCGTGAAACTTTTCTCGTTCAGTCACACTCATGCCATCCGGATCGTAATCGGTGTCGGGAGGATAGGCGCCCACGTAATCTTCGTTCTCCGGTCTGTTAAAGTGGTGAGGGAAGTAACCTTTCTTGAGTTCTTGCAGGCCAAAGGTCTTGGGCATGTCCCGTAAAGCCATCGGTAAAAAGTTGAGGGAATCGACGAATTTTACCGTACCGACAGTGATCGTCATCGCTTTACCACCATTCATAATCACTTCGGGTTGCGCCACGGAATGTTTGTGCAGCGTCTGTAAAATCAGTAGGCCGTCGTAACCTTTAAAGTTGTGAGCCACGGCAATCACGGGACTCGATTCGTGACTGTCATTTTTTCTACCAGTCGCACCTTTGAATTGCAGTCGCGTCTACACTTGGACATGTGTTTACAAGATCGGTATCTGCTGGACGGTGTGGACCTGCGGTTGAAATTGGAAAAGCAATCCCCGAAATTTTTTCTGATGTACGGCGAAGGCAACGGTACAGAAGACTACAAAGTCGAGTTCACCAAAGCCTACCTGGATATCCCGTTCGTCACTCTGGCTCCCAGTACCTACACACGGGTGGCCGTGCAACTTCAATCGTCCAACGCCAAGTATCCCCTGAAGCGCGTGGTGGTCTGCGACATGGTCATTCCCGACAATCGTGCCAGTCACGTCCTAGACAATCTGTTTGTCAACGAAAGCCTGCCCAAGAGATTAATCGTGGGTGTGGTACGTAACACGGCCTACGACGGAAGAAAAAACAGAAATCCCTTCCAATTCGAACACAATCAATTGCAAAACATCAAATTGACCAAGAACGGGGAAATTGTGGCTGAATACGACGTCAACTTTCCCGAACGACAAGCCATCGCACCATACCTGGATTTGATGAAAAGAGTGGCCGTCTTAAACACCCGAGAAGACCTGGACCTCGTTTCGTCAAAGATCTACAACTCCACTACCAACCCCAATGGATTCAGGGACTCGAGGGTGTCGTCTGCGGCCATTATTGTTTGTATTATTTGTGTCATCGGTTTCACGTTCCCTCCCCGCACGCCCTTTCGGTGTTTGGACACGTGTATCGTGTGAACGATATACTCGTCGAACAATGGGCTAGGGATCTTTTTCCCGACTTGCAAAAAGACCAGAAGAAGGGACAACGATGTCGATGCTTTTTTGCTCTGTAAATATGTTTGCTTCATGTTCAATTCAAGTTCAATTAAATTTGTGTTCAAGTTCAATTTTGTGTTGAATAAAATGCTTTGTAAATATGTTCAATAAAATGCTTTGTAAGCAACATATCACGAGTCTGTTTTTTGTGACGTCATATGACGTCATGCTTTTCTGACTGGTGGAAAATGGTATCGCCCCAACACCTTAAACTCGTCCCGTCTCGAGCTATAAATAGGAGTGTCAAAGCCCAAAGAAGTCACAAGCAAAATGGATCGACCTCAAACAGATCGTAGATTTTGTACTACTTGTCGGGGGTATTACCCCATGTTTAAGGGGAACCGGCCCGATGCCGATTACGTGGTTTGTTTTTGGTGCGGGACCGAAATTGGCAACACCGACCATAGGCGGTCAAAGCATTCAGTGAAATGAATATTATAAATTTGGACAGTGATGAGTGAATAAACAGTGAAAATACAAAATTGTAAAGTGTAGAAAAGAAAATGTGATATAGGTAGGACTATGAAATAAGTAAGATTCTTTTAAGAAGAAAATAGGATGTAGGCCTGCCAAAGCTATGGAATTTTTTTTTTAACATACAATTACCTCATGTAGGCTATCCTTAAACTTTTAAAAAATATTAGAGAATACAAAATAGAAAAAAAAATTCTTTCTTATATGTATGTATATTGATTATATTTCATTCATTTTTATTTTTTTCCCTTTTTGTTTGTTTAAACATCAGCGAAAAAAAGAAGTAATAAAAGAAGATAGACACATATCATAAACACATGGGCCTATAAATAGTATAAATAGTAAAGGCGAGAATGTGAATGTGATATAGGCCTATAATATAAGTATTTATTTGTTTTAAAAAATAGGATATAGGTCAAAACTCTTAAGTATTTTTTTTAAAAAATGATATAGGCCTATAATTTATAATATAAGTAATTTTCAAAAAAATGACATAGGCCTATAATATAAGTAATTTATTTTTAAAGAAAAAAAGATAGGCCTATGCAATTGACTGGTGTTTATTCATATATAGACCAAATAAAGAAAAATAATTTATTATAGGCCTATATTATATCTTTGAACGTTTCTAAAATTACTAGAAATCAGACAAAAATATATGCCTATATGTGAATAGCCCAGGTTTTTTTTAAAAAAAAAAAAAATAAAGACTCTAAAATTACAGATTATACTGACCACAAGACGAAAGAAAAAAAAAATATGTTGACAATACATGAGTTTTTTTCCCTCCAAAATTAACTGTGAAATTACAGAAAAGTAAAAGAAAAAATGGTGTAAGGCCTATATACATGTATTTCTAAGTCCTTAGATGGATTCATAACTTAATTAATCCACATCTTTGATGATACATATCAGTTATTGTTTTTGTTACCTTGTTAATTTGATTTCTTGTCATTATACGGGCATTACTCACTGACTGTTATCCATATTAATTTGTGTTATTTATCATATTACAGTTACTAAATGCCCTATAAGGATTTTATCTATTTCTAAAGAATAAATTTGGACTGTTTTGTATTTAATTAACATTGAAATACAGAATTTTAAATTGTGTAGAAGAATATGGGATACAGGCTTGTAAAATAAAGTTATGTAATGTAATCCTATATTTAAAAAAAAGACGAATTTGTGCTATTCTCTTTGGAATTAACACTGAAAACACAGAATTGTAAATTGTAATGGAGAAAACGGGATATAGGCCTAAAATATAAGTAGTGTTTTTAAGGAGAGAGAAATGGGGTTTAACGTCCACTCGACACAAACTAGGTCATTTTGGGACTAACATATGGTTTCATTTTTATTTCAATAATTCGCTTGCGCGTAGGGGTCTTTAGCAGTGGAGGAAACCGGAGTGCCCGGAGGAAACCCACGAGGTTGAGAAAGCGCCCCTATCTCCATGCCACATACGCTCACACCATGGCTCGAAATCACAGCTGCAAGCCAGAGGTGACCGGCCAGCTAGTGGTCGAAGCGCGGCTCTCTAGAGCACTAGGCCACCCCCACCCCACCCCACCCCGTGTTTTAAGGACTATGATATAGGCCTATATATATACATAGAGAGAGAGGGGATCTAGAATTACAGACTATGAAGGTAATAATATTATATAATACAACATAAAATAACTGTTCTTTATATCTTGACCCCTTTTCCCTTTAAAATACTGAATAGTAGAAAAAGAAAATGGGAAAATTATACAAAGATCCTAAAAGGTAAAAAAGAAAGTAGAATAGGGGTTTAGATGTATGTATATATGTAGAAAAAAGCTATAAAATATCAAAATTACATATATTATTATATTCTAAGGATAAAGATGTGCACACACACAAAAAAATAGCTGAACAGTATTTAAATTTGAATATTGTAATGCGCCATTGCAAAGAAAACGGTAGTGTAAATACGACTCATACTTTTATTATTGGCAGTGGCTATTTGCCACATGTGGTAAGCAATAATTTCATAATACACTCATGACTACAGACTGCAATTACCAACCGATTTCAATGAAACTTGCAGAATATGATAACAATCATAATATCTCGGTTAGCGGTTTCCGAGATATCAGGTTACCACACATTTCATGTGGCACGCCTACAGACCACAATTATCAACCGATATCCACGAAACTTACAGGATATAATAACAATAATAATATCTCGGAGTAGCCATGTGGCACGCATACAGACCACAATTATTAACCGATATCCACGAAACTTACAGGATATAATAACAATAATAATATCTCGGAGTAGCCAAAATTTCGACCACTTCCGGTTAGCGGTTTCCGAGATATCAGGTTACCACACATTTCATGTGGCACGCCTACAGACCACAATTATCAACCGATATCCACGAAACTTACAGGATATAATAACAATGATAATATCTCGAAAAAGCCAAAATGTCGACCACGTCCGGTCAGCAGTTTCTGAGATATCAAGTTATCACACATTTCATGTGGCAGGCATACAGACCACAATTATTAACCGATTTCCACGAAACTTACAGGATATAATAACAATAATAATATCTAGGAGTAGCCAAAATTTCGACCACTTCCGGTTAGCAGTTTCAGAGATATCAGGTTACCACACATTTCATGTGGCATGCCTACAGACCACAATTATTATCAACCGATATCCACGAAACTTACAGGATATAATAACAATAATAATATCTCGGAGTAGCCAAAATTTCGACTACTTCCGGTTAGCAGTTTCCGAGATATCAGGTTACCACACATTTCATGTGGCACGCCTACAGACCACAATTATCAACCGATATCCATGAAACTTACAGGATGTAATAACAATGATAATATCTCGGAGTAGCCAAAATTTCGACCACTTCCGGTCAGCAGTTTCCGAGATATCGGGTTACCACACATTTCATGTGGCACGCATACAGACCACAATTATTAACCGATATCCACGAAACGTACAGGATATAACAACAATAATAATATCTTGGAGTAGCCAAAATGTCGACCACTTCCGGTCAGCGGTATTCGAGATATTAGGTTACCACACATTTCATGTGGCACGCCTACAGACCACAATTATCAACCGATATCAACGAAACTTACAGGATATAATAACAATAATAATATCTCGGAGTAGCCAAAATTTCGACCACTTCCGGTTAGCAGTTTCCGAGATATCAGGTTACCACACATTTCATGTGGCACGCATACAGACCACAATTATTAACCGATATCCACGAAACTTACAGGATATAATAACAATAATAATATCTCGGAGTAGCCAAAATTTCGACCACTTCCGGTTAGCAGTTTCCGAGATATCAGGTTACCACACATTTCATGTGGCACGCATACAGACCACAATTATTAACCGATATCCACGAAACGTACAGGATATAATAACAATAATAATATCTCGGAGTAGCCAAAATTTCGACCACTTCCGGTCAGCAGTTTCCGAGATATCAGGTTACCACACATTTCATGTGGCACGCATACAGGCCACAGTTATCAACCGATATCTACGAAACTTGCAGAATATTATTACATTAATAATATCTCGGAGTAGCCAAAATTTCGACCACTTCCGATTAGCGGTTTCCGAGATATCAGGTTACCACACATTTCATGTGGCACGCCTACAGACCAAAATTATCAACCGATATCTACGAAACTTACAAAATATAATTACATTAATAATATCTCGGAGTAGGCCATGGAGGTGTATATATTGACTAGAGTGTATGGTGGTCACGTGATCGCGTGCCGACTATGGAGGTTGGCAGCCATTTTACAACCGGGAAGATTTAGCCTGCGTTGGCATATACCAATATGTCGGCAAGTTGTTATTATTTTGGTAAATTCAATGTCAGGCGAAAAGGAAGTGGATTAACATTTCATAATTTGGTATGATAAGATATAAGTGAAATAGTGAATTAATAGATATAATAAAATCATGATAATTGTGTAAAATAATTTAATAAACATGGCGAGAAGACGTCGAACACTCGAAGCTTAAATAAGGCCGAAAACCCGGCGTGTCCATTCATTTAATTTATTAGTACTGATACTTTTATTATGTAATGATTACAAGGTCCGTCTGCTTAGCGAACCCTCAAATTAATGAATTATTTAATTATTAGAAAATTGCGCAAATTATATATTATACACACATGCGGATGAAAAATATTGCGAGGAGTAAGTCTGCTTATTGGAGTGGAGTGTTTAGTCACAGACATGCACTCACTGGCCAGTAGTTGCTTTGTTATCTTTTAGTTTCACTCCCTCGGATTTAATTAATTAGGACGACATTGTGTTCACTGATGTACAGAGTCAGAATAAATATAAAGCGAAAGTTTCTTGCAATATCACTTTATGTTTCTTTTTTCTTTAAAAAAAAAAAAAATCCCATCGGCATTAGATATTATTCTACTTCCGGGTAAATGATAGAAGTCCTAGATTATTTTTAAAATCTATTTTATTTCTTTATTTATCACCTGGATGACGTTATTTATAGTATAGTTTATAGAACACTCTATAGAATTCTTGACATTCGAGGACGTTCACTTAGCTCAATTAATAAAATAAACATGATCTCGTAGTTCTGCGCACAATTTACACATTGCCACATTATGATAAAAGAGTTACCGTACAGTACTCTTAATGATAAAGCCCCCAAAATATGCCAGTTGACCAAAGCGATTTTGTTTTTAGGACTGTAAGGTAAGATCTTTCAATCAATATTTTTTTTTGGGGGGGGGGGGGGGTGATATTGTTGAATTAGAACTGCTTTTTAATGGACTTATCAACCCTTCGACATTCTATTTCCCTTTGTTTATATAGCGTTCATCCGGGCACTTCCGTCGTTCTTTCCCGGTTGAAACATGGCGGCCGGTCTCCAGTGTCGGCCCACGGCGTTAACGTTACGTCAATGGGGATCACGTGACCACAATACACTCTAGTCAATATATACACCTCTATGGAGTAGGCAAAGTTTCGGCCACTTCCGGTTATCGGTTTCCGAGATATCACGTTACCACACATTTCATGTGGCACGCCTACAGACCACAATTATCAACCGATATCCATGAAACTTACAGGATATAATAACAATAATAATATCTCGAAGTAGCCAAAATTTCGACCACTACCGGTTAGCAGTTTCCGAGATATCAGGTTACCACACATTTCATGTGGCACGCCTACAGGCCACAATATTATCAACCGATATCCATGAAACTTACAGGATATAATAACAATGATAATATCTCGGAGTAGCCAAAATTTCGACCACTTCCGGTCAGCAGTTTCCGAGATATCAAGTTATCACACATTTCACGTGGCACGCCTACAGCCAACAATTATCAACCGATATCCTTGAAACTTACAAGATATAATGACAATGATAATATCTCGAAGTAGCCAAAATTTCGACCACTTCCGGTCAGCAGTTTCCAAGATATCAAGTTACCACATATTTCAGGTGGCACGCATACAGACCACAATTATCAACCGATATCCACGAAACTTACAGGATATAATAACAATAATAATATCTCAGAGAAGCCAAAATTTCGACCACTTCCGGTTAGCAGTTTCCGAGATATCAGGTTACCACACATTTCATGTGGCACGCCTACAGACCACAATTATTATCAACACATTATCAACACATTTCATGTGGCACGCCTACAGACCACAATTATTATCAACTTACAGGATATAATAACAATAATAATATCTCGGAGTAGCCAAAATTTCGACTACTTCCGGTTAGCAGTTTCCGAGATATCAGGTTACCACACATTTCATGTGGCACGCATACAGACCACAATTATTAACCGATATCCACGAAACTTACAGGATATAACAACAATAATAATATCTCGGAGTAGCCAAAATGTCGACCACTTCCGGTCAGCGGTATCCGAGATATTAGGCTACCACACATTTCATGTGGCACGCCTACAGACCACAATTATCAACCGATATCCACGAAACTTACAGGATATAATAACAATAATAATATCTCGGAGTAGCCACATTTTCGACCACTTTCGGTCAGCAGTTTCCGAGATATCAGGTTACCACATATTTCATGTGGCACGCCTACAGACCACAATTATCAACCGATATCCACGAAACTTACAGGATATAATAACAATGATAATATCTCGGAGTAGCCAAAAGTCCGACCACTTCCGGTCAGCAGTGTCCGTGATATCAGGTTACCACACATTTCATGTGGCACGAAACTTGCAGGATATAATAACAGTAATAATATCTCGCAGTAGCCAAAATTTCGACTACTTCCGGTTAGCAGTTTCCGAGATATCAGGTTACCACACATTTCATGTGACACGCCTACAGACCACAATTATCAACCGATATCCATGAAACTTACAGGATATAATAACAATGATAATATCTCGGAGTAGCCAAAATTCCGACCACTTCCGGTCAGCAGTGTCCGAGATATCAGGTTACCACACATTTCATGTGGCATGCATACAGACCACAATTATTAACCGATATCCACGAAACTTACAGGATATAATAACAATATTAATATCTCGGAGTAGCCAAATTTTCGACCACTTCCGGTTAGCGGTTTCTGAGATATTAGGTTACCACACATTTCATGTGGCACGCCTACAGACCACAATTATTAACCGATATCCACGAAACTTACAGGATATAATAACAATAATAATATCTCGGAGTAGCCAAAATTTCGACTACTTCCGGTTAGCAGTTTCCGAGATATCAGGTTACCACACATTCCATGTGGCACGCATACAGACCACAATTATTAACCGATATCCACGAAACTTACAGGATATAACAACAATAATAATATCTCGGAGTAGCCAAAATGTCGACCACTTCCGGTCAGCGGTATCCGAGATATTAGGCTACCACACATTTCATGTGGCACGCCTACAGACCACAATTATCAACCGATATCCACGAAACTTACAGGATATAATAACAATAATAATATCTCGAAGTAGCCACATTTTCGACCACTTTCGGTCAGCAGTTTCCGAGATATCAGGTTACCACACATTTCATGTGGCACGCATACAGACCACAATTATTAACCGATATCCACGAAACTTACAGGATATAATAACAATAATAATATCTCGGAGTAGCCAACATTTCGACCACTTCCGGTTAGCGGTTTCCGAGATATCAGGTTACCACACATTTCATGTGGCACGCCTACAGACCACAATTATCAACCGATATCCACGAAACTTACAGGATATAATAACAATAATAATATCTCGGAGTAGCCAAAATTTCGACCACTTCCGGTTATCAGTTTCCGAGATATCAGGTTACCACACATTTCATGTGGCACGCATACAGACCACAATTATTAACCGATATCCACGAAACTTACAGGATATAATAACAATAATAATATCTCAGAGTAGCCAAAATTTCGACCACTTCCGGTTAGCGGTTTCCGAGATATCAGGTTACCACACATTTCATGTGGCACGCATACAGACCACAATTATCAACCGATATCCACGAAACTTACAGGATATAATAACAATAATAATATCTCGGAGTAGCCAAAATTTGGACTACTTCCGGTTAGCAGTTTCCGAGATATCAGGTTACCACACATTTCATGTGGCACGCCTACAGACCACAATTTTCAACTGATATCCATGAAACTTACAGGATATGATAACAATGATAACATCTCGGAGTAGCCAAAATTTCGACCACTTCCGGTTAGCAGTTTCCGAGATATCAGGTTACCACACATTTCATGTGGCACGCATACAGACCACAATTATCAACCGATATCCACGAAACTTACAGGATATAATAACAATGATAATATCTCGGAGTAGCCAAAAGTCCGACGACTTCCGGTCAGCAGTGTCCGAGATATCAGGTTACCACACATTTCATGTGGCACGAAACTTGCAGGATATAATAACAGTAATAATATCTCGCAGTAGCCAAAATTTCGACTACTTCCGGTTAGCAGTTTCCGAGATATCAGGTTACCACACATTTCATGTGACACGCCTACAGACCACAATTATCAACCGATATCCATGAAACTTACAGGATATAATAACAATGATAATATCTCGGAGTAGCCAAAATTCCGACCACTTCCGGTCAGCAGTGTCCGAGATATCAGGTTACCACACATTTCATGTGGCACGCATACAGGCCACAATTATTAACCGATATCCACGAAACTTATAGGATATAATAACAATAATAATATCTCGGACTAGCCAAAATTTCGACCACTTCCGGTTAGCGGTTTCCGAGATATTAGGTTACCACATATTTCATTTGGCACGCATACAGACCACAATTATTAACCGATATCCACGAAACTTACAGGATATAATAACAATAATAATATCTCGGAGTAGCCAACATTTCGACCACTTCCGGTTAGCGGTTTCCGAGATATCAGGTTACCACACATTTCATGTGGCACGCCTACAGACCACAATTATCAACCGATATCCACGAAACTTACAGGATATAATAACAATAATAATATCTCGGAGTAGCCAAAATTTCGACCACTTCCGGTTATCAGTTTCCGAGATATCAGGTTACCACACATTTCATGTGGCACGCATACAGACCACAATTATTAACCGATATCCAGGAAACTTACAGGATATAATAACAATAATAATATCTCAGAGTAGCCAAAATTTCGACCACTTCCGGTTAGCGGTTTCCGAGATATCAGATTACCACACATTTCATGTGGCACGCATACAGACCACAATTATCAACCGATATCCACGAAACTTACAGGATATAATAACAATAATAATATCTCGGAGTAGCCAAAATTTGGACTACTTCCGGTTAGCAGTTTCCGAGATATCAGGTTACCACACATTTCATGTGGCACGCCTACAGACCACAATTTTCAACTGATATCCATGAAACTTACAGCATATGATAACAATGATAACATCTCGGAGTAGCCAAAATTTCGACCACTTCCGGTTAGCAGTTTCCGAGATATCAGGTTACCACACATTTCATGTGGCACGCATACAGACCACAATTATCAACCGATATCCACGAAACTTACAGGATATAATAACAATGATAATATCTCGGAGTAGCCAAAAGTCCGACCATTTCCGGTCAGCAGTGCCCGAGATATCAGGTTACCACACATTTCATGTGGCACGAAACTTTCAGGATATAATAACAGTAATAATATCTCGCAGTAGCCAAAATTTCGACTACTTCCGGTTAGCAGTTTCCGAGATATCAGGTTACCACACATTTCATGTGACACGCCTACAGACCACAATTATCAACCGATATCCATGAAACTTACAGGATATAATAACAATGATAATATCTCGGAGTAGCCAAAATTCCGACCACTTCCGGTCAGCAGTGTCCGAGATATCAGGTTACCACACATTTCATGTGGCACGCATACAGACCACAATTATTAACCGATATCCACGAAACTTATAGGATATAATAACAATAATAATATCTCGGAGTAGCCAAAATTTCGACCACTTCCGGTTAGCGGTTTCCGAGATATTAGGTTCCCACACATTTCATGTGGCACGCATACAGACCACAATTATTAACCGATATCCACGAAACTTACAGGATATAATAACAATAATAATATCTCGGAGTAGCCAACATTTCGACCACTTCCGGTTAGCGGTTTCCTAGATATCAGGTTACCACACATTTCATGTGGCACGCCTACAGACCACAATTATCAACCGATATCCACGAAACTTACAGGATATAATAACAATAATGATATCTCGGAGTAGCCAAAATTTCGACCACTTCCGGTTATCAGTTTCCGAGATATCAGGTTACCACACATTTCATGTGGCACGCATACAGACCACAATTATTAACCGATATCCACGAAACTTTCAGGATATAATAACAATAATAATATCTCAGAGTAGCCAAAATTTCGACCACTTCCGGTTAGCGGTTTCCGAGATATCAGGTTACCACACATTTCATGTGGCACGCATACAGACCACAATTATCAACCGATATCCACGAAACTTACAGGATATAATAACAATAATAATATCTCGGAGTAGCCAAAATTTGGACTACTTCCGGTTAGCAGTTTCCGAGATATCAGGTTACCACACATTTCATGTGGCACGCCTACAGACCACAATTTTCAACTGATATCCATGAAACTTACAGGATATGATAACAATGATAACATCTCGGAGTAGCCAAAATTTCGACCACTTCCGGTTAGCAGTTTCCGAGATATCAGGTTACCACACATTTCATGTGGCACGCATACAGACCACAATTATCAACCGATATCCACGAAACTTACAGGATATAATAACAATGATAATATCTCGGAGTAGCCAAAAGTCCGACCACTTCCGGTCAGCAGTGTCCGAGATATCAGGTTACCACACATTTCATGTGGCACGAAACTTGCAGGATATAATAACAGTAATAATATCTCGCAGTAGCCAAAATTTCGACTACTTCCGGTTAGCAGTTTCCGAGATATCAGGTTACCACACATTTCATGTGACACGCCTACAGACCACAATTATCAACCGATATCCATGAAACTTACAGGATATAATAACAATGATAATATCTCGGAGTAGCCAAAATTCCGACCACTTCCGGTCAGCAGTGTCCGAGATATCAGGTTACCACACATTTCATGTGGCACGCATACAGACCACAATTATTAACCGATATCCACGAAACTTATAGGATATAATAACAATAATAATATCTCGGAGTAGCCAAAATTTCGACCACTTCCGGTTAGCGGTTTCCGAGATATTAGGTTACCACACATTTCATGTTGCACTCATACAGACCACAATTATTAACCGATATCCACGAAACTTACAGGATATAATAACAATAATAACATCTCGGAGTAGCCAAAATTCCGACCACTTCCGGTTGGCGGTTTCCGAGATATCAGGTTACCACACATTTCATTTGGCACGCCTACAGACCACAATTATTAACCGATATCCACGAAACTTACAGGATATAATAACAATAATAATATCTCGGAGAAGCCAAAATTTCGACCACTTCCGGTCAGCAGTTTCCGAGATATCAGGTTAACACACATTTCATGTGGCACGCACACAGGCCACAATTATCAACCGATATCCACGAAACTTACAGAATATCATTACATTAATAATATCTCGGAGTAGCCAAAATTTCGACCACTTCCGGATAGCGGTTTCAGACATATCAGGTTACCACACATTTCATGTGGCACGCCTACAGACCACAATTATCAACCGATATCTACGAAACTTACAGAATATAATTACATTAATAATATCTCAGAGTAGTCAAAGTTTCGGCCACTTCCGGTTAGCGGTTTCCGAGATATCACGTTACCACATATTTCATGTGGCACGCCTACAAACCACAATTATCAACCGATATCCACGAAACTTACAGGATATAATAACAATAAAAATATCTCGGAGTAGCCAAAATTTCGACCACTTCCGGTTAGCGGTTTCCGAGATATCAGGTTACCACACATTTCATATGGCACGCCTACAGACCACAATTATTAACCGATATCCACGAAACTTATAGGATATAGTAACAATAATAATATCTCGGAGTAGCCAAAATTTCGACCACTTCCGGTCAGCAGTTTCCGAAATATCAGGTTACCACTCATTCCATGTGGCACGCCTACAGACCACAATTATCAACCGATATCCATGAAACTTACAGGGTATAATAACAATGATAATATCTCTGAGTAGCCAAAATATCGACCACTTCCGGTCAGCAGTTTCCGAGATATCAGGGTACCACACATTTCATGTGGCACGCCTACAGACCACAATTATCAACCGATATCCACGAAACTTACAGGATATAATAACATTAATAATATCTCGGAGTAGCCAAAATTTTGACCACTTCCGGTTAGCGGTTTCTTTGATATCAGGTTACCACACATTTCATGTGGCAGGCATATAATATCCACAAAACGTACAGACCAAAATTATCAATTTCGACCATTTCCGGTTAGCAGTTTCCTAGATATCAGGTTACCACACATTTCACGTCGCACGGCTACAGAACGGAATTACCAACCGATTTCAAAGAAACTTGCAGATTATAATTGCATTGATAATATCTCAGAGTAGGCAAAGTTTCCGCCACTTCCGGTTAGTGGTTTCCGAGATACCAGGTTACCACACATTTCATGTGGCACGGCTACGGATCACAATTATAAACTGATATCCAAGAAACTTACAGAATATATCAAAAATAATAATATCTCGGAGTAGCCGAAATTTCGACCACTTCAGGTAAGCATTTTCCGAGTGGTCGAAATTTTGGCTACTTCGAGATATTATTATTTTTATTATATCCTGTAAGTTTCATGAATATCGGTTGATAATTGTGGTCTGTAGGCGTGCCACATGAAATGTGTGGTAACCTGATATCTCGGACACTGCTAACCGGAAGTGGTGGAAATTTTGGCTACTCCGAGATATTATTATTGTTATTATATCCTGTAAGTTTCATGGATATCGGTTGATAATTGTGGTCTGTAGGTGTGCCACATGAAATGTGTGGTAACCTGATATCTCGGAAACCGCTAACCGGAAGTGGTCGAAATTTTGGCTACTCCGAGATAGTATTATTGTAATTATAATCTGTAAGTTTCGTAGATATCGGTTGATAAGTGTGGCCTGTATGCGTGCCACATGAAATGTGTGGTAACCTGATATCTCGGAAACTGCTGACCGGAAGTGGTCGAAATTTTGGCTACTCCGAGATATTATTATTGTTATTATATCCTGTACGTTTTGTGGATATCGGTTAATAATTGTGGTCTATATGCGTGCCACATGAAATGTGTGGTAACCTGATATCTCGGAAACCGCTTACCGAAAGTGGTCGAAATTTTGGCTACTCCGAGATATTATTAATGTTATTATATCCTGTAAGTTTCGTGGATATCGGTTGATAATTGTGGTCTGTAGGCGTGCCACATGAAATGTGTGGTAACCTGATATCTCGGAAACTGCTGACTGGAAGTGGCCGAAATTTGGGCTACTCTGAGATATTATCATTGTTATTATATCCTGTAAGTTTCGTAGATATCGGTTGATAAGTGTGGCCTGTATGCGTGCCACATGAAATGTGTGGTAACCTGATATCTCGGAAACTGCTGACCGGAAGTGGTCGAAATTTTGGCTACTCCGAGATATTATTATTGTTATTATGCCCTGTAAGTTTCGTGGATATCGGTTGATAATTGTGGTCTGTAGGCGTGCCACATGAAATGTATGGTAACCCGATATCTCGGAAACCGCTAACCGGAAGTGGCCGAAATTTTGGCCACTTCGAGATATTATTATTGGTATTATGCCCTGTAAGTTTCATGGATATCGGTTGATAATTGTGGTCTGTAGGCGTGCCACATGAAATGTGTGGTAACCCGATATCTCGGAAACCGCTAACCGGAAGTGGCCGAAATTTTGGCTACTCTGAGATATTATCATCGTTATTATATCCTGTAAGTTTCATGGATATCGATTGATGGTCTGTAGTCGTGCCACATGAAATGTGTGGTAACCTGTATCTCGGAAACCGCTAACCGGAAGTGGTCGAAATTTTGGCTACTCCGAGATAATATTAATGTTATCATATTCTGTGAGTTTCGTGGATATTGGTTGATAATTGCTGTGCGGAGACGTACAAGTGGCAAATAGCCCCCGAATTGTCTTACCACATGTGGCAAATAGCCCCAGCCTTTATTATTTTATCATGGACCCTACATGTCAATAGATATCATGCCCTTTTTTTTACCAAAGGACATGATACAATCTTGGTATTCATAAATATTTAAAATATAGTAGAAAATTCTGGATGAATACAACTGGCTGATTTCCAAACATTTTTAAAATCCATAATGAAAACAATAATTAAAAAAAAAAAACAAGGGGTGGCATCTTAAACTTTTTTTTTTAGTCAGATGATTTTATTTTTATCCAAACCTTACTCTATCATTTATTATTTTCAATTATATAGGCCTATAGAAATTGATAAATTCAACGGTATGTTAAACTTGTTAAAGTTAAAATCTGATTTACGGCAAATGTGTGGTTCGCTTCAAAACATTTTATAATGAGAATGTGCACTTTTAAAAATAAAATCAATGTTGTGAATTTATTTTATATAAAGCACCAACAATGTCGTCAACAAAATATAATGTTCTGTTGTTAATGTTTTCGTTTAATTTACTGGTAAACAAAGCGCGTACTTATAACGGAGACGAAGGAGAACGAGTGCTTCTGTTAGGAGCAAGATGCCGGACGGTGGCTTCAAGCAACGTCATTTGTTAATTGCGTCATGAGCTATCCAGTTATTATATAGATCAGTGGCAATCACACGTACAAGGTCGCGCACGTGCAGGGGGTCACGCACGTGCAAGAGGTCACGCACGTGCAGGGGTCATTCAGTGCAAGGTCACGTGTACGCCCATGCACCCACGCGCAGACAAGCGGTACAACTACTGCCGTCAATTATGGAGGTCCATTTATCACGATTCAAGGTAGAGGTCGCCCTCGAATGAAAAGATATTTATGTTTATTTACCTGCCTTTCAAGCCGAGCAGTCCATTTAAAAGTAGCCTTTTGTCTTGACACGGATTCCTTTCTCAATGCCTTCTCCAGAATGGTCAATCGTAGAGGCATTCCCATGGAAGTTATTTCCGACAATGGCACAAACTTTGTTGCGGCTAATAAATAACTGAAAAAGCTTCTATCTTCACTGGATAAAAGCCAGATTGAGAAGTCCGCTGCTAACCGAGGAATAAAATGATATTTCAATCCCCCTTTGGCTCCGCATTTTGGTGGAGTACATGAAACTATGATTAAAGCAGCTAAGACGGCCATCTATGCTATTCTCGGTAACGACGATGTCAATGACGAAGAATTAATTACTTCATTTAAGAATTAATTACTTCATCTCATCAATTCCAGACCATTGACGTACCAAAGTGTCAACTCCGCAGATGATGTTCCACTCACCCCTAATCACTTTCTTCATGGACAGATTGGTGGAATATTTGCTCCAGATTCTGTTGACGAAACCACATTTAAACCAAGGAAACGATGGCGGAGAATACAGGAATTAATTCGTCGTTTCTGGAAGCGGTGGTTAAAGGAATGGTTACCTGCACTTAGTCCCAGGAAAAATGGTTACACACAGTCAAAAATCTAAATATCGGTGATATTGTTTTAGTCATTAGTTCTGATACACTTCGTGGCAGATGGCCCCTTGGGCGTATTACCGAAATCCATCCCGGACAAGATGGGCTTGTTCGAGTGGTAAAAGTAAAAATTGGACAAGAGATGTTGCGAGACTTGAACTTGATGATTAAAAACTTCCAAATAAACAGTCGATGATGTGAATGATTTATATTTGAACACTTAGGCCACCCATTTTTGATTATTAGGTTCACGGATTTTTAGGACATAGAATTGATGATGTCGGTAGAAATAAAAAAAAAGATGTCAGTGTCTTATTTTTTTTATTTTTTAAAGAGTAAAATTTTGATGTCGGGCTATAATAAAAAAATAATTTTTCGACTAATGATTAATTTTACCAGATCATATATATATATTTATATATATATATATACTGCCGAAATCTCTAACCAACACGACCGTATAGCTATGTGACAAAAAAGTCAATGGATTGCAATGCAAATACCACTATTAGAAAGTCCTTTGGCAGGCCATTCCAATGACACCAAAACCACTTTCTGCGATAAATAGCAAGAAAGTTAGAGCAATTTAAATGTTGCATAATTAGTCATTAACGCGTCAATTAATTTTGTAAGAAACAATAGCATAGCGCTCGCGAAATAACTTTGTGACCCAATTTAACACCTCACTAAATGTTTTGTAACTTTCTCAATTATTGTTCAATTTCAATAAACTTGGTATCATTGGAAAGCACAACAAAAGCCCCACAAGTCTGAAACATGATTAATTGCACAGGTCAATATCAGGTGTATTTATTATTAAATATAATAGGCATAGTATTTCTTGTGCCAAACAATTCAGCCAATGGGTGTGCGGAGAAATGGGTCACGTGACCAACAAACCTCAATGAAATACCGGAGGCGAAATAACTGTGCGGACAAATTCACGCCATGAGAGTCGATAGATTTGCCTGAAATTTGGCAAGTAGATCGTCAGATAAACATCGTAAAATATGATCATAGTTTTAAAAAATATTTTAATTATTTTCTAGTAAAGCGAAGTGATTTTGATGACTTGAAAAATCGCAGAAAATGCCGATCTTCGTGTTAAACTTCTACAAATCCAATCGGAAAAAATCAAGACGAGCGTAAATGCGGGCTTGTTATCTTCGTCAGCAAAATGTGTGTAGACCCCCCACTAATGTAAATAAACACCAAAACACCGATTTTATGAGTGGGGGGTGTACCAACGCTGAAGTTCCGGCAGTCCAAACGTAAAATATTACCAGAAAGTGACAGCCGTGATTAATCTGCCAAAACTCCAGAACGGCGGTATTTTAAAACAAAAAGAAGCTTCAATGTAATTGTAAGCAATTTTTTTTTCAGAATCACGTTTCGTTATATGCTTCGGCGGTTTAAATAAAAATAAAAAAACACACACATTTTTTATTTTCCCAGTGGCAGTTTTGAACTGTCGTCGGCGGATCCGTGAACCGAAAAATCTAAAATGCTTGGCCTTAAGGACTTAAGTATGTCAAGGAGGGGAGAATGGGGAAAAGACATTAGTTTGTTTCGAACTTAACTGCTAGACAAGGCCTTTAAATTAAACGTGACTAAAAATAGAAACAATTTGGTGTACGAGACTAGTTAACACGCTCGGCGTGCATTCGACCAAAACCAGTGCGTGCTTAGTCAACCATGTGCTTACCAGGACCATGTGTCATTTAAAAAATGACTATATGAAATTTGAATGAACATTGAATGTGTTTTTGAATAAATATGAAAACTGTCTTTTTATTTTAATGGTCTTAATCCCAATAAGTAAATAACCGATTGATACATTCGTTCACATCTTGCGTAATCATTTTTTATTTTTCAAAATTTTCAAATTTGACCTACATTTTTGGATTCCTGAAGTGTATGTGATTCCAGTAATATAAGTTTCATTCAGAGTTATCGCCCTTTATTTTTCGATTTTCGAATTTTCTACCCATTTTCAAACCCTTATATTTTTTGGAAAGGATAAATCGATATTTCTGAAACCTCTGGAACATAAAGCCATATAGTCAGACAGTAGGATAAAGCAATTTCAACAACGATCCGTAAACCGGAAGTAGTCGAAATAATTTCTGATGTTTGGAAAAAAATGCAAAAAATGTGTGCTCTCGGGAAAAACGTGATTATTTCGTCTGATATCAACGGATGAAAGAGATTAGGGTATCGTTGCGTTGCGCGGAAATTGAAGTATTGTATGGTACCCATCTTATAAAAATACGATGACCCGGAAGTAAAATATCGCACGCTGAAAATCAAGTATTTTGTGATTTGGAGCGTTTTTAGACGCCTTTATCTCGAAAACTGCTCCAGCGATTTATCTTAAACTTTCTCTATCGAGAGTCCCTTCGGTGGTCTTTAGCATGAAGCCATCCATTAAAACCTTCAAATAATTGGAATAGGACCAAAAACGGACTGAAAATCGAAAAAAGTCGAAAAATAGTGAAATTTTGGAAAATGCGCTATTATTTTTTTATTTTAAGAGATTTTCAAAAAAAAGATATATATTTAAAAAGCTGACCTAATTACGATTCTAATGATGTATAATATGTATGCAGTTGTAGAAATGTAATTTTCAATATTTTGATATTTTTACATTTTTAACACTTTTGAACATAGGATTTCTCAGAAGTATTTTATTTGATCGTATAGTGTAGTATATCATTCGAGAGCCCAGTTCCCATGCAAACTCCAAAACTGAATGTGAAAACTACTCGACAATAATTCGAAAAACGGAAGTAGTTCAAAAAACGAAGAAAAATGTTAAAAAGTTAAACAAAAAATGGAGCTCTTGCCAAAAGTTCGAATTCTCCGTCACATATTAGCGGACCAAAACAATTAAAGTGTCGTTGGATAGTTCCATTAATAGACGATCGCATAACATCTAAATAACACGAATTTGATTCTTATGAAATAAATTATGGTACGCCGAAAACTAAGTATTTTCCGTTTTGGAGCATTCTGAGACGCCTTTTTCTCGAAAACGACGCCTATGATTTTTCTAAAATATTTTTTGTTAAGAGTCCCATCGATGGTCTAGAGTGTGCATCCACATCCAAAAGCATTGAAATATTATAGGTGGTCCGAAAATGGCCTCAATCTATGAAAAAAAGTTAAAAAAATCATTAAATTACTGAAAATGCTAATTTTTTTTATCTTTTTTTCGAAAATTACTCAATGAATGTTTCTGACATTTCTGGTACAGGAAGTTATGTATCTAATCAACTTGTTAAAGCTATTCCCACAATGATCGAAAAACCGAAAGTAGTCGAAAAAATCTCGGATATTTTGAATTTGTTTTACATTTTTACAGAAAACTTTTTTATTTATGAATATTTTTTGATGGTAGTTTACACAGAGTTAAAGTATCACCCTACTTGAGCAGAAGTGAGAAAGAATTTTGTCTCAGTAATTTTCTTTAGTCGCCATAGGCTAATTTAGTTTTTCGTACCTAGATTAATTATTTATTGTTCGATTTGTATAAAACAAAGTGCATATGCTCCGTGGTGGTCTCAATGGTAATCTTTTTTGTTACCGTGAAATATTTCTGTAGGCAACAGAAGTGGCGTAATATTAACAAAAACTACAATTTTGACAGTTCAGTACCACTTTTTGAAAGTAAATATTATTTTTTCCGAAATCTGATATAGCAAAAAGGATGCGCGCTGTAAAGGGGCACAAATTGTTAGCTCCGATTTTTTAATTTCAATTTCATTTTCGGGCAATTTCGAATAAATGTAAAAAAAAGTGTAACAATCAGTTATTTACAACCAATTCAACGTCTTCATATTTTGAACTATTTATTCTTAACTTCATAAACTCGTAGTAACAAAAATTGGAGCTCTTGCCAAAAGTTCGAATTCTCCGTCACATATTAGCGGACCAAAACAATTAAAGTGTCGTTGGATAGTTCCATTAATAGACGATCGCATAACATCTAAATAACACGAATTTGATTCTTATGAAATAAATTATGGTACGCCGAAAACTAAGTATTTTCCGTTTTGGAGCATTCTGAGACGCCTTTTTCTCGAAAACGACGCCTCCGATTTTTCTAAAATATTTTTTACTAAGAGTCCCATCGATGGTCTAAAGTGTGCATCCAAAATTAAAAGTATTGAAATATTATAGGTGGTCCGAAAATGGCCTCCATCTGTGAAAAAAGTTGAAAAATCATTAAATTACTGAAAATGCTATTTTTTTTATCTTTTTTTTCGAAAATTACTCAATGAATGTTTTTGACATTTCTGGTACAGGAAGTTAGGTATCAAATCAACTTGTTAAAGCTATTCCGACAATGATCGAAAAACCGGAAGTAGTCGAAAACATCTCCGATATTTTGAATTTGTTTTACATTTTTACAGACAACTTTTTTATTTATGAATATCTTTTGATGGTAGTGTACATATAGTTAAAGTATCACCCTACTTGTGCAGAAGTGAGAAAGAATTTTGTCTCAGTAATTTTCTTTACTCGCCATTCGCTAATTTAGTTTTTCTTACCTAGATTAATTATTTATTGTCCGATTTGTATAAAACAAAGTGCATATGGTCAGTGGTCTCAATTGTAATCTTTTTTGTTACCGTGAAATATTTCTGCAGGCAACGGAAGTGGCGTAATATTAACAAAAACTACAATTTTAACAGTTCAGTACCACTTTTTGAAAGTAAATATTATTTTTTTCGAAATCTGACATAGCAAAAAGGATGCGCACTGTACAGGGGCACAAATCGTTAGCTCCAATTTTTTAATTTCAATTTCATTTTCGGGCAATTTCGAATAAATGTTAAAAGATAGTGTAAAAATCAGTTATTTACAACCCATTCAACGTCTTCATAGTTTGAACTATTTATTCGTTACTTTCATAAACTCGTAGTAATAATCCAGACGAGGAGAATATGTGCAAAAAATAGTTCGTAATATGAGCAATTGCCGAGAAATATGCAATTTTGCATCCATCACTTTTCACGTTATATGGCCTATAAAAGAGTAAAAAATTATCCGATTTTCAATATTTTTTTCATTCGATGCCTAATGCCAAATTGGAATAGGTTAAGCCAATATTACAGTTTCACTGTGACAGGAAATGACGTCATTTTGGCAAAAACTGTATTTTTAACCTAAAAAACAAATATTTTATTCAAATGAGTCTTTTTTATAATATTTTTAAAATTATGATATTTGAATCCCATTAACGAATAGCATGAACCCATACGATCATACAGATACCACAAAAAAGTTTCTAACTTGTAAGGTTGCCGAGAAATAGACGATTCTCAAGCTTTTTAGTCTATAAAAGTGTCAATTATTATTCAATTTTCATACAATTTTCACCGTGTGATGCCTTATGCCATTTATGATTGCAATTATCTGATTTAACATTTCCTTTATCACCGGAAGTAATTTCATATTTGCAAAAACCATATTTTTAGACTTCAAAACAAATATTTTTTGAAGTGAGTCATATTTAATATTCGTTTAACGTTATAACCTTTGATTCTAATCGCCATTTAATTTGGATCAATATAATCATACTGATTATATAAATTGCTTCTAGCATATTCCCTTGTCGAGAAATAACCAATTTTCTAAGGATCACTTTTTAAGTTTTTTACCTTTTTAATTTCAGTTTATGGGTTCTAAGTTTATTATTTATTGCCTGATATTGATAAAACAATTCTCAACTTATTTGTTACCGATAATGATTTCTTTTGGCACCGGAAGTGAAGTAATTTTACCAGATTTTACAATTTTGACCGGTGTATTTGCAAGCAAATATTACTTTTACAAATCTGATAGAGGGTGTCACTGAATCATAACAACTACAGTTCGTTTGGTAGCTCGATGGATCGGCTATTGTATGACGCACTTCCTGTCTGATTCCTGAAAGCCGATTCAGCACTGCAGGTCTGCAGGTCTAGTTAGGCTTTCAGACTTTCGTCTGAAAGACTATTGTTTTTAAAAAGATTATTATTGTTATTATTATTATTTTTTTCCGCGGGAGCCTATTTCTCCATGATCGGAAACAGATATCGATTTGAAACCAATTTTTTTATCGGGAAACCATATGGTGGCTACTGGATAAACTATTTTTCAAACTTCTGCGCATACCGGAAGTGGTCGAACTTTGTAGGTTGTCCGGAAATTGAAAATCGGCCATAGTTTCGCCAATTCTTTACCCATTTTAAAACCAACTAGACCTGCATAGCAGTGCTGAATCGGCTTTCAGGGTCCTTCATATCATTGCCATTCTTTTAAATTTACCTTTATACTGTAAACGACCGATAGGACTCGGGGTAACAGAAGTTTAAGAAGTGAAATAGAAGTAGTTTTCGAGATAAACGAGTCTGAAAAGGCTCCAAAAAAGAGGAAAATAATAAAAATCTTATATTAGTTTAATGCAATCATAAATGGCATAAGGCATCAAATGGTGAAAATTGTATGGAAATTGAATAATAATTGAAACTTTTATAGACCAAAAAGCTCGAAAAGTGACTTGTAGAAAATCGTCTATTTCTCGGCAACCGTACAAGTTAGAAACTTTTTTGTGGTATCTGTATGATCGTATGGGTTAATGCCATTCGTTGATGGGATTCAAATATCATAATTTTAAAAGTATTATAAAAAAAAGACTCATTTGAATAAAATATTTGTTTTTTAGGTTAAAAATACAGTTTTTGCCAAAATGACGTCATTTCCGGTAACAGTGAAACTGTAAAAATGGCTTAACCTAGTCCAAATTGGCATTAGGCATCGAATGAAAAAAAAATATTGAAAATCGGATAATAATTTACTATTTTATAGGCAAAATAACGTGAAAAGTGATGCATGCAAAATTGCATATTTCTCGGCAATTGCTCATATTACGAACTATTTTGTGCATACATTCTCCTCGTCTTGATTATTACTATGAGTTTATGAACGTTACGAATACATATTTCAAAATATGAAGACGTTGAATGGGTTGTAAATAACTGATTGTTACACTTTTTTTTACATTTATTCGAAATTGCCCGAAAATGAAATTGAAATAAAAAAATCTGAACTAACGATTTGTGCCCCTTTACAGCGTGCATCCTTTTTGCTATATCAAATATCGAAAAAAATAATATTTGCTTTCAAAAAGTGGTACTGAACTGTCAAAATTGCAGTTTTTGTTAATATTACGCCACTTCCGTTGCGTGCAGAAAAATTTCACGGTAACAAAAAAGATAGGTTGCCAGGCAACGAAACATACGCCCACAACAGCTAAGTCGTCCGGGCAGTCAACAAGGGTTGTCGCATATTGTTTCTTTTATCAGTCAGGAGAACATTTACTATTTACAACACATGATAATCTTATTACGAGTAATAGCCCATTAAATAATTATCAGAAATGATTAGAATAGTTTTGATGGTTTGTCTCAAGGCCTTTGTCCACAAGATATTTCAAAGTGATCAAGTGCCAGAAATTATCACATATCACTGAAAATCAAATAGGATTCTTCGTCTCATGACCCTAAACACTGTGTACAAATTTAAAGTCAATCGGATATTAACTTTAGCCTCTAGAGCGTTTACAAGATTTTTCAAAGTGATAAAGGGTCATAACTCTGGTAGTAATTATCGGATATCACCGAAAATCAATAGGCTTCTTCATCTCATGACCTTAAACACTGTGTATAAATTTAAAGTCAATCGGATATTAACTATAGCCTCTAGAGCGTTCACAAGATTTTTCAAAGTGATCAAGGGTCATAACTCTGGTAGTAATTATCGGATATCGCTGAAAATCAATAGGCTTCTTTGTATCATGACTTTAAACACCGTGTATAAATTTAAATTCAATCGGATATTAACTTTAGCCTCTAGAGCGTTCACAAGATTTTTCAAAGTGATCAAGGGTCATAACTCGGGCAGGAATTATCGGATATTGCTGAAAATCAACAGGCTTCTTCCTATCATGACCTTACATACTGTGTATAAATTTAAAGTCAATCGGATATTAACTATAGCCTCTAAAGCGTTCACAAGATTTTTCAAAGTGATCAAGGGTCATAACTCTGGCAGTAATTATCAGATATCGCTGAAATTCAATAGGCTTCTTCGTCTCACGACCTTAAACACCGTGTATAAATTTAAAGTCAATCGGATATTAACTTTAGCTTCTAAAGCGTTCACAAGATTTTTCAAAGTGATCAAGGGTCATAACTCTGGCAGTAATTATCAGATATCACCAAAAATCAATAGGCTTCTTCATCTCACGACCTTAAACACTGTGTATAAATTTAAAGTCAATCGGATATTAACTATAGCCTCTAGAGCGTTCACAAGATTTTTCAAAGTGATCAAGGGTCATAACTCTGGTAGTAATTATCGGATATCGCTGAAAATCAATAGGCTTCTTCGTCTCACGACCTTTAACACCGTGTATAAATTTCAAGTCAATCGGAGATTAACTTTAGCCTCTAGAGCGTTCACAAGAAATTGTGGACGATGGACGGACGGACGGACGGACCGACGGACGGACGGACGGACCGACAGACGGACGGACGGGGGCGACGGCAATATACGACCACATTTCCATGTGGGCGTATAAAAATTACAATTGAGACCACGGAGCATATGCACTTTGTTTTATACAAATCAAACAATAAATAATTAATCTAGGTTCGAAAAACTAAATTAGCCAATGGCGACTAAAGAAAATTACTGAGACAAAATTCTTTCTCACTTCTGCTCAAGTAGGGTGATACTTTAACTCTGTGTAAACTACCATCAAAAAATATTCATAAATAAAAAAGTTTTCTGTAAAATGTAAAAAAAATTCAAAATATCGGAGATTTTTTCGACTACTTCCGGTTTTTCAATCATTGTCGGAATAGCTTTAACAAGTTGATTAGATACTTAACTTCCTGTAGCAGAAATATCAGAAACATTCATTCAGTAATTTTTGAAAAAAAGATAAATAAAAGAGCATTTTCAATAATTTAATGATTTTTCAACTTTTTTCAAAGATTGATGTCATTTTTGGACTACCTATAATATTGCAACGGTTTTATTATTAGATGCACACGATAGGCCACCGATAGGACTCTGAGTAAAAAATGTTTAAGAAAAATCGTAGGCGTCGTTTTCGAGAAAAGGGCGTCTCATAATGCTCCAAAACGGAAAATACTTAGTTTTCGGCGTACCATAATTTATTTCCTAAGAATCAAATTCGTGTTATTTAGATGTTATACGATCGTCTATTAATGGAACTATCCAACGACACTTTAATTGTTTTGGTCCGCTAATATGTGACGGAGAATTCGAACTTTTGGCAAGAGCTCCAATTCTTTTTTATCTTTTTTACATTTTTTGTCGTTTTTTGAACTACTTCCGGTATACGAATCAGTGTCGAGTAGTTTTCACATCCAGTTTTGGAGTTTGCATGGGAACAGGGCTGTCTAATGATATACGACACTATACGATCAAATAAAATATTTCTGAGAAATCCTATGTTCAAAAGTGTTAAAAATGTCAAAATATCAAAATATTGAAAATTAAATTTTAATAACTGCATACATATTATACATCATTAGAATCGTAATTAGGTCAGCTTTTCAAATATATATCTGTTTTTTTCAAAATCTCTTAAAATAGAAAAATAGTAGAGCATTTTCAAAAATTTCACGATTTTTTTACTTTTTTCGATTTTCAGTCCCTTTTTTGTCTTATTCCAATTATTGGGAGATTGTAATGGATTGCTTCATGCTAAAGACCACCGAAGGGACTCTCGATAGAGAAGGTTTAAGATAAATCGCTGGAGCAGTTTTCGAGATAAAGGCGTCTAAAAACGCTCCAAATCAGAAAATACTTGATTTTCAGCGTGCCATATTTTACTTCCGGGTCATCGTATCTTTATGAAATGGGTACCATACGATACTTCGATTCCCGTGCAACGCAACGATACCCTAATCTCTTTAATCCGTTGATATCGGACGAAATAATCACGTTTTTCCCCAAAGCACCCATTTTTTGCATTTTTTTCCAAACATCAGAAATGATCTCGAATACTTCCGGTTTACGGATCGTTGTTGATATTGCTTTATCCAACTGTCTGACTATATGGCTTTATGTTCCAGAGGTTTCAGAAATATCGATTTATCCTTTCCAAAAAATATAAGGGTTTGAAAATGGGTAGAAAATTCGAAAAAAAACGAAAAATAAAGGGAGATAACTCTGAATGAAACTTATATTACTGGAATCGGATGGACTTCAGGAATCCAAAAATGTAGGTCAAATTTGAAAATTTTGAAAAAAAAAACAAAAATTGTCTCATAAACAACGTCTTTTCAATTTTCGAACGATAGAAGTCATAGACGAATGTTCGAAATTGAAAAATGTGAGATAGCCATTATCTCGCAAATGATTCAGGGTTTCCGAAAATGTCATTTGATTAAAAATGGGTAAAGAATTGAAGAAATTATGGCCGATTTTCAATATCATGAAAACCTACAAAGTTCGGCCACTTCCGGTATGCGCAGAAGTTTGAAAAATAGTTTATGCACTAGCCACTACATCTTTTCCCTATAGAAAAGTTTGTTCCAGATCGATATCTGTTTTCGATCATGGAGAAATAGGCTCCCGCGGAAAAAAATAATAATAACTAGACCTGCATAGCAGTGCTGAATCGGCTTTCAGGGTCCTTTATATCATTGCCATGCTTTTAAATTTACCTTTATACTCTAAACGACCGATAGGACTCGGGGTAACAGAAGTTTAAGAAGTAAAATAGAAGTAGTTTTCGAGATAAACGAGTCTGAAAAGGCTCCAAAAAAAGAGGAAAATACTACATTTTCGGCATCTCATAATCTATTGCCTAACCATCGAATTTGTATCTTTCTGATATCATATAAAAGTCCAAAAAGGAAAATATTAGATCTTCAGCGTCCCGTAATATTTGTCATTGAACACGTCATCTTGAGTCGCATCGCGCAAAATCTAATTTTGGAGTAGAGGCCAAAAATTAAAAATATTGATGAGATGTTCTCAAAAATGAGTCTATAAATATACTATCTATCGACACAAAAGATCAAAATAGCAATAAAAGATTTTCGAACACCTTTATTTGAACCTTTTGTAGGAGTATCGTATTTTTAAATTTGTCCTATTTCTTAAAATTCTCGGCGAAATTAGTTATGTTTCTTCGCTCGCTATGGAACGACTGATCATTCCTCTTGCATAATAAATGGCATCGTTGTAAAACGGAGAATCTCGAGATATCAAATATTATCAAAATATTATCGCTGAATTGATTTTGAACGGACACGCTCGAGTTTTAAAACCCCTAGAAAATATAAACAAACAACATGTGGCCATGCTGTCTACACAACTTTGCTGATTATGTAAATTAATCGGCAAGCGGGTGTGTGTCGTTGAGTAATAATAATCAACTGTCACGGGTCAATGATAAAGCCGTCGACAACTCATTATTTACTGCGAATAATATCTCATACCATCTTTAAAAAATAATTTATAGGCCTTAAATGGAAATAAAAATGGCCAATAATTTTCGTTTCGAGGGGAATTTTATCGATAGCTGAATTCTGTTAACTGTCGCTTCTTCATACGGCATGTAAAATAAGGAGTGCGTATTGGATATCAATGTTCTTATCACCATGGGTCGAAAAAATGAGAACGACCAACGAGCCGAAATGCGACGATTCTCGAACCTACCATTGCTTAATTACGTCAAAGCCAAAATGCACGAAAGTGAACGTAAGCTATACTTGGCTATTAAATTGACAGCTATCTATAGGGACTCATATTTTGATAACGTTACGGTATCTGAAAATACTATAGACGTATCGTACGGGGTGTTCCCACTTAGCCGACAGGCTTTGATGTCAAATTTTGCCGCTAATCCAGAGTTAATCCTAGAACAATGGTATTATAAACTATAGTCCATATCTTTTTTAAGACTAAAACTGTATTGATTTTAACAAATTTAACTTTTATTAAATCACATTAAATAGCTTAACATATAAAAATATATTGATTTTAACAAATTTAATATTTATTAAATAACATTAAATGATTTACAAATATAAAAATGCATTGATGATTGTGTTCGGATCCAACAGTGGTAAGAACATCATTCTTGGTGTTTACAGTAGCTGGACAAGATTTTGTTGAACATTTCCAATGGACGGCATTTGGTCTGCTTGACTTTATACTGAACTTGTAACCATTGTGTATTAAATTATTGGAGATAAAGCGAATATTAACCTGAACGTTTGCCATTTTAGAATAAATATAATTTCGACACAGATCGACCAGCTATTTATATTAATATAGTGAATCGAATTCATGTTTGAAATCATAACGCCGGCATGAACTGTGTTCAAAATGTCATTAATTAGTTGGTTAATGAATTTTATTAAGAGGGATTAAGAGCTCATTAACGCTGAACACTAGCGAACAGTTCTTGAGTGACTACTTTTAAACAGACTATAGTTTTAAGATCAATCAAAGGATTAACAGTCTGCCGGCTAAGTGGGAACACACCTATCGTACACCCAAAATCTTATTTTAATTCACGTGTTAAATGAACACACGTACAACTGTGGCGGCTGCTTTGATGGTTACCCAATCAACAATAATCTTAATCTCCTGTCCACTAGCTGGTACTAAGGTGCTAATTAATTGATGAGATTAACTTCAGTTAATCCTACTAAAGTTATAATATACAAATTACTACTAATGTATAGATTGTTCTTCAGTATAACACTATGATGTTATGGATTTTTCGTTACGAAAAGAGCACCCTTGCAATATTCAGATTTGTCAGCATAGTTCCTCCCTTGTCAAAGGTGTAGGGATGGTGCCCTAGAATAGTAGATCAGAGTAAATGCGAAACCGAGGTCCTATGTACACATGTTTAAAGAGGGGAGGGGATGTCCAAACGTACATGACAAGGACTAGGTTGCCAGTCCAACCTGCTGCATTTCCTCCACAGCACTGAATCGGCTTTCAGGAATCAGACAGGAAATACGTCATACAATAGCCGATCTATCCAGCTACCAAACGATACTGTATTTTTTTTTGATTCAGTGACACCCTCTATCAGACTTGTAAAAGTAATATTTGCTTGCGAAAAGATCGGTCAAAATGGAAAAATCTGGCAAAATTACGTCACATCCGGTGCCAAAAGAAATCATTATCGGCAGCAAATAAGTTGAGAATTTGCAACATGAAACATAGAAACATACAAACTTTGTTTTATACGTATCAGGCAATAAATACTAAACCTAGATCCCATAAACTGAAATTAAAAAGGTGAAAAAACTTAAAAAGTGATCCTGAGAAAATTGGTTATGTCTCGACAAGGGAATATGCTAGAAGCAATGTTTTGACATCAATATGATTGTATTGATCCAATCTAAATGACCATTACAATCAAACATTATAACGTTAAACAAATAAAAAATATAATACACTTAAAAAAATATTTGTTTTGAAGTCTAAAAATACGGTTTTTGCAAAAAAGACATTACTTCCGGTGATAATAAAAATCTTAAATTAGTTTAATGCAATCATAAATGGCATAAGGCATCAAATGGTGAAAATTCTATGAATATCGAATAATAATTGACACTTTTATAGACCGAAAACCTTGAAAAGTGACTTATAGAAGATCGCCTATTGCTCTGTAACCGTACAAGTTAGAAACCATTTAGTGGTATCTATATGATCGCATAGCTTCATGCTATTCTTTGATTGAAATGAAATATCATAGTTTTAAAAACATTTTAAATAAGACTCATTTGAATAAAATACTTGTTTTTTAGGTTAAAAATACAGTTTTTGCCCAAATGACGTCATTTCCGGTCACAGTGAAAATGTAAAATTGGCTTAACCTATTCCAAATTGGCATTAGGCAACAAATGGAATTTTTTTTAAAAAAAATCGGATAATAATTTACTCTTTTATAGGCAAAATAACTTGAAAAGTGATGCATACAAAATTGCATATTTCTCGGCAACTGCTCATATTAAAAACTATTTTTCGCATACATTCTCTTCGTCTGGAGTATTGCTACGAGTTTATGAAAGTTACGAATAAATATTTCAAAATATGAAGACGTTGAATGGGTTGTAATAACTGAATTTTACACTTTTTTTACATTTTATTCGAAATTGCCCGAAAATGAAATTGAAATTTAAGAATCTGAGCCAAACATTTTACTCGCCTTTACAGGGCACATACTTTTTCTTATATCAGTTTTCGAAAAAAATAATATTTGCTTTCAAAAAGTGGTACTGAACTGTCAAAATTGTAGTTTTTGTTAATATTACGCCACTTCCGTTGCGTGCAGAAAAATTTCACGGTAACAAAAAAAAATTACAATTGAGACCATGGAGCATATGCACTTTGTTTTATACAAATCGAACAATAAATAATTAATCTACGTACGAAAAACTAAATTAGCCAATGGCGACTTAAGAAAATTACTGATACAAAATTCTTTCCCACTTCTGCTCAAGTAGGGTGATACTTTAACTCTGTGCAAACTACCATCAAAAAATATTCTTAAATAAAAAAGTTTTCTGTAAAAATGTAAAAAAAATTCAAAATATCGGAGATTTTTCCGACTACTTCCGGTTTTTTGATCATTGTCGGAATAGCTTTAACAAGTTGATTAGATACTTAACTTCCTGTACCAGAAAATATCAGAAACATTCATTGAGAAATTTTCGAAAAAAAGATAAATAAAATAGCATTTTCAATAATTTAATGATTTTTCAACTTTTTTCAAAGATTGAGGTCATTTTTGGACCACCTATAATATTGCAACGCTTTTATTATCAGGTGCACACGCTAGGCCACCGATAGGACTCTGAGTAAAAAATGTTTAAGAAGAATCCTAGGTGTCGTTTTCGAGAAAAAGGCGTCTCAGAATGCTCCAAAACGGAAAATACGTAGTTTTCGGCGTACCATAATTTATTTCCTAAGAATCAAATTCGTGTTATTGAGCTGTTATACGATCGTCTATTAATGGAACTATCCAACGACACTTTAATTGTTTTGGTCCGCTAATATGTGACGGAGAATTCGAACTTTTGGCAAGAGCTCCAATTCTTTTTTATCTTTTTTACATTTTTCTTCGTTTTTTGAACTCCTTCCGGTATACGAATCATTGTCGAGTTTTCACATCCAGTTTTGGAGTTTGCATGGGAACAGGGCTCTCTAATGATATACTACACTATACGATCAAATAAAATACTTCTGAGAAATCCTATGTTCAAAAGTGTTAAAAATGTCAAAATGTCAAAATATTGAAAATTAAATTTCAATAACTGCATACATCTTATACATCATTAGAATCGTAATTAGGTCAGCTTTTTAAATATATATCTTTTTTTTGAAAATCTCTTCAAATAAAAAAATAGTGGAGCATTTTCCAAAATTTCACGATTTTTTTACTTTTTTCAATTTTCAGTCCCTTTTTTGTCTTATTCCAATTATATATAGGTCTTAATGGATGGATCCATGCTAAAGACTACCGGAAGGGCCATCGATAGATAAAGTTTAAGAAAAATCGCTAGAGCAGTTTTCGAGATAAAGGCGTCCAAAAACGCTCCAAATCAAAAAATGCTTGATTTTCAGCGTGTCATATTTTACTTCTGGATTATCGTATCTGTATGAATTGGGTATCATACGATACTCCAATTCCGATGTCAACCAACGATACATTAATCCATTCGATCGGGTGATATGGGACGAAGAAATCACGTTTTTCCCAAAGCCCCCATTTTTTTAGTTTTTTTTCAAAAAATCAGACATTATTTCGACTACTTCCGGTTTACGAATCGTTGTTGAAATTGCTTTATGCAACTGTCTGGCAATATGGCTTTATGTTTCAGGGGTTTCACAAATATCGTTGTATCCTTTCCAAAAAATATAAGGGTTACAAAATGGGCAGAAAATTCGAAAAATAAAGGGCGATAACTCTGAATGAAACTTATATTACTGGGATCGCATAGACTTCAGGAATCCAAAAATGTAGGTCAAATTTGCAAATTTTGAAAAATAACAAAAATTGTCTCATAAACAACGTCTTTTCAATTTTCGAACGATAGAAGTCATAGACGAATGTTCGAAATTGAAAAATGTGAGATAGCCATTATCTTGCAAAAGATTCAGGATTTCTGAAAATGTCCTTTGATTAAAAATGGGTAGAGAATTGACGAAACTATGGCCGATTTTCAATATCATGACAACCTACAAAGTTCGGCCACTTCCGGTATGCGCAGAAGTTTGAAAAATAGTTTATGCACTAGCCACCACATGTTTTCCCGATAGAAAAGTTTGTTCCAGAACGATATCTGTTTTCGATCATGGAGAAATAGGCTCCCGCGGTAAAAAATAATAATAACTAGACCTGCATAGCAGTGCTGAATCGGCTTTCAGGGTCCTTCATATCATTGCCATGCTTTTAAATTTACCTTTATACTGTAAACGACCGATAGGACTCGGGGTAACAGAAGTTTAAGAAGTGAAATAGAAGTAGTTTTCGAGATAAACGGGTCTGAAAAGGCTCCAAAAAAAGAGGAAAATACTACATTTTCGGCATCTCATAATCTATTGCCTAACCATCGAATTTGTATTATTCTGATATCATATAAAAGTCCAAAAAAGGAAAATACTAGATCTCCAGCATCCCGTAATATTTGTCATTGAACACGCCATCTTGATTCGGATCGAGCAAAATCTAATTTTGGAGTAGAGGCAAATAAGTAAAAATATTGATGAGATGTTCTCAAAAATGAGTCTATAAATATACTATCTATCGAAACAAAAGATCAAAATAGCAATAACAGATTTTAGAACACTTTTATTTGAACGTTTTGTAAGAGTATCGTATTTTTAAATCTGTCCTATTTCTTAAAATTCTCGGCGAAATTAGTTATGTTTCTTCGCTCGCTATTGAACGACCTCTGCAGACCTGCAGTGCTAAATCGGCTTTCAGGAATCAGACAGGAAGTGCGTCATACAATAGACGATCCATCGAGCTACCAAACGATACTGTAGTTGTTATGATTCAGTGACACCCTTTATCAGATTTGTAAAAGTAATATATGCTTGCAAATACACCGGTCAAAATTGTAAAATCTGGCAAAATTACTTCACTTCCGGTGCCAAAAGAAATCATTATCGGTAACAAATAAGTTGAGAATTCGCAATTGAGAATTGTTTTATACATATCAGGCAATAAATAATAAACTTGGAACCCATAAACTGAAAGTAAAAGGTAAAAATAGGTTGCCAGGCAACGAAACATACGCCCACACAGCAGCCAAATCGTCCGGGCAGTCAACAAGAATTGTCGCATATTAAGGAATTATCAAAAAATCATTAGAATTTGTTTGGTTTTTATAATCAAACGTTTTTTTTTAAATCATATAATAATTGTGACCTCCAGAGGCACCACAAGCTAAAAAGGGTGATTTTTCGTACAATCAGGGGACATAATTCAGGAAGTAATGACCCGATGGGCGCAAATATTGAAAGGAACCAAGATCTTTGGGTTTAAAACATACCTGTCAAGTTTCATCAAAATCGACTCAAAATTGTGACCTCTATAGGGTCCACAACCTTGATATAACATATTTTCACACTATTCGTGTACAAACGGCGGCCATTTTGTCCGTCAATTCTAGTCCGGTTTTCATGTAATTCAAACTCTCTCTTCTTTACCATGTAACGGTGATATAGTCAAACGTTTTTTTAAATCGGATAATAATTTTGACCTCCAGAGGGACCAAAAGCGAACAAAAGCGATTTTTCGGACAATCCGGGGACATAATTCAGGAAGTTATGATCCAATGGGCGCAAATATCGAAAGGAACCAAGATCTTTGGGTTATAAACTACATGTCAAGTTTCATCAAAATCGGTTCAAAATTGTGACCTCTATAAGGTCCACAACCTTTATATAACATATTTTCACAATATTCGTGTACAAACGGCGGCCATTTTGTCCGTCAATTTTGGTCCGATTTTCACAAAATTCATACTCAACCTTCATAACCATGGAACGGTGATATAATCAAACGTTTTTTTTAAATCGGATAACAATTTTGACCTCCAGAGGGACCACAAGCTAAAAAGGGCAATTTTTCGGACAATCAGGGGCCATAATTCAGGAAGTTACGATCCGATTGGCGCAAATATCAAAAGGAATCAAGATCTTTGGGTTATAAACATGCATTTCAAGTTTCATCCAAATCGGTTCAAAATTGTGTCCTCTACACTGTTCACAACCTTGATTTAACATATTTTCACACTATTCGCGTAAAAATGGCGGCCATTTTGTCCGTCAATTTTGGTCCGATTTTCACGAAATTCAAACTCGACCTTCATAACCATGGAACGGTGATATAATCAAACGGTTTTTTAAATCGGATAACAATTTTGACCTCCAGAGGCACCACAAGCTAAAAAGGGCGATTTTTCGGACAATCAGGGGCCATAATTCAGCAAGTTACGATCCGATTGGCGCAAATATCGAAAGGAATCAAGATCTTTGGGTTATAAACATGCATTTCAAGTTTCATCCAAATCGGTTCAAAATTGTGTCCTCTACACTGTTCACAACCTTGATATAACATATTTTCACACTATTCGCGTACAAATGGCGGCCATTTTGTCCGTCAATTTTGGTCCGATTTTCACGAAATTCAACCTCGACCTTCATAACCATGGAACAATGATATAAGAAAACGTTTTTTTAAATCGGATAACAATTTTGACCTCCATAGGGACCACACGCTAAAAAGGGCAATTTTTCGGACAATCAGGGGCCATAATTCAGGAAGTTACGATCCGATTGGCGCAAATATCGAAAGGAACCAAGATCTTTGGGTTATAAACATGCATTTTAAGTTTCATCCAAATCGGTTCAAAATTGTGTCCTCTACACTGTTCACAACCTTGATTTAACATATTTTCACACTATTCGCGTACAAATGGCGGCCATTTTGTCCGTCAATTTTGGTCCGATTTTCACGAAATTCGAACTCGACCTTCATAACCATGGAACGGTGATATAATCACACGGTTTTTTAAATCGGATAACAATTTTGACCTCCAGAGGGACCACGAGCTAAAAAGGGCAATTTTTCGGACAATCAGGGGCCATAATTCAGGAAGTTACGATCCGATTGGCGCAAATATCGAAAGGAACCAAGATCTTTGGGTTATAAACACACATGTCAAGTTTCATCCAAATCGGTTCAAAATTGTGACCTCTACGCTGTTCACAAGCTAAAAAACGTGATTTTTCGTACAATCAGGGGCCATAACCCATGAAGTTACAGTCCGATACATGCCAATATCGAAAGGAACCGAGATCTTATGGTGATAAACCTATATTTTAAGTTTAATTGAAATCGGATAAAAATTGTGACCTGTAGACTGTTCACAAAAAAATGTGGACGGACGGACGGACGGACGGACGGACGGACGGACGGACGGACGGACGGACGGACGGACGGACGGACGGACGGACGGACGGACGGACGGACGGACGGACGGACGGACAGGGGCGACGACAATATACGTCCACATAAAAATGTGGGCGTATAAAAAAACGTAAAAAGTGATCCTTAGAAAATTGGTTATTTCTCGACAAGGGAACATGCTAGAAGCAATGTTTTGATATCAGTATGATTATATTGATCCAATCTAAATGGCCATTAGAATCAAACGTTATAACGTTAAACAAATAACAAATATAACTCACTTCAAAAAAATATTTGTTTTGAAGTCTAAAAATACGGTTTTTGCAAAAAAGACATTACTTCCGGTGATAATAAAAATCTTAAATTAGTTTAATGCAATCATAAATGGCATAAGGCATCAAATGGTGAAAATTGTATGAAAATTGAATAATAATTGACACTTTTATAGGCCAAAAAGCTTGAAAAGTGACTTGTAGAAAATCGTCTATTTCTCGGCAACCGTACAAGTTAGAAACTTTTTTGTGGTATCTGTATGATCGTATGGGTTCATGCTATTCGGTGATGAGATTCAAAATATCATAATTTTAAAAATATTATAAAAAAGACACATTTGAATAAAATATTTGTTTTTTAGGTTAAAAATACTGTTTTTGCCAAAATGACGTCATTTCCGGTCACAGTGAAACTGTAAAATTGGCTTAAACTAGTCCAAATTGGCATTAAGCATCGAATGAAAAATTATTTATTTATTCGAAATTGCCCGAAAATGAAATTGAAATTAAAAAATCTGAGCTAACGATTTGTGCCCCTTTATAGCGCGCATTCTTTTTGCTATATCAGATTTCGAAAAAAATAATATTTACTTTCAAAAAGTGGTACTAAACTGTCAAAATTGTAGTTTTTGTTAATATTACGCCACTTCCGTTGCGTGCAGAAAAAATTCACGGTAACAAAAAAAATTACAATTGAGACCACGGAGCATATGCACTTTGTTTTATACAAATCGAACAATAAATAATTAATCTAGGTACGAAAAACTAAATTAGCCAATGGCGACTAAAGAAAATTACTGAGACAAAATTCTTTCTCACTTCTGCTCAAGTAGGGTGATACTTTAACTCTGTGTAAACTACCATCAAAAAATATTCATAAATAAAAAAGCTTTCTGTAAAAATGTAAAAAAAAATGAAAATATCGGAGATTTTTTCGACTACTTCCGGTTTTACGATCATTGTCGGAATAGCTTTAACAAGTTGATTAGATACTTAACTTCCTGTACCAGAAATGTCAGAAACATTCATTGAATAATTTTCGAAAAAAAGATAAATAAAAGAGCATTTTCAATAATTTAATGATTTTTCAACTTTTTTCAAAGATTGAGGTCATTTTTGGACCACCTATAATATTGCAACGCTTTTGTTATTAAAAGCACACGCTAGGCCACCGATAGGACTCTGAGTAAAAAATATTTAAGAAAAATCGTAGGCGTCGTTTTCGAGAAAAAGGCGTCTCAGAATGCTCCAAAACGGAAAATACTTAGTTTTCAGCGTACCATAATTTATTTCCTAAGAATCAAATTCGTGTTATTTAGATGTTATACGATCGTCTATTAATGGAACTATCTAACGACACTTTAATTGTTTTGGTCCGCTAATATGTGACGGAGAATTCGAACTTTTGGCAAGAGCTCCAATTTTTTTTCATCTTTTTTACATTTTTCTTCGTTTTTTGAACTACTTCCGGTATACGAATCATTGTCGAGTAGTTTTTGCATCCCGTTTTGGAGTTTGCATGGGAAGAGGGCTCTCTAATGATATACGACACTATACGATCAAATAAAATACTTCTGAGAAATCCTATGTTCAAAAGTGTTAAAAATGTCAAAATGTCAAAATATTGAAAATTAAATTTCAATAACTGCATACATATTATACATCATTAGAATCGTAATTAGGTAAGCTTTTTAAATATATATCTTGTTTATGAAAATCTCTTAAAATAAAAAAATAGTAGAGCATTTTCCAAAATTTCACGATTTTTTGACTTTTTTCAATTTTCAGTCCCTTTTTTGTCTTATTCCAATTATATGAAGGTCTTAATGGATGGATCCATGCTAAAGACTACCGGAAGGACCATCGATAGATAAAGTTTAAGAAAAATCGCTGGAGCAGTTTTCGAGATAAAGGCGTCCAAAAACGCTCCAAATCAAAAAATGCTTGATTTTCAGCGTGTCATATTTTACTTCTGGATCATCGTATCTGTGTGAATTGGGTATCATGCGATACTCCAATTCTGATGTAAACCAACAATACCTTAATCCGTTTGATCGGTTGATATGGGACGAAGAAATCAGGTTTTTCCCAAAGCCCCCATTTTTTTTAGTTATTTTCAAAATATCAGACATTATTTCGACTACTTCCGGTTTACGAATCGTTGTTGAAATTGCTTTATGCAACTGTATGGCAATATGGCTTTATGTTTCAGGGGTTTCAGAAATATCGTTTTATCCTTTCCAAAAAAATATAAGGGTTACAAAATGGGCAGAAAATTCGAAAAAATTCGAAAAATAAAGGGCGATAACTCTGAATGAAACTTATATTACTGGAATCGCATAGACTACAGGAATCCAAAAATGTAGGTCAAATTTGAAAATTTTGAAAAATAACAAAAACTGTGTCATAAACAACGTGTTTTCAATTTTAGAACGATAGAAATCCTACACGAATTTTCGAAATCGAAAAATGTGAGATAGCCTTTATCTTAGAAAAGTTTAGGGTTCCCGAAAATGTCATTTGTTTTAAAATGGGTAAAGAATTGACGAAACTCAATTTTTAGACGACGTACAAAGTTCGGCCACTTCCGGTATGCGCAGAGGTTTGAAAAATAGTTTATCAAGTAGCCACCACATGTTTTCCCGATAGAAAAGTTTGTTCCAATCGATATCTGTTTTCGATCATGGAGAAATAGGCTCCCGCGGTAAAAAATAATAATAATAATAACTAGACCTGCATAGCAGTGCTGAATCGGCTTTCAGCGTCCTTTATATCATTGCCATGCTTTTAAATTTACCTTTATACTGTAAACGACCGATAGGACTCGGGGTAACAGAAGTTTAAGAAGTGAAATAGAAGTAGTTTTCGAGATAAACGGGTCTGAAAAGGCTCCAGAAAAAGAGGAAAATACTACATTTTCGGCATCTCATAATCTATTGCCTAACCATCGAATTTGTATCATTCTGATATCATATAAAAGTCCAAAAAGGAAAATACTAGATCTTCAGCGTCCCGTAATATTTGTCACTGAACACGCCATCTTGAGTCGGATCGAGCAAAATCTAATTTTGGAGTAGAGGCAAATAAGTAAAAATATTGATGAGATGTTCTCAAAAATGAGTCTATAAATATACTATCTATCGACACAAAAGATCAAAATAGCAATAAAAGATTTTAGAACACCTTTATTTGAACGTTTTGTAAGAGTACCGTATTTTTAAATCTGTCCTATTTCTTAAAATTCTCGGCGAAATTAGTTATGTTTCTTCGCTCGCTATTGAACGACCTCTGCAGACCTGCAGAGCCAAATCGGCTTTCAGGAATCAGACAGGAAGTGCGTCATACAATAGCCGATCCATCGAGCTACCAAACGATACTGTAGTTGTTATGATTCAGTGACACCCTTTATCAGATTTGTAAAAGTAATATATGCTTGCAAATACACCGGTCAAAATTGTAAAATCTGGCAAAATTACTTCACTTCCGGTGCCAAAAGAAATCATTATCGGTAACAAATAAGTTGAGAATTCGCAATTGAGAATTGTTTTATACATATCAGGCAATAAATAATAAACTTGGAACCCATAAACTGAAATTAAAAGGTAAAAAAACGTAAAAAATGATCCTTAGAAAAGTGGTTATTTCTCGACAAGGGAACATGCTAGAAGCAATGTTTTGATATCAGTATGATTATATTGATCCAATCTAAATGGCCATTAGAATCAAACGTTATAATGCTAAACAAATAACAAATATAATTCACTTCAAAAAAATATTTGTTTTGAAGTCTAAAATTACGGTTTTTTCAAAAAAGACATTACTTCCGGTGATAATAAAAATCTTAAATTAGTTTAATGCAATCATAAATGGCATAAGGCATCAAATGGTGAAAATTGTATGAAAATTGAATAAAAATTGACACTTTTATAGGCCAAAAAGCTTGAAAAGTGACTTGTAGAAAATCGTCTATTTCTCGGCAACCGTACAAGTTAGAAACTTTTTTGTGGTATCTGTATGATCGTATGGGTTCATGCTATTCGTTGATGGGATTCAAATATCATAATTTTAAAAATATTATAAAAAAGACACATTTGAATAAAATATTTGTTTTTTAGGTTAAAAATACAGTTTTTGCCAAAATGACGTCATTTCCGGTCAAAGTGAAACTGTAAAATTGGCCTAAACTAGTCCAAATTGGCATTAGGCATCGAATGAAAAAAAAATATTGAAAATCGGCTAATAATTTACTCTTTTATAGGCAAAATAACGTGAAAAGTGATGTATGCAAAATTGCATATTTCTCGGCAATTGCTCATATTACGAACTATTTTTTGCATACATTCTCCTCGTCTGGATTATTACTACGAGTTTATGAAAGTTACGAATAAATAGTTCAAAATATGAAGACGTTGAATGGGTTGCAAATAACTGATTGTTACACTTTTTTTTACATTTGTTCGAAATTGCCCGAAAATGAAATTGAAATTAAAAAATCTGAGCTAACGATTTGTGCCCCTTTACAGCGTGCATTCTTTTTGCTATATCAGATTTCGAAAAAAATAATATTTGCTTTCAAAAAGTGGTACTGAACTGTCAAAATTGTAGTTTTTGTTAATATTACGCCACTTCCGTTGCGTGCAGAAAAAATTCACGGTAACAAAAAAAATTACAATTGAGACCACGGAGCATATGCACTTTGTTTTATACAAATCGAACAATAAATAATTAATCTAGGTACGAAAAACTAAATTAGCCAATGGCGACTAAAGAAAATTACTGAGACAAAATTCTTTCTCACTTCTGCTCAAGTAGGGTGATACTTTAACTCTGTGTAAACTACCATCAAAAAATATTCATAAATAAAAAAGTTTTCTGTAAAAATGTAAAAAAAATTCAAAATATCGGAGATTTTTTCGACTACTTCCGGTTTTACGATCATTGTCGGAATAGCTTTAACAAGTTGATTAGATACTTAACTTCCTGTACCAGAAATGTCAGAAACATTCATTGAGTAATTTTCGAAAAAAAGATAAATAAAAGAGCATTTTCAATAATTTAATGATTTTTCAACTTTTTTCAAAGATTGAGGTCATTTTTGGACCACCTATAATATTGCAACGCTTTTATTATTAAATGCACACGCTAGGCCACCGATAGGACTCTGAGTAAAAAATATTTAAAAAAAATCATAGGCGTCGTTTTCGAGAAAAAGTCGTCTCAGAATGCTCCAAAACGGAAAATACTTAGTTTTCGTCGTACCATAATTTATTTCCTAAGAATCAAATTCGTGTTATTTAGATGTTATACGATCGTCTATTAATGGAACTATCCAACGACACTTTAATTGTTTTGGTCCGCTAATATGTGATGGAGAATTCAAACTTTTGGCAAGAGCTCCAATTTTTTATCATCTTTTTTACATTTTTCTTCGTTTTTTTAACTACTTCCGGTATACGAATCATTGTCGAATAGTTTTTGCATCCCGTTTTGGAGTTTGCATGGGAACAGGGCTCTCTAATGATATACGACACTATACGATCAAATAAAATACTTCTGAGAAATCCTATGTTCAAAAGTGTTAAAAATGTCAAAATGTCAAAATATTGAAAATTAAATTTCAATAACTGCATACATATTATACATCATTAGAATCGTAATTAGTTAAGCTTTTTAGATATATATCTTTTTTTTGAAAATCTCTTAAAATAAAAAAATAGTAGAGCATTTTCCAAAATTTCACGATTTTTTTACTTTTTTCAATTTTCAGTCCCTTTTTTGACTTATTCCAATTATATGAAGGTCTTAATGGATGGGTCCATGCTAAAGACTACCGGAAGGACCATCGATAGATAAAGTTTAAGAAAAATCGCTGGAGCAGTTTTCGAGATAAAGGCGTCCAAAAACGCTCCAAATCAAAAAATGCTTGATTTTCAGCGTGTCATATTTTACTTCTGGATCATCGTATCTGTGTGAATTGGGTATCATGCGATACTCCAATTCCGATGTAAACCAACGATACCTTAATCCATTTGATCGGTTGATATGGGACGAAGAAATCAGGTTTTTCCCAAAGCCCCCATTTTTTGAGTTATTTTCAAAATATCAGACATTATTTCGACTACTTCCGGTTTACGAATCGTTGTTGAAATTGCTTTATGCAACTGTCTGGCAATATGGCTTTATGTTTCAGGGGTTTCAGAAATATCGTTTTATCCTTTCCAAAAAATATAAGGGTTACAAAATGGGCAGAAAATTCGAAAAAATTCGAAAAATAAAGGGCGATAACTATGAATGAAACTTATATTACTGGAATCGCATAGACTACAGGAATCCAAAAATGTAGGTCAAATTTGAAAATTTTGAAAAATAACAAAAATTGTGTCATAAACAACGTGTTTTCAATTTTAGAACGATAGAAATCCTACACGAATTTTCGAAATCGAAAAATGTGAGATAGCCATTATCTCCGAAAAGATTCAGGGTTCCCGAAAATGTCATTTGTTTTAAAATGGGTAAAGAATTGACGAAACTATGGCCTATTTTCAATTTTTAGACGACGTACAAAGTTCGGCCACTTCCGGTATGCGTAGAGGTTTGAAAAATAGTTTATCAAGTAGCCACCACATGTTTTCCTTATAGAAAAGTTTGTTCCAGATCGATATCTGTTTTCGATCATGGAGAAATAGGCTCCCGCGGTAAAAAATAATAATAACTAGACCTGCATAGCAGTGCTGAATCGGCTTTCAGGGTCCTTTAGATCATTGCCATGCTTTTAAATTTACCTTTATACCCTAAACGACCGATAGGACTCGGGGTAACAGAAGTTTAAGAAGTGAAATAGAAGTAGTTTTCGAGATAAACGAGTTTGAAAAGGCTTCAAAAAAAGAGGAAAATACTATATTTTCGGCATCTCATAATCTATTGCCTAACCATCGAATTTGTATCATTCTGATATCATATAAAAGTCCAAAAAGGAAAATACTAGATCTTCAGCGTCCCGTAATATTTGTCATTGAACACGCCATCTTGAGTCGGATCGCGCAAAATCTAATTTTGGAGTAAAATTTTATTTTGAAGTCTAAAAATACGGTTTTTGCAAATATGACATTACTTCCGGTGATAATGGAAATGTTAAATCAGATCATTGCAATCATAAATGGCATAAGGCATCACATGGTGAAAATTGTATGAAAATTGAATAATAATTGACACTTTTATAGACCAAAAAGCTTGAAAAGTGACTGGTATCTGTATGATGGTATGGGTTCATGCTATTCGGTGATGGGATTCAAATATCATAATTTTAAAAATATTATAAACAAGATTCATTTGAATAAAATATTTGTTTTCTACGTTAAAAATACAGTTTTTGCCAAAATGACGTCATTTTCGGTCACAGTGAAACTGTAAATTTGGCTTAACCTAGTCCAAATTGGCATTAGGCATCGAATAAAAAAATTTATTTAAAATTGGATAATAATTTACTATTTTACAGGCAAAAAAACGTGAAAAGTGATGCATGCAAAATTGCATATTTCTCGGCAACTGCTCATGTTACAAACTATTTTTCGCATACATTCTCTTCGTCTGGATTATGGCTACGAGTTTATGAAAGTTACGAATAAATAGTTCAAAATATAAAGACGTTCAATGGGTTGTAATAACTGAATTTTACCCTTTTTTTTACATTTTATTCGAAATTGCCCGAAAATGAAATTGAAATTTAAGAATCTCAGCCAAACATTTTATGCGCCTTTACAGGGCGCATACTTTTTGTTATATCAGTTTTCGAAAAAAAAAATATTTGCTGTCAAAAAGTGGTACTTAACTCTCAAAATTGTAGTTTTTGTTAATTTTACGCCACTTCCGTTGCGTGCAGAAAAATGTCACCGTAACAAAAAATATTACAATTGACATTACGAATCATATGCACTTTGTTTTATACAAATCGAACAATAAATAATTAATCTAGGTACGAAAAACTAAATTAGCCAATGGCGACTAAAGAAAATTACTGAGACAAAATTCTTTCTCACTTATGCTCAAGTAGGGTGATACTTTAACACTGTGTAAACTACCATCAAAAAATATTCATAAATAAAAAAGTTTTCTGTAAAAATGTAAAAAAAAATCAATATATCGGATATTTTTTCGACTACTTCCGGTTTTTCGATCATTGTCGGAATTGCTTTAACAAGTTGATTAGATACTTAACTTCCTGTAGCAGAAATATCAGAAACATTCATTAAGTAATTTTTGAAAAAAAGATAAATAAAAGAGCATTTTCAATAATTTAATGATTTTTCAACTTTTTTCAAAGATTGAGGTCATTTTTGGACCGCCTATAATATTGCAACGCTTTTATTATTAAATGCACACGCTAGGCCACCGATAGGACTCTGAGTAAAAAAAGTTTAAGAAAAATCGTAGGCGTCGTTTTCGAGAAAAATGCGCCTCAGAATGCTCCAAAACGGAAAATACTTAGTTTTCGGCGTACCATAATTTATTTCGTAAGAATCAAATTCGTGTTATTTAGATGTTATACGATCGTCTATTAATGGAACTATCCAAAGACACTTTCATTGTTTTGGTCCGCTAATATGTGACGGAGAATTCGAACTTTTGGCAAGAGCTCCAATTTTTTTTCATCTTTTTTACATTTTTCTTTGTTTTTTGAACTACTTCCGGTATACGAATCATTGTCGAGTAGTTTTCACATCCAGTTTTGGAGTTTGCATGGGAACAGGGCTCTCTAATGATATACGACACTATACGATCAAATAAAATACTTCTGAGAAATCCCATGTTCAAAAGTGTTAAAAATGTCAAAATGTCAAAATATTGAAAATTAAATTTCAATAACTGCATACATATTATACATCATTAGAATCGTAATTAGGTCAGCTTTTTAAATATATATCTTTTTTTTGAAAATCTCTTAAAATAAAAAAATAGTAGAGCATTTTCCCAAATTTCACGATTTTTCGACTTTTTTCGATTTTGAGTCCCTTTTTTGTCTTATTCCAATTATATAATAGTCTTAATGGATGGATCCATGCTAAAGACTACCGGAAGGACCATCGATAGATAAAGTTTAAGAAAAATCGCTGGAGCAGTTTTCGAAATACAGGCGTCCAAAAACGCTCCAAATCAGAAAATACTTGATTTTCAGCGTGCCATATTTTGCTTCCAGCTCATCGTATCCGTACGAATTGGGTATCATTCAGTGGTCCAATCACCGCTAGACCAAATGATACCTTAATTTGTTTAATCCGTTGATATCGGACGGAGAAATCGTGTTTTTACCCAAGACACCAATTTTTCACGATTTTTTCAAAATATCGCATATTATTTCGACTACTTCCGGTTTACGGATTGTTGTTGAAATTGCTTTAAACGGTGGTTTGACAATATTGCTTCATGTATCAGGAATTTGAGAAACGTTGATCCGGCCGTAAAACGAAACTTAAGCTCACAAAATGTGAAGAAAATTCGAAAAAAATCGAAAAATAAAGGGCGATAACTCGGAATGAAACTTATATTACTGGAACCAGATTGCCTTCAGGTATCCAAAAATGTAGGTCAAATTTGAAAATTTTGAAAAATAACAAAAATTGTCTCTCAAATAAAATTTTTCATTTTTCGATCGCAAGAAGTCAGCGATGAAGTTTCGAAATATCGAAATTTTCAACTGCTATCGTCCGAGAAAAGACTCAAGGTTTCCGAAAATGTCATTTGTATGAAAATAGGTACAGAATTGACGAATCTACGGCCGTTTTTTAATTTTTTGACAGAGCACGAAATTCGACCACTTCCGGTCTGCGCAGAAGTTTCAAAAATAGTTTATCAAGTAGCCAACACATGGTTTCCCTATAAAGAATTAGGTCCCAGATCGGTATCTGTTACAGGCGCTGAGAAATAGGCTCCCCCGAAAAATAAAATAATAATAATAAATAATAATAATTTTAGTAAAAACAATAGTCTTTCAGACGAAAGTCTGAAAGCCTAATAATAATAACTAGACCTGCATAGCAGTGCTGAATCGGCTTTCAGGGTCCTTTAGATCATTGCCATGCTTTTAAATTTACCTTTATACCCTAAACGACCGATAGGACTCGGGGTAACAGAAGTTTAAGAAGTGAAATAGAAGTAGTTTTCGAGATAAACGAGTTTGAAAAGGCTTCAAAAAAGAGGAAAATACTATATTTTCGGCATCTCATAATCTATTGCCTAACCATCGAATTTGTATCATTCTGATATCATATAAAAGTCCAAAAAGGAAAATACTAGATCTTCAGCGTCCCGTAATATTTGTCATTGAACACGCCATCTTGAGTCGGATCGCGCAAAATCTAATTTTGGAGTAAAATTTTATTTTGAAGTCTAAAAATACGGTTTTTGCAAATATGACATTACTTCCGGTGATAATGGAAATGTTAAATCAGATCATTGCAATCATAAATGGCATAAGGCATCACATGGTGAAAATTGTATGAAAATTGAATAATAATTGACACTTTTATAGACCAAAAAGCTTGAAAAGTGACTTATAGAAAATCGTCTATTTCTCGGCAACCGTACAAGTTAGAAACTTGTTTGTGGTATCTGTATGATGGTATGGGTTCATGCTATTCGGTGATGGGATTCAAATATCATAATTTTAAAAATATTATAAACAAGATTCATTTGAATAAAATATTTGTTTTCTACGTTAAAAATACAGTTTTTGCCAAAATGACGTCATTTTCGGTCACAGTGAAACTGTAAATTTGGCTTAACCTAGTCCAAATTGGCATTAGGCATCGAATAAAAAATTTTTATTGAAAATCGGATAATAATTTACTATTTTACAGGCAAAAAAACGTGAAAAGTGATGCATGCAAAATTGCATATTTCTCGGCAACTGCTCATGTTACAAACTATTTTTCGCATACATTCTCTTCGTCTGGATTATGGCTACGAGTTTATGAAAGTTACGAATAAATAGTTCAAAATATAAAGACGTTCAATGGGTTGTAATAACTGAATTTTACCCTTTTTTTTACATTTTATTCGAAATTGCCCGAAAACGAAATTGAAATTTAAGAATCTCAGCCAAACATTTTATGCGCCTTTACAGGGCGCATACTTTTTGTTATATCAGTTTTCGAAAAAAAAAAATATTTGCTGTCAAAAAGTGGTACTTAACTCTCAAAATTGTAGTTTTTGTTAATTTTACGCCACTTCCGTTGCGTGCAGAAAAATGTCACCGTAACAAAAAATATTACAATTGACATTACGAATCATATGCACTTTGTTTTATACAAATCGAACAATAAATAATTAATCTAGGTACGAAAAACTAAATTAGCCAATGGCGACTAAAGAAAATTACTGAGACAAAATTCTTTCTCACTTATGCTCAAGTAGGGTGATACTTTAACACTGTGTAAACTACCATCAAAAAATATTCATAAATAAAAAAGTTTTCTGTAAAAATGTAAAAAAAAATCAATATATCGGATATTTTTTCGACTACTTCCGGTTTTTCGATCATTGTCGGAATTGCTTTAACAAGTTGATTAGATACTTAACTTCCTGTAGCAGAAATATCAGAAACATTCATTAAGTAATTTTTGAAAAAAAGATAAATAAAAGAGCATTTTCAATAATTTAATGATTTTTCAACTTTTTTCAAAGATTGAGGTCATTTTTGGACCGCCTATAATATTGCAACGCTTTTATTATTAAATGCACACGCTAGGCCACCGATAGGACTCTGAGTAAGAAAAGTTTAAGAAAAATCGTAGGCGTCGTTTTCGAGAAAAAGGCGCCTCAGAATGCTCCAAAACGGAAAATACTTAGTTTTCGGCGTACCATAATTTATTTCGTAAGAATCAAATTCGTGTTATTTAGATGTTATACGATCGTCTATTAATGGAACTATCCAAAGACACTTTCATTGTTTTGGTCCGCTAATATGTGACGGAGAATTCGAACTTTTGGCAAGAGCTCCATTTTTTTTTCATCTTTTTTACATTTTTCTTTGTTTTTTGAACTACTTCCGGTATACGAATCATTGTCGAGTAGTTTTCACATCCAGTTTTGGAGTTTGCATGGGAACAGGGCTCTCTAATGATATACGACACTATACGATCAAATAAAATACTTCTGAGAAATCCCATGTTCAAAAGTGTTAAAAATGTCAAAATGTCAAAATATTGAAAATTAAATTTCAATAACTGCATACATATTATACATCATTAGAATCGTAATTAAGTCAGCTTTTTAAATATATATCTTTTTTTTGAAAATCTCTTAAAATAAAAAAATAGTAGAGCATTTTCCCAAATTTCACGATTTTTCGACTTTTTTCGATTTTGAGTCCCTTTTTTGTCTTATTCCAATTATATAATAGTCTTAATGGATGGATCCATGCTAAAGACTACCGGAAGGACCATCGATAGATAAAGTTTAAGAAAAATCGCTGGAGCAGTTTTCGAAATACAGGCGTCCAAAAACGCTCCAAATCAGAAAATACTTGATTTTCAGCGTGCCATATTTTGCTTCCAGCTCATCGTATCCGTACGAATTGGGTATCATTCAGTGGTCCAATCACCGCTAGACCAAATGATACCTTAATTTGTTTAATCCGTTGATATCGGACGGAGAAATCGTGTTTTTACCCAAGACACCAATTTTTCACGATTTTTTCAAAATATCGCATATTATTTCGACTACTTCCGGTTTACGGATTGTTGTTGAAATTGCTTTAAACGGTGGTTTGACAATATTGCTTCATGTATCAGGAATTTGAGAAACGTTGATCCGGCCGTAAAACGAAACTTAAGCTCACAAAATGTGAAGAAAATTCGAAAAAAATCGAAAAATAAAGGGCGATAACTCGGAATGAAACTTATATTACTGGAACCAGATTGCCTTCAGGTATCCAAAAATGTAGGTCAAATTTCAAAAATTTTGAAAAATAACAAAAATTGTCTCTCAAATAAAATTTTTCATTTTTCGATCGCAAGAAGTCAGCGATGAAGTTTCGAAATATCGAAATTTTCAACTGCTATCGTCCGAGAAAAGACTCAAGGTTTCCGAAAATGTCATTTGTATGAAAATAGGAACAGAATTGACGAATCTACGGCCGTTTTTTAATTTTTTGACAGAGCACGAAATTCGACCACTTCCGGTCTGCGCAGAAGTTTCAAAAATAGTTTATCAAGTAGCCAACACATGGTTTCCCTATAAAGAATTAGGTCCCAGATCGGTATCTGTTACAGGCGCTGAGAAATAGGCTCCCCCGAAAAATAAAATAATAATAATAAATAATAATAATTTTAGTAAAAACAATAGTCTTTCAGACGAAAGTCTGAAAACCTAATAATTTTAGTAAAAACAATAGTCTTTACTGAAAGCCTAATAATAATAATTTTAGTAAAAACAATAGTCTTTCAGACGAAAGTCTGAAAGCCTAATAACTAGACCTGCATGCAGGAATGACGGGTTTCACTGGTGCCACGTTACCCTTAAACACGTCACTTCCGGTGCAAGTTACCCTTGAACATATGTCACTTCCGGTACCAACGAAACCATTAAACTGGTTTCCAAATTAACATTGCACACAAATAAAATGGACGCAGAATCAACCAAATCCAGCAATATCAATTCATTTTATACATTTAAAAATGGCAGGTTGGACAGGCGACCTTACTCCTTGTCACGTACAACCGGGCATTCGAAAACACGCTAGTTAACTCAATGACAGGCGCGCGTGCTAACCATTCAGCCACCCAACCCCCCTTTGAAATCAGACACGTGCAATATGTCATATAGGAAGAATAAGAAGTCGCCCACAACAAAATGGTAAATTAATGAGTTTAGGTCAAAAGGTTGAGCTACTGTTTTAGAGTACTTAATAGTTTTAAAGAGACACGTTAAGGGTTGTTCATAGTTAAATGAAAGTTTAATTTTAAATAAGACCAATAAAATTAGGATTTAATAATGCCAGACTAATATTTCCAATATGTTTGGTTATAAGTAGGAAATCGTGACGACTTCTTAAGCATGTTTTAAACAAAGGATCATGTTTGTTTAAACAAGAATGGCACTCTGCAATAAAAAAACTGGCCAAAGCAAGATTTCTATGCAGAAATTAAATAATTGCTAGAACCAGAAAAATATTTATCCACTATAATAAATAAGCAACATAGAGAAAATGAAATGAAATTGAATGGGGTTTAACGTCCGACTGTTCTACTCCTAAAATGGGCTAATGAAGACGGGCATATGCCATAAAGTGTGCAATGAGGGAAATTTTACCCGGGCAGCGGCGGTTACGACCTACGAGGTTGGACAGGCGACCATACTCTTTGTCACGTACAACCAAGAAATCGAAACAACGCCAGTTGACTCAATGACAGACGTTATGATACAGAGCGCACGTGCTAACCATTCAGCCACGCAACCTCCCTAAAATGTTTCAATGTTCGATCCTTTTGTTCTTCTACTCCTGATATGTTGGACTGTTGATCGATGGTTTCATATAAAAGACTACCAATAAGACTCTTTGTAGAAGAAATTCCCAAAAAATATTATGTTGACTTTACGAGAAAGACCTCTAAACATGCTCCAAATTGTAAAAATACGACTTTTTTGATTTTCAATCTCTTTTTTTCGGCTATCCCTGATATTTAGAAAAAATAATACAATGATTTCACACAACAGGCTAGCTATTAGACTCTCTATTGACAAAAGTTTCACCGCCCTCCCTTCATTATAAACGAAGTTATCGTGCCCTAAAGAATCAACAAATTAGCATGCTTATCTCTGCTTACCCTAAGCAGAAAATGCTCATCTTTAAACTCAATCATAACATTGACCTTGTGAACGTCTACACCAAGTTTGAACATTCTAGCTTAATTAGAAGGAGAGTAATTGTGTTCCAAAGTCCCGACCCTTCAAATTGCTTCTATTTTTCATTTTCAATTCAAAATGGTGACCATCACGTGACCGAAATCAAAATTCTATTCGCGACATTTTTTAGGCCTTCCTACAAGGATTCAGAAAATATAACTCCCGAGTCTGTAAGTAAAATAGCAAAAAAGCCTTATTGATTTTTCACTTTTAAATATGGCGGCACTTCCGGTTCGATCGACAAACTCCATATTTTGTGTACAAATCAGTAATTACTTATCTAGTATCCAAAAAAAAAAAATTAGGTCATTTTGACCTATATTTCGATGATTTTTTTGAAAATTTTGATCCTTAATTTCGTCAAGGGGAGATAATTTAGAAAATTTCTAATTATATTTTTGAAGTCACATCGGTAAGATCTACTTAGATACTAAATTTCATGAAAATCGTACAACTATTAAAGAAGTTGTCAAATTGGTCTAAACTTCCGGTTCGAAATCACAGCGACGAATTTTCGAAATTCGAAAATGTGAAACTGCAGATGAAAATGATTTTTTTAAAGGTATTCAAATAAAAAAGAATTAGTAAAATCGGTCAAAAAATAACAAAGTTACGACTATGCATTGTCATTTTTTTCGTTCGTAAAATTCGGTGATTTCGGATTCGTAAAACGTTTCGAAAATATATTTAATCAAGGTTCGCACCCCATTTTGCAGAAAACACACACAAAAAAAAAATAATAATAACTTTAACAGAAACAATAAGCTTTCATATGTAATATGAAAGCTTAATAAGAATAATTTTAACAAAAACAATAGTGTTTCACACAAGCTACGCAGTGTGAAACCCTAATAACTAGACCTGCATGCAGGAATGACGGGTTTCACTGGTGCCACGTTACCCTTTAACATGTCACTTCCGGTGCCACGTTACCCTTGAACATATGTCACTTCCGGTACCAATGAAACCATTAAACAGGTTTCCCCATAAGCATTGCACACATCAAATAAATTGGACGCAGAATCAACCAAATCCAGCAAATATCAATTCATTTTATACATCTGTTACTTGTAAGTGATCCCGACAAAATTACATTACTTCCGGTGATAATGAAAATGTTCAATTAGTTTTATGAAATCCGAAATGGCATATGACATCATATAGTGAAAATTTTATGTAAATAGAATAATAATTGCCACTTTTATAGACCAAAAACCTTGAAAAGTGACTTGTAGACAATCGACTATTTCTCTGCAACCGCACAAGTTAGAAACCATTTTGTGGTGTCTGTATGATCGTATGGGTTCAATCCATTTGTTGAATGGAATCAAATATCATAATTTTGAAAACATTACAAATCAGACTCATTTGAATAAAATATCTGTTTTGCAGGCTAAAAATTCTGTTTTTGACCAAATGACATCACTTCCGGTGATACTAAAAAAGTTAAATTAGTTCTATGAAATCGTAAATGGCATAAGAATCATATGGTGAAAATTTTGTGAAAATCGAATAATAACTGATTCTTTTAGAGCCAAAATAAAGTAAAAAGTGGCTTGTGGAAAATCATCCATTTCTCTGCAACCGTACAAGTTACAAACCATTTTGTGGTATCTATATGATCGTATCGGTTGATTCTATTTGTTGATGGGAACCAAATTTCATAATTCTAAAAATATTACAAATAATACTCATTTGAATAAAAAATGTATTTTTAAGGCTAAAAATTCAGTTATTGCCTAAATGACGTCACTTCCGGTAACAGTTAAAGTGTTAAAATGGTTTGGAATAGTCGACTGTGGCAATAGGCAACAGACAGTGAAAGAAAATTGAAAATCGAATAATAATTGATTCTTTTACAGCCAAAATAACGTGAAAAGTGACTTATATAACAAACTAAATTTCACATACATTCTCTTTGTATGGATTATTGCTACAAGTTTATGAAAGTATCGAAGAAACATTTTAATATATGAAGACACTGGATGGGTTGTAAATAGCTTATTTTTACCCATTTTTTTACCTTTTAACCGAAATGGCCCGAAAACAAAATCGAAATTAAAAAAACTGAGTCCGAGATTTTGTGCACCTTTACAGGACGCATCTTTTGAGTAAGATCAGATTAGTAGAAAATAGTATTTGCTTTCAAAAAGTTGTACCGAACTGTCAATATTGTAGTTTTTGCTGAATTTACGCCACTTCCGGTGCCTACAGGAAACTTTACCGGTAACAAAAAAAATGGCATTTTGAACCACGGAACATATGAACATGGTTTTATACAAATCGAACAATAAATAATTAATGTAGGACTGAAAAACTGAATTAGCCAATGGCGGCCAAGGAAAATTACGGAAACAAAAAATGTTGACATTTTTGTTCAAATCAGATGGCTCTTTAACCTTGGTTAAAATGTCATATAAAAATATTAATAAATAAAAAAGGTTTTTGTAAAAATTTAAATTTTCAAAATTTGGCGCCTAATATCTTCCAATATTCGTCGAAAATCAAAAATCAAAAGTAACATAGCTATGTCCCCTGTTTCTGGCTATGTCAAAATGCATCATATGCTAAAATCCAATGATTATTGTTAATATTACGGCAATATTTCAAAAAACGACATTTTCGGTGATTTCGGACATTTAGCAATGTCGCAGAATGCCGGGAATAGCTTTAATCTCTAAGTCACACCCACTTTCCCGGTAAAACTGAAGACATTGTATCGATCCGACAAGAAGTTGCTGAGATATAAGCAAATTGGAAAAAAAAATAATAATAAGAAGAAGAACTAGACCTGCATGCAGGAATGACGGGTTTCACTGATGCCACGTTACCCTTTAACATGTCACTTCCGGTGCCACGTTACCCTTGAACATATGTCACTTCCGGTACCAATGAAACCATTACACAGGTTTCCCCATAAGCATTGCACACATCAAATAAATTGGACGCAGAATCAACCAAATCCAGCAAATATCAATTCATTTGTTACTTTTAAGTGATCCTGACAAAATTACATTACTTCCGGTGATAATGAAAATATTCAATTAGTTTTATGAAATCGGAAATGACATATGACATCATATAGTGAAAATTTTATGTAAATAGAATAATAATTGCCACTTTTATAGACCAAAAACCTTGAAAAGTGACTTGTAGACAATCGACTATTTCTCTGCAACCGCACAAGTTAGAAACCATTTTGTGGTGTCTGTATGATCGTATGGGATCAATCTATTTGTTGAATGGAATCAAATATCATAATTTTGAAAACATTACAAATCAGACGCATTTGAATAAATTATCTGTTTAGCAGGCTAAAAATTCAGTTTTTGACAAAATGACATCACTTCCGGTGATACTAAAACAGTTAAATTAGTTCTATAAAATCGTAAATGGCATAAGACATCATATGGTGAAAATTTTACGAAAATCGATTAATAACTGATTCTTTTAGAGCCAAAATAAAGTAAAAAGTGACTTGTGGAAAATCGTCCATTTCTCTGCAACCATACAAGTTAGAAACCATTTTGTGGTATCTATATGATCGTATGGGTTCATTCTATTTGTTGGTGGGAACCAAATTTCATAATTCTAAAAATATTACAAATAATACTCATTTGAATAAAAAATGTATTTTTAACACTAAAAATTCAGTTATTGCGTAAATGACGTCACTTCCGGTAACAGTGAAAGTGTTAAAATGGTTTGGAATAGTCGACTGTAGAAATAGGCAACGGATAGTGAAAGAAAATTGAAAATTGAATAATAATTGATTCTTTTACAGCCAAAATAACGTGAAAAGTGACTCATGCAAAATTGCCCATTTCTCGGCAACTGCTTATATTAAAAACTAAATTTCACATACATTCTCTTTGTATGGATTATTGCTACAAGTTTATGAAAGTATCGAAGAAATATTTTAATATATGAAGACACTGGATGGGTTGTAAATAGCTTATTTTTACCCATTTTTTTTACCTTTTAACCGAAATGGCCCGAAAACAAAATCGAAATTAAAAAAACTGAGTCCGAGATTTTGTGCACCTTAACAGGGCGCATCTTTTGAGTAAGATCAGATTAGTAGAAAATAGTATTTGCTTTCAAAAAGTGGTACCGAACTGTCAATATTGTAGTTTTTGCTGAATTTACGCCACTTCCGGTGCCTACAGGAAACTTTACCGGTAACAAAAAAAATGGCATTTTGAACCACGGAACATATGAACATGGTTTTATACAAATCAAACAATAAATAATTAATGTAGGACTGAAAAACTGAATTAGCCAATGGCGGCCAAGGAAAATTACGGAAACAAAAAATGTTGACATTTTTGTTCAAATCAGATGACTCTTTAACCTTGGTTAAAATGTCATATAAAAATATTAATAAATAAAAAAGTTTTTTGTAAAAAATTAAATTTTCAAAATTTGGCGCCTAATATCTTCCAAGATTCGTCGAAAATCAAAAATCAAAAGTAACATAGCTATGTCCCCTGTTTCTGGCTATGTCAAAATGCATCATATGCTAAAATCCAATGATTATTGTTAATATTACGGCAATATTTCAAAAAACGACATTTTCGGTGATTTCGGATATTTCGCAATGTCGCAGAATGCCGGGAATAGCTTTAATCTCTAAGTCACACCCACTTTCCCAGTAAAACTGAAGAAATTGTATCGATTCGACAAGAAGTTGCTGAGATATAAGCAAATTGGAAAAAAAAATAATAATAAGAAGAAGAAGAATAATAAGAACTAGACTTGCTTGCAAGGCTGAAGGCTTTCAACTTGCCCAAGGCAGCACAAAATGCCCACCACCCACCCCTTAAAACACACACACACACACTTAAACAACTCAGATATTGACACTTTCTCTGCATGCGCATTACGATAGAAGGAAAGTGAACAATATAGTTGAACAATTTACAACATTATGAACTTGTATCGGTAGAATCCTACAGACGTCAGAAATCTAAATACGTAATCAAAAACTCAAAAATTCTAAAAAAAAAATTTACAATTTCAGTACATTTTCAAATTTTTAGGAAAAAAGGAGAACGGCGTGGTATTGCAATCCCCAATATCACCGGCTCTACAAAAATATAAATTTTTCGAAAATCGGTTGGGAATTGACATTATTAGGACCTATTTTCGTTTATGCACGTTAAAGATTTACTTCACTTCAGGTCTGTTCAGAACTTTCGCAATACTTCTAAGTACTTACTGCTTAAAACATAGGAAAAATCATTATTCAGAACTCTATCTGCTTTAGTTTCAGAGATCTACAAGAGAATGAAAAAAAAAAGTTTTTCGAATTGGACAAAAAAAAAGATCGTGTCAGATCATAACCAAAACCAAGAATCATACCTTTCAACATCAACTTTTCAACATTGGTCCAGAGGGGTGCCTTCCTTATAAATAGTTTCGGTAAATAGCGTCATTTTCGCTGGTATCATATGATGGCGTCATGAAGACAAAAAACCTGGGATAATAATTTCAGGAGTAACTAAAATGAATTATTTTCACTCTAGAAGCAGCATTACCAGATATTGGTTACCAGTAAAACACCTTTAGTTCAAATATTGCCTCTTTCAAAAATAATGCTTTATACGTAGGCAAAACGTTGCGATCATGGCCAACTCGGACTTTTGTCAATGTCACACCAATGTGTACACGGGACTTTGGAATCACGTCCATATCAACTACTCAAATATGCAACTGGTTCAAAAATTGATTAAATATTCAATGAAATATCTACAATTTTCTGATTTCGTGCACGTTAAAGATTTGACGTCACTACATGTAACATATAAAAATTTAATATTTATTACAGATAGAGTCCATGCTCAAACTGGTTATCTCAACTAAGAACGACATGGTTATCTCAATTCGACCTTTATCCCATCCGCAATATCCCCGGCTGTACAAAAATATAATTTTTTCGAAAATCGGTTGGGAATTGACATAATTAGAACCGATTTTCATTCATGCACGTTAAAGATTTACATCACTCCCGGCTGTACAAAAATATAATTTTTTCGAAAATCGGTTGGGAATTGACATAATTAGAACCTATTTTCATTCGTGCACGTTAAAGATTTACATCACTTACGGTCTGGTTCACAACTTTCGCAATAGTTCTAAGTACTAAATGTTTAAAACATAGGAAAATTCAATATTCAAAACTCTATCTGTTTCAGATTCAGAGATCTACACGAGAATAAAAAAAAAAAAGTTTTCCGATTGGGACAAAAAAGTATCGTAAGTGTCAAATAATATCCAAAACCCAGAATCCTACATTCAACATTAATTTTTCTGCATTTATGTAGAAGAGTACCTTCCTTATAAATAGCTTCAACAGAGAGGTTTATTTTCACTGGTATCAAATGACGACGTCATGGAGACAAAAATCCTGCGATATTAATTTCAGGGGTAACTATTATTTACTAAAACGAATTATTTTCACTCTAGAAGCACCAGTAACAGATATTGGTTACTATTAAAACACCCTTAGTTCAAATATTGCCACTTTTAAAAAAATCTCTCTATATATGCTTTATACGTATGCAAAACGTTCCAATTATGACCAATTCGGACTTTTTCCGCGTCACACCAATGTGTACACGGGACTTCGGAATCGCGTTTTCATGTCAGCTACCCAAATATGTAACTGGTTCAAAAATTGATTTTATATTCAATGAAATATCGCCAATTTTCGGATTTCGTGCACGTTAAAGATTTGACGTCACCCATATATAAAATATCGATATTTATTAGAAACAGAGTCCATGCTCTAACTACATTAAACTTTCTATGACCGGTGCAATATTCGTACTTCTGCACGATACTACTGCAAGATACAACTGCAACCTCTTAAAAATTGGATTTGCTTATAAACAGCGCGAGCCGTCGATTTGTGTCGAGATGATTACGGCTATGAGGTAATTTTGGCCAAGGAGAAACAATATTAATTCAAAGACTAATTATTACACACATAAATCAAATATTTCTGCTACAGGGTCACTATACCCTTATTTTGAATAGAAGTAAAGACTCAAAGTTGAAATACTTTTTGCCCAAATATCGTCACTGTGAGAGAAAACGGGACTTTTGAATATGCTCTAAACGTTGCTAATACGTACAGATTGTATCAACTCTTACTGCATGTTTTGCTTAATAATGAAAGGTGACGTTTTCAATTTTCGATCCCTTTGTTCTCATACTTCTGATATTTCTAACTGTTGCGCAATGGTTTCATACCTAAGACTACCGATAAAACTCTCTGTAGAAGAAGTTCAAAAAAAAAATTACGTTGACTTTTCGAGAAAAAGACGTCTAAAAATGCTCCAAATGGTAAAAATACGACGTTTTGGATTTTCAATCTCGTTTTTCGACTACTCATGACATTTAGAGAAATTGTACAATGGTTTCACACAATACACCACCTATAAGACTCTCGAATGAGAAAGTTTTAAAACAATCGTAGGTGGCGTTTTCGAGAAATACGCGTCTAAAGTTGACCGAAATAGCAAAATACCTTACTTTTCAAACTCAGATAACTTTTTTATTTTTTGATAGAAACTTGTCGCTATAGTACCATCTTGTAGGTAATTCACGTGGCTATCAAACGATATAATGCATTAACTACTCGGTAAACAACCAATCGATACATCTTATTTGTCGCACAGGCACCCATTTTTCTGAATTTTGTCAAAGTTTGGATACCTTTCTTGACCACTTCCGGTGATAAGAGGATTTTCATTTATAGTTTAAGGAACAATTCAGACATCTCTGTTCATCTTACCAAAGTTTCAGGAAAATCGTTGGAGTGGTTTTAAAAAAATAAGCCTTACCGTTTTTGACCAAAATGCGAAAAAAAGTGAAGTTAAAATTTCAGAACACAACTTATATTGTTGGAATCGGATCGCCGTCAGCTATCCAAAAGTGTAATTAGAATTTCTAAATTCCTAAAAATAAACATTTTAGCAATTTTTTGAAAATTTTCCAGTATTCACCAAAAAAATGAGAGCGACAAAGTTTCTATATTCAACGTTTTTCAACTGCTATCTAGTCCGAAATGTCTCCCGCTATTCAAAAATATAAATGTCTGAAAAATCGATTGAGAATTAACTGAATTATGGCCGATTTTCAATTTTTGTGCACGCTAAAGATTTCACGCATTTCCGGTATGCGCACAAATCTGGAAATAGTTTTAAGGAGTAACCACCACCAATTTTCCCGAGGGAAAATCAAACTTCAGACCTCTATCTCTTATAGTTTCTGAGATCTAGCTTCTCCCAATAAAAAAAAAAATAATAATAAGAACTAGATCCGCTACTGTCCCATGCAGATATGAAAGCTTTCATATTCACTGTCACTTCCTGTCACATGTCATGGGTCATATAAATAATCCAAAGAAGAAAAAATAAATCATTAAAATCGGTCACAATCTATCGAAATTAATGTGATTTTTCACTCGTAAACAACTTTGTCGACACGAAAAACATCAAAAGCGAAATTTGAATTTTTGAAATATTCAAATAACAAAACCACCCGTATCCCGTCTATCCTGAAATTGAAATGTATTAAATTTTAGACATAGGAGACGCATTGAACATACTATGACCTATTGTGTTTCTGCTCTGAACGATTTTTAGGTTTTCCTTCAAAACTCCCATGTCTGTAAGTGCAATATCGCAAAAGATCTATTGTTTTTTCACGTTTCAAGATGGTGTCACTTCCGGTTCGATCGACAGACTCCATGTTTTGTGTACGAATCAGTAATTACTTGTCTAGTATCGAAAAAAAGAATGTCTAGTTACATACTAAATTTCATGAAAATCGTACAACTATTAAAGAAGTTGTCAAGTTGGTCTCAACTTCCGGTTCGAAATCACAGCGACGAATTTTCGAATATTGCAAAACATTTAAAAATAAGCTCCCCCTGACCAGCTTAATCGTTCGCAATAAACGTTTGCCCCTTAAAATCGGCAAATTGCTGACTTTAAAGTGAGAAACATTACAACCGGGCGAAATTTTCTGTTTTATCACTCTTACAATACCATTGATTACCAACCGATTATTACGAAACTTTAAAAATAAAACAGAAAGAGAGAAATGCGGCTTAACGTCCATTCGACAAAAACGAGGTCATTTCGGGACTAACATATGTCTTTTAATTTTATTGAAAAATTTCCCTTGCGCGTACGGGTCTTTAACCGTGGGAGGTAACCGAAGGACACGGGGAAAACCCACGCGGTTGGACACCATACTCCATGTCACGTGCAACCTGGAAATCGAAACGACGCCGGTTGACTCAATGACAGACGTTACGATACAGCGCGCACATGCTAACCATTCAGCCATTCAGCCTCCCTAAAATCGGAAAATTACTGACTTATAGCAAGAAACATTTCAACCGGGCATTTCAATGGAAACAACGCCAGTTGACTCAATGACAGACGTTACGATACAGAGCATAGGTGCTAACCATTCAGCCACGTAAGCTCCCTAAATTTGGCAAATTGCTGACCTACAGCGACAAACATTTCAACCGGGTGAAATTATCAACCGAATATTACAAAACTTTTAAAAATAAGCTTCCCCTGACCAGCATAATCGTTCACAATAAACGTTTCCCCCTAAAAACGGCAAATTGCTGACTTTAAATTGAGAAACTTGACAACAGGGCAAAAAAATCTATTTTATCACTTTTACAGTACCTCTGATTACCAACCGATTATAAAAAAACTTTAAAAATAAAAGAGAAAGAGAGAAATGCGGGTTAACGTCCATTCCACACAAACTAGGACATTTCGGGGCTCACATATATTTTTTAATTTTATTTTAAAACTTCCCTTGCACGTACGGGTCTTTAGGAGTGGGAGGAAACGAAGGACACGGAGAAAACCCACGAGGTTGGACACCATACTCCATGTCACATGGAACCTGGAAATCGAAATGACCCCGGTTGACTCAATGACAGACGTTACGATACAGCGCGCACATGCTAACCATTCAGTTATTCAGCCTCCCTAAAATCGGGAAATTGCTGACTTATAGCAAGAAACATTTCAACCGGGCATTTCAATCGAAACAACGCTAGTTGACTCAATGACAGACGTTACGATACAGAGCGCAGGTGCTAACCATTCAGCCACGTAACCTCCCTAAATTTGGCAAATTGCGGACCAACAGCGAGAAACATTTCAACCGGGCGAAATTTCCTATTTTAACAGTTTAATTTGCACCGAATATTACAAAACTTTTAAAAATAAGCTCCCCCTGACCAGCTTAATCGTTCGCAATAAACGTTTGCCCCTTAAAATCGGCAAATTGCTGACTTTAAAGTGAGAAACGTTACAACCGGGCGAAATTTTCTGTTTTATCACCTTTACAGTACCAGTACCATGGATTACCAACCGATTATTACAAAACTTTAAAAATAAAACAGAAGGAGAGAAATGCGGATTAACGTCTATTCGACACAAACTAGGTCATTTCGGGACTAATATATGTTTTTTAATTTTATTTATAAACTTCCCTTACGCGTATTGGTATTCAGGAGTGGGAGAAAACCGAAGGACACGGAGAAAACCCACGAGGTTGGACACCATACTCCATGTCACGTGCAACATGGAAATCGAAACGACGCCGGTTGACTCAATGACAGACGTTACGACAAAGCGCGCGTATGCTAACCATTCAGTCATTCAGCCTCCCTAAAATCGGGAAATTGCTGACTTATAGCAAGCAACATTTCAACCGGGCGAAATTTTCTGTTTTAGCAGTTTTATTTGCACGGTACATTAATTACCAACCGATTATTACAAAACTTTTGAAAATAAGCTCCAACTGACCAGCTTAATCGTATGCAATAAACGTTTGGCGTGAATTGAAAGTTCTGCACCGAGAAAGTTCATCTCGATTTTCCGGCGTAGTTCCCTCTTGTCAGTGAGGCAGAACGGAGGGCCTGACAAGGACAGCTGTTTAGTCGTTCGGATGGGACGAAAAACCAAGGTCCCGTGTACACATTGAAGTGCACGTAAAATATCCCTAAGCAGTTGGAATTCGATACTGTTGAATAAGCTTTATACGATGAATAATGTGCAAATTGTAGTCACCCACGCTGCATGTTTCGCTTAACAATGACAGGTTGCAGTTTTCAATTCTCGATCCTTTTATTCTTCTACTCCTGATATTTTGGACTGCTGATCGATGGTTTCATATAAAAGACTATCGATAAGACTCTTTGTAGAAGAAGTTCCCAAAAAATATTATATTGATTGAGGAGAAAAGGACCTTTAAAAATGCTCAAAATCGTAAAAATACGACTTTTTGGATTTTCGATCTCTTTTTTCTGCTATCCCTGACATTTAAAAACAATGATACAATGATTTCACACAACGGGCTAGCTATTAGACTCTCGATTGGCAGGAGTTTCACCACCCTCTCTTCATTATAACCGAAGTTATCGTGCCCTAAAGAATCAACAAATCAGCATATTTATCTCTGCTTACCCTAAGCAGAAAATGCTCATCTTTAAACTCAATCATGACATTGACCTAGTGAACGTCTACACCAAGTTTGAACATTCTAGCTTAATTAGAAGGAGAGTTATTGTGTTTCAAAGTCTCGGCCCTTCAAATTGCTACTACTTTTCATATTCACTTCAAAATGGAATCCATCAGTAGACCTAAATCAAAATTCTGCTCCCAGCGATTTTTAGGCCAATCTTCAAGGATTCAGAAAATATAACTCCCGTGTCTGTAAGTAAAATAGCAAAAAAGCCTTAGGGATTTTTCACGTTTCAAGATGTTGGCACTTCCGGTTCGATCGACAAACTTCATATTTTTGAAGTCACATGGGTAAGATCTACTTATATACTAAATTTCATGAAAATCGTACAACTATTAAAGAAGTTGTCAAATTGGTCTAAACTTCGGGTTCGAAATCACAGCGACGAATTTTCGAAATTCGAAAATGTGAAACTGCAGATGAGATTGATTTTTTTCAAGGTATTCAAAGAAAAAAGAATTAGTAATATCGGTCAAAAAATAGCAAAGTTACGACTATGCATTGTCAGTTTTTTCGTTCGTAAAATTCGGTGATTTCGAATTCGCAAAACGTTTTCAAAATATATTTAATCAACAGCCACCACCCATTTTTGGGGAGGGGTAGGTCAAAGTTTCAGAAACATCCTATGGTTAGATTCTGCGAAATCCGATTTGCAGGAAAAACACCAAAAAAAAAAATTAATAATAATCTTAACAGAAACAATAAGCTTTCATATGAAATATGAAAGCTTAACTAGATCTGCTACTGTCCCATGCAGATATGAAAGCTTTCATATTCATCGTCACGTGTCATCGATTATATCAAGTATCTCAAATAAAAGGATAAGAATAACAAACTATCAAAATTGGTCAAAAACTCGCGAAGTGACAAGTCTAAATATAGTATGAAACATTGAGTAATCTGAAAACTAAAGGGAAATAACTGATACTTGTGTTGCTGTAATCGGGATGACTTCCGATTTCAAAACTTTCAGAAAAATGAAATGAAAATGGTAAGAAAACATCGAAAAATTAAATGAGATAACTTTGAACAAAACTAAAACTTTTTGAATCAGGTTGAACTCAATTGTTTGAATATGTACGTTAAATATGTAGATTTGGAAAATTATAAAGACATAATATCAAAATCGGTCAAAAACTCACAAAGTTACAAATTTAAATGTAGTGAGAAACATTGCACCCGGGCAAAAAAATAATCTTTAAACTAAAGGGAAATAACTGAAACTTGTATAGCTGTAATCGGGCTTCCAAGATATGTTATATAATTATGGTTTCCAATATGTTTGGTTATAAGTAGGAAATCGTGACGACTTCTTAAGCATGTTTTAAACAAAGGGTCATAGACTGCAATATACAAGAATGGCACTCTGCAATAAAAAAAAACTGGCCAGAGATTTCTATGCAGAAATTAAATAATTGCTAGAACCAGAAAAATATTTATTCACTATAATAAATAAGCAACATAGAGAAAATGAAATGAAATTGAATGGGGTTTAACGTCCTACTGTTCTGCTCCTACAATGGGCTAATGAAGACGGGCATACGCCATAAAGTGTGCAATGAGGGAAATTTTACCCGGGCAGCGGCGTTACGGCCTACGAGGTTGGTAAGGCGACCATACTCCTTGTCACGTACAACCAAGAAATCGAAACAAGGCCAGTTGACTCAATGACAGACGTTATGATACAGAGCGCACGTGCTAACCATTCAGCTACGCAACCTCCCTAAAATCGGCAAATTGCTGACCTACAGCGAGAAACATTTCAACCGGGCCAAATTTTCTATTTTAACAGTGTAATTTGCACGGTACCTTTAGTTATCAACCGAATATTACAAAACTTTTAAAAATAAGCTCCCCCTGACCAGCTTAATCGTTCGCAATAAACGTTTGCCCCTTAAAATCGACAAATTGCTGACTTTAAAGGGAGAAACATTACAACCGGGCCAAATTTTCTGTTTTATCACTTTAACAATACCTTTGATTACCAACCGATTATTACAAAACTTTAAAAAGAGAAAGAGAGAAATGCGGCCTAACGTCCATTCGACACAAACTAGGTCATTTCGGGACTAACATGTTTTTTTAATTTTATTTAAAAACTCCCCTTGCACGTACTGGTCTTTAGCCGTTGGGAGGAAACCGAAGAACACGGAGAAAACCCACGAGGTTGGACATCATACACCATGTCACGTGCAACCTGGAGATCGAAACGACGCCCGTTGACTCAATGACAAACGTTTCGATACAGCGAGCACATGCTAACCATTCAGCCATCCAGTCTCCCTGAATTCGGAAAATTGCTGACTTACAGCAAGAAACATTTCAACCGGGCTAAATTTTCTGTTTTAACAGTTTAATGTGCACGGTACTTTAATTACCAACCGATTATTACAAAACTTTTGAAAATAAGCTCCAACTGACCAGCTTAATCGTATGCAATAAACGTTTTGCCTGAATTGAAAGTTCTGCACGGAAAAAGTTCATCTCGATTTCCCGGCGTGGTTCCCCTTGTCAGTGAGGCAGAACGGAGGGCCTGACAAGCACAGCTGTCTAGTCCTTCGGATGGGACGAAAAACCAAGGTCCCGTGTACACATTGGAGTGCACGTAAAATATCCCTAAGCAGTTGGAATTCGATACTGTTGAATAAACTCTATACTATGACTAAATGTGTAGATTGTAGTCACCCACACTGCATGTTTCGCTTAACAATGAAAGGGTGCCGTTTTCAATGTTCGATCCTTTTGTTCTTCTACTCCTGATATGTTGGACTGTTGATCGATGGTTTCATATAAAAGACTACCAATAAGACTCTTTGTAGAAGAAGTTCCCAAAAAATAGTATGTTGACTTTACGAGAAAGACCTCTAAACATGCTCCAAATTGTAAAAATACGACTTTTTGTATTTTCAATCTCTTTTTTTCGGCTATCCCTGATATTTAAAAAAAATGATACAATGATTTCACACAACAGGCTAGCTATTAGACTCTCTATTGACAAAAGTTTCACCGCCCTCCCTTCATTATAACCGAAGTTAGCGTGCCCTAAAGAATCAACAAATCAGCATGCTTATCTCTGCTTACCCTAAGCAGAAAATGCTCATCTTTGAACTCAATCATAACATTGACCTAGTGAACGTCTACAACAAGTTTGAACATTCTAGCTTAATTAGAAATGAAATGAAATGAAATGGGGTTTAACGTCCTACTCTTTTGCACCTAACCTGGGCTAATGGAAGACGGGCATACGCCATACAGTGTGCAATGAGGGAAATTTTGCCTGGGCAGCGGCGCTACGGCCTACTCTTATATCGAATTCCAACTGCCAAGGGATCTTTTTACGTGCACTCCAATGCGTACACGGGACCTCAGTTTTTCGTCCCATCCGAACGACTAGGCATCACTGACAAGAGGAAATCACGCCGGAAAATCGAGATGAACTTTCTCGGCCAATGCAGGGATCGAACACCCGACTTCCAGGCTAGCGAACCAGCGCCTTGTCCACTTAGCCACCGTGACTCCCCAAGCTTAATTAGAATGAGAGTTATTGTGCTCCAAAGTCTCGGCCCTTCAAATTGCTTCTATTTTTCATTTTCAATTCAAAATGGTGACTCCCGGTTGACCTAAATCAGAATTGTATTTGCGACATTTTTAGGCCTTCCTACAAGGATTCAGAAAATATAACTCCCGAGTCTGTAAGTAAAATAGCAAAAAAGCCTTATTGATTTTTCACGTTTAAAGATGGCGGCACTTCCGGTTCGATCGATAAACTCCATATTTTGTGTACGAATCAGTAATTCCTTGTCTAGTATCGAAAAAAAAAACTAGGTCATTCTGACCTATATTTCGACGATTTTTTTGAAAACTTTGATCCTTAATTTCACCAAGGGGATATAAGTTAGAAAATTTCTAAAGTCATTTTTCATGTCGCATCATTAAGGTCTACTTACATATTAAATTTCATGAAAATCGTACAACTACTAAAGAAGTTGTCGAGTTGGTGTAAACTTCCGGTTCGAAATCACAGCGACGAATTTTCGAAATTCGAAAATCCGAAATTGCAGATTTGAAGTAAATGTCTTAGGATACTCAAAGAAAAAAGAATTAGTAAAATAGATCAAATAGTCACAAAGTTACAGCATTGTAGGTCAAATGCATTCGTTCGTAAAATTCGGTGATTTCGGATTCGTAAAACGTTTTGAAAATACATTTAATCAAGGTTCGCACCCCATTTTTTTTTGGGGGGGGGGGGGGTAGGTCAAAATTTCAGAAAGATCCTATGGATAGATTCTGAGAAATCCGATTTGCAGAAAACACACAAAAAAAAAATAATAATAATAACTAGACCTGCATGCAGGAATGACGGGTTTCACTGGTGCCATGTTACCTTTGAACTTGAACTTGTGTCAATTTCGGTGCCACGTTAGTCTTGAACATATGTCACTTCCGGTACCAATGAAACCAATATACAGGTTTCCACATAAGAATTGCACACATCAAATAAAATGGAAACAGAATCAAACAAATCCAGCAATATCATTTCATTTTATACATTTGTTACATGTAATTGATCCTGACAAAATTACAGTACTTCCGGTGATAATGTAAATGTTCCATTAGTTTTATGAAATCAGAAATGGCATAAGGCATCACATGGTGAAAATTTTATGTAAATCGAATAATAATTGCCACTTTTATAGACCAAAAACCTTGAAAAGTGACGTGTAGAAAATCGTCTATTTCTCGGCAACCGTACAAGTTAGAAACCATTTTTTGGTATTTATATGACCGTATGGGTTTAATCTATTTGTTGATTGGAATCAAATATCATAATTGTATAAACATTACAAATCAGACTCATTTGAATAAAATATCGGCTTTGAAGGCTTAAAATACAGTTTTTGCCAAAATGACGTTACTTCCGGTGATAATGAAAACTTTAAATTAGTTTTTTAACATCGTCTATGACATTAGGCTTCAAAGGGTGAAAATTTTATGAAAATCGAATAATAATTGACACTTTTATGGGCCAAAAACCTTCAAAAGTGACTTTTAGAAAATCGCCTATATCTCGGCAACCGAACAAGTTAGAAACAATTTTATGATATCTTTTTGACCGTATGAGTTTTGTTAATATGTGAATTTAAACCAAAAATTAATTTTATTATTATATGTGACATAATTTTTGGTTGAAAAAAATATCGATTTTAAAAGTTAAAAATTGAGTTTTTGACTAAATAACGTCACTTCCGGTGTCAATTTTAAATAGTAATCAACATGATATGACGCAGACTTGCTTTTTGAATCAAATGATGTCACTTTTGTGAATATCCATTAATAATTGACTATTTTACAGGCAAAATTACGAAAACAGTGACTTATGCAAAACTGCCCATTTCTCGGCAACTGCTTATTTTAGAAACTAATTTTAACATACATTCCCTTCGTATGGATTATAGTTACAGGTTTATAAAAGTTAAGTAAAAATATTTTAAAATCTGAAAAGCCTGAATGGGTTGTAAATAGGTCAATTTTACGCCTTTTTTCACCTCTTAATCCAATTTGCTAGAAAATGAAATAGAAATTAAAAAAACTGCTTCCGCCATTTTTTGCGCCTTGAAAGGACACACTCTTTGAGTCATATAATTTTTCCAAAAAATAATATTTGTTTAAGAAGAAGGAAACTAACCGTCAAAATTGTAGTTTTTGGTAAAATTATGCCACTTCCGGTGCCGACAGATAACACTTTTGGTAATAAAAAAAATGACAATTGAGACAACGAAGCATATGAACTTTGTTTTATACAAATCGAACAATAAAAATTTAATCTAGGACTGAAAAAGTGAATTAGCCAATGGCGGCCAAGGAAAATTACTGCGACAAATTTTTTTAACATTTTTGCGCTCGTCAGACGACTCTTTAATTCTGTGCACAACACGACTAAAAAATATTTATAAATAAAAAAGTTTTTTGTAAAATTTTAAATTTTCGAAATTTGGCGCCTAATATCTTCGAAGATTTGCCGAAAATCAAAAATCGAAAGTAGCGTAGCTATGTGCCCTGTCTCCGGCTATGCCAAAATGTATCGAAAGTTAAAATCCAATGATTATTGTTAAAATTACTGCAATATTTTCAAAAACGATAACTTCGGTGATTTCGGACATTTCGCATTGTCGCAGAACGTTCACAATAGCTTTATCCTCTAAGTCACACCCACTTTCCCAGTAAAACCGAAGAAATCGTAACGATGCGACACGTAGTTGCTGAGATCTATTCAAATTGGAATCTGAATAATAATAATAATAATAATAATAACTAGACCTGCAAGCAGCACTGAACCGGCTTTCAGGAATCATACAGGAAGTTCATTATACCCTAACCGATCCATTGAGCTACCAAACTATACTTTAATTGTTTTGCTTCAGTGACACCTTCTATCATATGTAAAAGTAATATTTGCTGGCGAAAAGACCGATCAAAATTGTAAATTATGGCAAAATTACGTCACTTCCGGTGCCGAAAGAAATTTTTATAGGTGAAAAATAAGTCGAAAATTCGCAACATACAAAATACAAACTTTGTTTTATACATATCGGGCAATAAATAATCAACCTATAACCCATAAACTGAAATTAAGAAGGTATAAAACTTAAAAGTGACACTGGGAAAATTGGCTATTATTCGACAAGGGAACATGCTAGAAGCCTTTTCTTGATATCAATATGATGGTATTGATTCAATCTTACTGCCCATTAGAGTCAGACGTTATAAAGTTAAACGAATAATAAATATAAATCCCTTCAAAAAAATGTTTGTTTTGAGGGCTAAAAATATGTTTTTTGCAAAAATTACATTACTTCCGGAGATATTGAAAATGTTAATTTAGTTCATAGAAGTCATAAATGGCATAAGGCATCAAATGGTAAAAAAATGATAAAAATCGAATAATAATTGACACTTTTATAGACCAAAAACCTTGAAAAGTGACTTATAGAAGATCGCCTATTTCTCTGTAACCGTACAAGTTAGAAACCATTTTGTGGTATCCGTATGGTCGTATGGCTTCATTCTATTCGTTGATGGGAATCAAATATCATAATTTCAAGAATATTATAAGGCAGACTCATTTGAATAAAATATTTGTTTTTTAAGTTAAAAATACAGTTTTTGCCCAAATGACGTCATTTCCGGTCACAGTGAAAATGTAAAATTGGCTTGACCTAGTCCAAATTGGCATTAAGCATCAAATGGAAAAAAATATTGCAAATCGAATAATAATTCACTCTTTTATAGGCAAAATAACGTGAAAAGTGATGCATGCAAAATTGCATATTTCTCGGCAACTGCTCATATTACAAACTAATTTGCGCATACATTCTCTTCGTCTGGATTATTGCTACGAGTTTGTGAAAATTACAAATAAATATTTCAAAATATGAAGACGCTGAATGAATTGTAAATAACTGAATTTTACACTTTATTTTACATTTTATTCGAAATTGCCCGAAAATGAAATTGAAATTAAAAAAATCTGAGCTAAGGATTTTGTGCACCTTTGCAGGGTGCATCCTTTTAGTTATATCAGTTTTGAAAAAAAATAATATTTGCTTTCAAAAAGTGGTACTGAACGGTCAAAATTGTAGTTTTTGTTAATATTACGTCACTTCCGTTGCCGCCAGAAAAATTTCACCGTAACAAAAAAAATTACAATTGGGACCACGGAGCATATGAACTTTGTTTTATACAAATCGAACAATAAATAATTTTTCTGGGTACAAAAAACTAAATTAGCCGATGGCGGCTAACGCAAATTACCGAGACAATTTTTTTTCTCATTTCTGCTCAAGTAGGATGATATTTTTAACCCTGTGTAAAATATAATCAAAAAATATTCATAAATAAAAAAGGTTTTCGTAAAAAAATTAATTTTTTTCAAAATATCGGACATTTTTTCGACTACTTCCGGTTTTATGATCGTTGTCGTGATAGCTTTACGAAGTTCTTTGGATAATTAACTTTCTGTACCAGAAGTGTCAGAAACATCCATTGAGTAGTTTTGGAAAAAAAGATAACTTAAAGTGCGTTTCCAAAAATTTAACGATTTTTCAATTTTTTTCAAAGTTTGAGGCCATTTTTGGACCATTTATATTATTTCAATGCTTTTCATTTTGGATTCACTATATAGACAACCGATAGGACTTTGAGTAAGAAAAGTTTAAGAAAAATCTGCGGCGTCGTTTTCGAGAAAAGGGCGTCCCAGAATGTTAAAAAATCGGAAAATACTAGATTTTTGTTATACAATAATTTATTTCCTTACCATCGAAATCGTATTATTTAGATACCATATGATGGTCCATTAATAGGGCTATCCAGCGACACTTTAGTTCTTTTGGTCCGCTATTACCTAAGGGAGAAATCAAGTTTCTCGCAAGTGCGACAATGTTTTTAACCTTTTTTTTCATTTTTTGAATACTTCTGGTATGGTTATTATTGTCGGAATAGTTTTAATAGCCGGTTTGGGCACTAAAATAGCCACGGGGCTCTGTAATGATATATTACATTATCTGATCAGATAAAATGCCTCTGAGAAATCCTATGTTCAAAAGTGCCAAAAATGCAAAAAATTTAAAATATCGAAAATTAAATTTCAATAACTACATACATATTATACATCGTTAGAATCGTAATTAGGTCAGCTATCTGAATATACAACCTTTTTTTGAAAATCTCTTCAAATAAAAAAATAGTAGAGCATTTTCCAAAATTTCACGATTTTTCGACTTTTTTTGATTTTCAGTCCGTTATTTCACCTATTCCAGACATTTCAAAGTCGTAATGGAATGTTTCGTACTTCAGACTACCACAAGGTCTCTCGATAGAGAAAGTTTCATAAAAATCGCTGGAGTAGTTTTGGAGATACAGGCGTCCAAAAATGCTAAAAATCAGAAAATACTTGATTTTCAGCGTGCCATATTTTGCTGCCTGTTCATAGTATCCGTAAGAATTTGGTATCATACGATAGTGAAATCCCAGTGCAGTCCAATGGTACCCTAATTTCTTTAATCCATTTATATCGGACGGAGAAATCGCGTTTTTCCCCAAAATACCCATTTTTTGCATTTTTTTCAAAATATCCGACATTATTTCGACCACTTCCGGTGTACAGATTATTGTTGAAATTGCTTTATTCCTTGCAATGGTCATTTGGCTTCATGCCTCGGAAATTTCAGAAACGTCAATTTGGCCATAAAACGGAACCCGAGCTCACAAAATGGGTAGAAAATTCGAAAAAAATCGAAAAATAAAGGGCGATAACTCTGAATGAAACTTATATTACTGGAATCGGATGGACTTCAGGTATCCAAAAATGTAGGTCAAATTTCAAAATTTTGAAAAATAACAAAAATTGTCTCGCAAACAACATGTTTTCAATTTTCGAACGATAAAAGTCATAGACGAATGTTCGAAATTGAAAAATGTGAGATAGCCATTGTCTCAGAAAAGATTCAGGGATTCCAAAAATGTAATTTGTTTGAAAATGGATAAAGAATTGACGAAACTATGGCCGATTTTCAATTTTTAGACAACGTGCAAAGTTCGGTCACTTCCGGTATGCGCAGAAATTTCAAAAATATTTTATCAAGTAGCCACCACATGGTTTCCCAATAGAAAATCTAATTCCAGGTCGATATCAGTTTTCGATCATGGAGATCTAGGCCCCCGCGGTAAATAATAATAATAATAATAACTAGACCTGCAAGCAGCACTGAACCGGCTTTCAGGAATCATACAGGAAGTTTCTTATACCATAGCCGATCCATTGAGCTACCAAACTATACTTTAGTTGTTTTGCTTCAGTGACACCCTCTATCATATGTAAAAGTAATATTTGCTGGCGAAAAGACCGGTCAAAATTGTAAATTATGGCAAAATTACGTCACTTCCGGTACCGAAAGATATTTTTATAGGTGAAAAATAAGTCGAAAATTCGCAACACACAAAATACAAACTTTGTTTTATACATATTGGGCAATAAATAATTACCCTATAACCCATAAACTGAAATTAAGAAGGTAAAAAACTTAAAAGTGACCCTGGGAAAATTGGCTATTATTCGACAAGGGAACATGCTAGAAGGCTTTTTTTGATATCAATATGATGGTATTGATTCAATCTTACTGCCCATTAGAGTCAGACGTTATCAAGTTAAACGAATAATAAATATAAATCCCTTCAAAAAAATGTTTGTTTTGAAGGCTAAAAATACGTTTTTTGCAAAAATTACTATACTTCCGGTGATATTGAAAATGTTAACTTAGTTCATAGAAGCCATAAATGGCATAAGGCATCTAATGGTAAAAAAATTATAAAAATCAAATAATAATTGAGACTTTTATAGACCAAAAACCTTGAAAAGTGACTTATAGAAGATCGCCTATTTCTCTGTAACCATACAAGTTAGCAACCATTTTGTGGTATCTGTATGGTCGTATGGCTTCATTCTATTCGTTGATGGGGATCAAATATCATAATTTTAAAAATATTATAAGGCACACTCATTTGAATAAAATATTTTTTTTTTGGTTAAAAATACAGTTTTTGCCCAAATGACGTCATTTCCGGTCACAGTGAAAATGTAAAATTGACTTGACCTAGTCCAAATTGGCATTAGGCATCAAATGGAAAAAAAATATTGCAAATCGAATGATAATTCACTCTTTTATAGGCAAAATAACGTGAAAAGTGATGCATGCAAAATTGCATATTTCTCGGCAACTGCTCATATTACAAACTAATTTTCGCATACATTCTCTTCGTCTGGATTATTGCTACGAGTTTATGAAAATTACAAATAAATATTTCAAAATATGAAGACGCTGAATGAATTGTAAATAACTGAATTTTACACTTTATTTTACATTTTATTCGAAATTGCCCGAAAATGAAATTGAAATTAAAAAATCTGAGCTAAGGATTTTGTGCATCTTTGCAGGGTGCATCCTTTTAGTTATATCAGTTTTGAAAAAAAAATATTTGCTTTCAAAAAGTGGTACCGAACTGTCAAAATTGTAGTTTTTGTTAATATTACGTCACTTTCGTTGCCGACAGAAAAATTTTACCGTAACAAAAAAAATTACAATTGGGACCACGGAGCATATGAACTTTGTTTTATACAAATCGAACAATAAATAATTTTTCTGGGTACGAAAAACTAAATTAGCCGATGGCGGCTAACGCAAATTACCCTGACAATTTTTTTTCCTCATTTCTGCTCAAGTACGATGATATTTTAACCCTGTGTAAAATACCATCAAAATATATTCATAAATAAAAAAGCTATTCGTAAAAAAAATATTTTTTTTCAAAATATCGGACATTTGTTCGACTACTTCCGGTTTTACGATCATTGTCGCGATAGCTTTACGAAGTTCTTTCGATACTTAACTTTCTGTACCAGAAGTGTCAGAAACATCCATTGAGTAGTTTTGGAAAAAAAGATAAATTAAAGAGCGTTTACAAAAATTTAATGATTTTTCAATTTTTTTCAAAGTTTGATGCCATTTTTGGACCACCTATATTATTTCAATGCTTTTCATTTTGGATTCACTATATAGACAGCCGATAGGACTTTGAGTAAGAAAAGTTTAAGAAAAATCTGCGGCGTCGTTTTCGAGAAAAGGGCGTCTCAGAATGTTAAAAAATCGGAAAATATTAGATTTTTGGCATACAATAATTTATTTCCCTACCATCGAAATCGTATTATTTAGATACCATATGATGGTCCATTAATAGGGCTTTCCAACGACCCTTTAGTTCTTTTGGTCCGCTATTACCTAAGGGAGAAATCAAGTTTTTCGCAAGTGCGACAATGTTTTTAACCTTTTTTTTTCATTTTTTGAATACTTCCGGTATGGTTATTATTTTCGGAATAGTTTTAATAGCCGGTTTGGGCACTAAAATAGCCACAGGGCTCTGTAATGATATATTGCATTATCTGATCAGATAAAATGCCCCTGAGAAATCCTATGTTGAAAAGTGCCAAAAATGCAAAACATTTAAAATATCGAAAATTAAATTTCAATAACTACATACATATTATACATCGTTAGAATCGTAATTAGGTCAGCTATCTGAATATACAATCTTTTTTTGAAAATCTCTCAAAATAAAAAAATAGTAGAGCATTTTCCAAAATTTCACGATTTTTCGACTTTTTTCGATTTTCAGTCCGTTATTTCACCTATTCCAGATATTTCAAAGTCGTAATGGAATGTTTCGTACACAAGACTACCACAAGGTATCTTCATACAGAAAGTTTCATAAAAATCGCTGGAGTAGTTTTCGAGATACAGGCGTCCGAAAATGCTAAAAATCAGAAAATACTTGATTTTTAGCGTGCCATATTTTGCTGCCTGTTCATAGTATCCGTATGAATTTGTTATCATACGATAGTACAATCATAGTGCAGTCCAGTGGTACCCTAATTTCTTTAATCCATTTATATCGGGCGGAGAAATCGCGTTTTCCCCCAAAATATCCATTTTTTTCATTTTTTTCAAAATATTGCACATTATTTCCACCACTTCCGGTTTAAGGATTTTTGTCGAAATTGCTTTATTCGTTGGTATTGGACTATAACTTCATGTTCCAGAAGTTTCAGAAACGTCAATTCTGCCATAAAACGAAACCCGAGCTCACAAAATGGGAAGAAAATTCGAAAAAAATCGAAAAATAAAGGGCGATAACTCTGAATGAAACTTATATTGCTGGAATCGCATGAACTTCAGGTATCCAAAAATGTAGGTCAAATTTGAAAATTTTGAAAAATAACAAAAATTGTCTCGTAAACAACATGTTTTCAATTTTCGAACGCTAAAAGTCATAGACGAATGTTCGAAATCGAAAAATGTGAGATAGCCACTGTCTAAGAAAAGATTCAGGAATTCCAAAAAGGTAATTTGTTTGAAAATGGATAAAGAATTGACAAAACTATGGCCAATTTTCAATTTTTAGACAAAATACAAAGTTCGGTCACTTCCGGTATGCGCAGAAATTTCAAAAATATTTTATCAAGTAGCCACCACATGGTTTCCCGATAGAAATTCTAATTCCAGATCGATATCAGTTTTCGATCATAGAGATCTACGCTCCCGCGGTAAATAATAATAATAATAATAATAATAATTTTAGTAATCTCAATAGGCTTTCAGACGAAAGTCTGAAAGCCTAATAATAATAATAATTTTAGTAATCTCAATAGGCTTTCAGACGAAAGTCTGAAAGCCTAATAAGAATAATAATTTTAACAAAAACAATAGTGTTTCACACAAGCTACGCAGTGTGAAACCCTAATAACTTTAACAGAAACAATAATAATAATAATAATAACCCGGAAGTAAAATATCGCACGCTGAAAATCAAGTATGTTCTGATTTGGAGCGTTTTTAGACGCCTTTATCTCGAAAACTGCTCCAGCGATTTATCTTAACATTTCTCTATCGAGAGTCCTTTCGGTGGTCTTTAGCATGAAGCCATCCATTAAAACCTTCAAATAATTGGAATAGGACCAAAAACGGACTGAAAATCGAAAAAAGTCGAAAAATTGTGAAATTTTTGAAAATGTTCTACTATTTTTTTATTTTAAGAGATTTTGAAAAAAAAGATATATATTTAAAAAGCTGACCTAATTACGATTCTAATGATGTATAATATGTATGCAGTTATTAAATTTTATTTTGAATATTTTGACATTTTTACATTTTTAACACTTTTGAACATATGATTTCTCAGATGTATTTTATTTGATCGTATAGTGTAGTATATCATTAGAGAGCCCTGTTCTTCCCATGCAAACTCAAAAACTGGATGTGAAAACTACTCGACAATGATTCGTATACCGGAAGAAGTTCAAAAAACGAAGAAAAATGTATAAAAGATAAAAAAAAAATTGGAGTTCTTGCCAAAAGTTCGAATTCTCCGTCACATATTAGCGGACAAAAACAATTAAAGTGTCGTTGGATAGTTCCATTAATAGACGATCGTATAACATCTAAATAACACGAATTTGATTCTTAGGAAATAAATTATGGTACGCCGAAAACTAAGTATTTTCCGTTTTGGAGCATTCTGAGACGCCTTTTTTCTCGAAAACGACGCCTACGATTTTTCTAAAATATTTTTTACTAAGAGTCCCATCGATGGTCTTAGAGTGTGCATCCAAAATTAAAAGCATTGAAATATTATAGGTGGTCCGAAAATGGCCTCAATCTGTGAAAAAAGTTGAAAAATCATTAAATTACTGAAAATGCTTTTTTTTTTTTATCTTTTTTTCGAAAATTACTCAATGAATAATGTTTCTGACATTTCTGGTACAGGAAGTTAGGTATCTTATCAACTTGTTAAAGCTATTCCGACAATGATCGAAAAACCGGAAGTAGTCGAAAAAATCTCCGATATTTTGAATTTTTACAGAAAACTTTTTTATTTATGAATATTTTTTGATGGTAGTTTACAGAGAGTATCACCCTACTTGAGCAGAAGTGAGAAAGAATTTTGTCTCGGTAATTTTCTTTAGTCGCCATTGGCTAATTTAGTTTTTCGTGCCTAGATTAATTATTTATTGTTCGATTTTTATAAAACAAAGTGCATATGCTCCGTGGTCCCCATTGTAATCTTTTTTGTTACCGTGACATATTTCTGCAGGCAACGGAAGTGGCGTAATATTAACAAAGATAGGCTGGCACTGCCAGGCAGGATACGCCCACATTTTCGAAAGATGGATAGAGAACAAGCAATACCGAAAGTGATTTTTCCTACATTAAGTTAGAATTTGATATGTGCAAATATCGAAATGAATTAAGATCTTTGGGATATAAAGGTTTATTTCAGTAGGCTTCAAATTCGACTGGGGATCATGTTGCTAAGTGGGTAAGATGCTGGCTCGGTAGCCTTAAGGTTGGGTGTTTGATCCCTGCATTGGGTGACAAAGTTCATCTAGATTTTCTGGCGTGGTTTCCCCTTGTTAGTGATGAAGGATGGATGGCCTGACAAGAACAGTTGTCAATTTTGGTCCGATTTTCACAAAATTAGACCCCAACCTTCATTACGATGTAACGGTGATATAATCAAACTGTTTTTTTTAAATGGGATAATAATTCTGACCCCAGAGGGACCACAAGCTAAAAAAAGGTCATTTTTCGTACAATCAGGGGCCATAATTCAGGAAGTTACAATCCGATATGCACAAATATCGAAAGGAACTAAGATTGTTAGGTTGTAAACATGTGTTTCAAGTTTCATCAAAATTGAATGAAGATTGTGACCTCTACAGAGATCACAACCTTGATATACCATATTTTTACACTTTTCGCGTACAAGCGGCAGCCATTTTTTCAGTCAATTTTGGTCCGACTTTCACGAAATTCGACCTCGACCTTAATTACGATGTAACGGTGATATAATCAAACGGTTTTTTAAATGGGATAATAATTCTGACCTTCAGAGGGACCACAAGCTAAAAAAGGTCATTTTTCGGACAATCAGGAGCCATAATTCAGGAAGTTACGATCCAATGGGCGCAAATATCGAAAAGAACCAAGATCTTTGGGTTATAAACATGCATGTCAAGTTTCATCAAAATCGGTTCAAAATTGTGACCTCTATAGGGTCCACAACCTTGATATAACATATTTTCACACTATAATCGCGTACAAACGGCGGCCATTTTGTCTGTCAATTTTGGTCCGATTTTCATGAAATTTTACCTCAATCTTCATTACCATGTAACGGTGATATAATCAAACGGTTTTTTTAAATCGGATAATAATTTTGACCTCCAGTGGGACCACAAGCTAAATAGAGTGATTTTTCGTACAATCAGGGGCCATAATTTAGTAAGTTACAAATCAATGAGCAAAAACATCGAAAGAAATTAAGATTTTTGGGTTATAAACATGCATGTCAAGTTTCATCAAAATCGGTTCAAAATTGTGACCTCTATAGGGTCCACAACCTTGATATAACATATTTTCACACTATTCGCGTACAAACGGCGGCCATTTTGTCCGTCAATTTTGGTTCGATTTTCACGAAATTCGCACTCAACCTTCATTACCATGTAACGGTGATATAATCAAACGGATTTTTAAAACGGATAATAATTTTGACCTCCAGAGAGACCACAACCTAAAAAGGGCAATTTTTCGGACAATCAGGGGCCATAATTCAGGAAGTTACGATCCGATGGGTGCAAATATCGAAAGGAACCAAGATCTTTGGGTTATAAACATGCATGTCAAGTTTCATCAAAATCGGTTAAAAATTGTGACCTCTATAGGGTCCACAACCTTGATATAACATATTTTCACACTATTCGCGTACAAACGGCGGCCATTTTGTTTGTCAATTTTGTTCCGATTTTCACGAAATTTGAACTCGACCTTCATTACCATGTAACGGTGATATAATCAAACGTTTTTTTAAATCGGATAATAATTTTGACCTCCAGAGGGACCACAAGCTAAAAAGGGCGATTTTTCGGACAATCAGGGGCCATAATTAAGGAAGTTACGATCCGATGGGTGGAACTATCGAAAGGAACCAAGATTTCGGGGTTGTAAACATGCATGTCAAGTTTCATCACAATCATTCCAAAATTGTGACCTCTATAGGGTCCACAAGCTAATAACGTGATTTTTCGTACAATCAGGGGCCATAATCCACGAAGTTTTGATCCGATACATGCCAATATCGAAAGCAGCCGAGATCTTTTGGGGATAAACCTATATTTAAAGTTTCGTCAAAATCGGATACGAATTGTGACCTGTAGAGAGTCCACAAACAAATTGTGGAGGGACGGACGTCCGGACGGACAGGGGCGAAGACATAATACGTCCACATTGAAAATGTGGGCGTATAAAAACTAAAATTTTGACAGTTCAGTACCACTTTTTGAAAGTAAATATTATTTTTTTCGAAATCTGATATAGCAAAAAGGATGCGTGCTGTAAAGGGGCACAAATCGTTAGCTCAGATTTTTTAATTTCAATTTCATTTTCGGGCAATTTCGAATAAATGTAAAAAAAATAGGTTTCCAGGCAACGAAACATACGCCCACACAGCAGCCAAATCGTCTGGGCAGTCAACAAGAGTTGTCGCATATTAAGGAATTATCAGAAAATCATTAGAATTTGTTTGGTTTTTATAATCAAACGTTTTTTTTTTTTTTAAATCAGATAATAATTGTGACCTCCAGAGGCACAACAAGCTAAAAAGGGTGATTTTTCGTACAATCAGGGGACATAATTCAGGAAGTAATGACCCGATGGGCGCAAATATCGAAAGGAACCAAGATCTTTGGGTTATAAACATACATGTCAAGTTTCATCAAAATCGATTCAAAATTGTGACCTCTATAGGGTCCACAACCTTGATATAACATATTTTCACACTATTCGTGTACAAACGGCGGCCATTTTGTCCGTCAATTCTAGTCCGATTTTCACGTAATTCAAACTCTCTCTTCATTACCATGTAACGGTGATATAGTCAAACGTTTTTTTAAATCGGATAATAATTTTGACCTCCAGAGGGACCACAAGCTAAAAAGGGCAATTTTTCGGACAATCAGGGGCCATAATTCAGGAAGTTACGATACGATGGGCGCAAATATCGAAAGGAACCAAGATCTTTGGGTTATAAACAAACATGTCAAGTTTCATCAAAATCGATTCAAAATTGTGACCTCTATAGGGTCCATAACCTTGATATAACATTTTCACACTATTCGTGTACAAACGGCGGCCATTTTGTCCGTCAATTCTAGTCCGATTTTCACGTAATTCAAACTCTCTCTTCATTACCATGTAACGGTGATATAGTCAAACGTTTTTTTAAATCGGATAATAATTTTGACCTCCAGAGGGACCACAAGCTAAAAAGGGCAATTTTTCGGACAATCAGGGGCCATAATTCAGGAAGTTACGATCCGATGGGCGCAAATATAGAAAGGAACCAAGATCTTTCGGTTATAAACATACATGTCAAGTTTCATCCAAATCGGTTCAAAATTGTGACCTCTATAAGGTCCACAACCTTGATATAACATATTTTCACACTATTCGCGTACAAATGGCGGCCATTTTGTCCATCAATTTTGGTCCAATTTTCACAAAATTTGAACTCAACCTTCATAACCATGGAACGGTGATATAATCAAACGTTTTTTTAAATCGGATAACAATTTTGACCTCCAGAGGGACCACAAGCTAAAAAGGGCGATTTTTCGGACAATCAGGGGCCATAATTCAGGAAGTTACGATCCGATTGGTGCAAATATCGAAAGGAACCAAGATCTTTGGGTTTTAAACATGCATTTCAAGTTTCATCCAAATCGGTTCAAAATTGTGACCTCTACACTGTTCACAACCTTGATATAACATATTTTCACACTATTCGCGTACAAATGGCGGCCATTTTGTCCGTCAATTTTGGTCCGATTTTGACGAATTTCGAACTCAACCTCCATAACCATGGAACGGTGATATAATCAAACGGTTTTTTAAATCGGATAACAATTTTGACCTCCAGAGGGACCACAAGCTAAAAAGGGCGATTTTTCGGACAATCAGGGGCCATAATTCAGGAAGTTACGATCCGATTGGCGCAAATATCGAAAGGAACCAAGATATTAACTTTAGCCTCTAGAGCGTCCACAAGCAATTTTGGACGCCGGACCAACGGACGGACGGGGGCGACAACAATATACGACCACATACGACGGACGGACGGACCGACGGACGGACGGGGGCGACAACATTATACGACCACATTTCAATGTGGGCGTATAAAAATAAATCAGAGTTCACAAATTTGGAGCTCAGTATTTGATTTACCAAATTCAGTGAAAAGTAGACCCTTAAAACAGGTATGTTGTAACAAATTTAATACTTACAGATAAAAAAAACCCATATAGTGCATGTTATTTGTGATCTTAAGGAACATTAAGTATATTTTAACTGACAGTTCTTGCCACACTGACCACAGATGCATTTTAAGTACTTGTACTTTTAATGCTTATAACAAAATTTCTAACTACTTAGATTCATCAACAGATCAAATTAAAATTAACAATTCAATTTCCGTAACCGAATAAAACGAGATGGATCTATTCTCAATTTTATTGAACGCATTGCCATAGCACGACTGAAATGGCGTGGAGCTTTAACAGTTTCATTACAACTGTCAAAATTTGCTTCTATGGAAGTAATAACACCAAATAATACTCCAAGAACCAAAAATAATATTATAAATAATGTATATTGTGTCACTGATGGATTTGGTGTGCCTTCCATTTCCCGTAAATTTGCTTGAGCTGGTTGGAATCCTGGATTTAATTCTAAAGCTTGTCGAAAATGTAAAGATGCTTCCTGAAAATGTCCATAAGCTTTGAGGATTTCTCCTAAAGTAAAATGTTGAAGCCATGAATTTTGATCTGCAGTTTGCATGAGTAATGAACGCCTAGTTAAATATATTGCGTCATCTAAGTATTGTAGATTGAATAAAACTCGTGCCAGGTTTAGTAAAACATCTGAATTTTGTGATGATAAAGTCAAAGCTTTTCTAAAACACTCTATAGACAACTGTGTGTTTCCCTTAATTCTCCAAAAATTTCCTATTTGATTGTGAACCTGTGCTGATTTTGGTCTCTGGAAAAAAACAAAAAAAAAATCACACAATAAATTTGTAGAAAAAATTCTGACACAATTGCATACTAATGTGCGACCTCCACAAAACCAGTCACATGTCTCAATTTTTAAAAACTGTGATTTCATGCTTATGTTCTAGGGGAACGCAACTGCTTTCTGTTGATACATAAATTATGCAAACACAAAAAAATGACTGGGTTATGGCTATCTGAAGTTTCCATACCTGTAGTGCTGCCAAATGCAAAATAATGAGAAATTTGCATTTTAAAATAGCCAAAATAAATCCCATAGCGACACATATAACTATTGCATACTTCAAAATGAAATTTTGTGCATATCAAAGTGTGTGTTGTACCAACATTTGTACAAAATTTTATCAACATTTTCCTTTAGTAACATATGTGACCCGACATGGCATACTGAGTCGGGATGAGGAAATTTTGAACAAATATAAGTTTTGAGAAAAGGCAAGTTAAAGATTTGGGGGGGATTCCATGTCAAGTGTACACAAGGTTCCGACATGACCATCACAGATTTTAATGATTTTTGGTGTGCATGTTAACCATAATAAAAAAAACGTAATGTGCAAAATTTTAGCACTGGGGGCCCCATAGGGGCATCCCGAAATTTGGGCCTTTTCCGCTGACCTTCAAACTTTGAAAATCCATAACTTCGCCCCTAGTTATCCTACTTAAATGGAATTGGTATCAAATTGTTCAGAAAAGAGATCTTTCTAATGACCACAAACATGAACACGACAGAACAAATTTCAGGCAGATCTTGTTGACCTTGACCTTTGAAACCACACCCACTGAAAAGGGGCAGATTCGATTTGGCCAATTCTTCGGGAAATCAAACCGGGATCACCATTGGAACAGATTTTCGGAGCCGGACAAGTCAGGTGCTATACAGTTATTTAAGTACACAACGACCTAATCACCACGACATAACGTCGTAACATCCGATATGTACGGAGCCCCTTAAGTGCACGATTCCACTCTTATATAATTTTTTCGTACATGATTCCACTCTTATATAATTATTTCGTTTAAACGAAATATTAATTCGTTTAAACGAAATATTAATTCGTTTAAACGAAATATTATTTCGTTTAAACGAAATATTAATTCGTTATAACGAAATAATTAATTCGTTATAACGAAATAACTAATTCGTTTAAACGAAATAATTAATTCGTTTTAACGAAATAATTAATTCGTTTTAACGAAATAATAATTCGTTTAAACGAAATAATAATTCGTTTAAACGAAATATTATTTCGTTAAAACGAAATATTATATCGTTATAACGAAATATTATTTCGTTTAAACGAATTAATATTTCGTTAAAACAAAGATCCCTTGGCAGCTGCAATTTCATATAAGTGTAGGCTGTAGCGATTTTGTTTGGGCAAAACATCCCCCAAAGCACAATATTTGGCGTATGCCCATCTTCAATAGCCCAGTCAAACTCAAAGCAGAACAGTAGGACGTTTAAGCACATTTCATAAGGGTATACACCCTATCGATTTGTTAGTGTTACGTGACTTGCCGTTCCAGCGAAATGAATGTTGGGTGGTCTAGTGGTGCGCCATTGGGTCAAGGGGCGTTGTATCGGTTGACTGCATGTACGTGACAAGAAGTATGACTGCTTGTACATCCTCGTGGGTCTTCAGTTTCATCCCAATGCTAAATACCCCTACGCGAAAGCGGATTACATGTGTTAGTCCCGAAATGACCTAGTTTGTGTCTCTGTTCCAAGATTACCGACTCAAACCCACCGCAAATTGATCAAGTTTTTTGTTTTTTGTTTTTTTTTAACATCTTTTATTTTCAAATTTGGTGTTTTGAGCATTTGGGTGTACACTGGACTTCGTTTGTTCGTCCAGTCCGAACTTGACAGCTCTCCTTTTCAGGCCCTCCGTCCTGCACCACTGACAAAAACCAGATGAACTTTCTTGACAGCTCTCCTTGTCAAGCCCTCCGTCCTGCATCACTGATAAAAACCAGATGAACTTTTTCCGCCAACACCGGGAACGTACCAGCGACCTCTAAAGCTTGTGAACCCAATGGTTAATTCCCTAAAATATATGTTAAAAACTATAGGGTTCACAGGGTTTTCGTAAGGGGGATAATGTTTGGGAACTGGGTCTCTGGAGAAGTAGGTAGCGGAAACGATAGGATCCGTTCTCTCATTAACCCCAATGCTTCACACCAATATATGAAGAAAATAAAAACTGATTTGAAGTGTATCCTCACAATAGGGGGAGGAGGAACCCGGGCCATCTCTTTATGCCACCAATGCTTCATAGACTCAATATCCATCACATGATCCCCATTACGAAAACCTATGAAGAGAAAAAAACTGATTAAAAGTGTATGCTCAGAATAGGGGGAGGAGGAACCCGGGCCATATCTTTATGTCACCAATGCTTCATAGAGTTCATACCAATCACATAATCCCCAGTACGAAAACAGTGTAAACATGAGGTCTGTTATTGGGTCAAGTGCCGTTATTTCAATTAACCGCCTCTACGCGACAAGCAGCAGGATCGCTTGTCCAACCTCGTGGATTCTCCCCGGGCCCACTGCTACATATCCTTACGCGCAAACGAATTATTGAGATAAAAATGAACCACGTGTATATCCCGTATATCGATAACGATTGTTTTTTTTAAATTTGTTTTTCAACTTCGTTGTTTGGAGCATTGGGGTTAGTCGACGTGTTAAATCGACATTGATTAATTCGATTAATCGAAACGATTAATTCGTTTAAACGAAATAATTAATTCGTTATAACGAAATATTAATTCGTTATAACGAAATAATTATTCGTTATAACGAAATAATTATTCGTTATAACGAAATGTTAATTCGTTATAACGAAATAATTAATTCGTTAAAACGAAATAATTAATTCGTTAAAACGAAATAACTAATTCGTTAAAACGAAATAATTTATTCGTTATAACGAAATATTAATTCGTTTAAACGAAATATTAATTCGTTTAAACGAAATAATATTTCGTTATAACGATATAATATTTCGTTATAGCGAAATAATATTTCGTTTAAACGAATTATTATTTCGTTATAACGAATTAATTATTTCGTTAAAACGAATTAATTATTTCGTTTAAAAGAATTAATTATTTCGTTATAACGAATTAATTATTTCGTTATAACGAATTAATATTTCGTTTAAACGAATTAATATTTCGTTTAAACGAATTAATATTTCGTTTAAACGAATTAATATTTCGTTTAAACGAATTAATATTTCGTTTTAACGAATTAATATTTCGTTTGAACGAAATAATTATATAAGAGTGGAATCATGTACGAAAAAATTATATAAGAGTGGAATCGTGCACTTAAGGGGCTCCGTAGATATGTGCAAATATCGAAAGGAACCAAGATCTTTAGGTTATAAACATGTACATGTATTTCAAGTTTCATCGAAATCAAATTAAAATTGTGACCTCTAGAGGGTCTACAACCTTGATATACCACATTTTTTTTACACCATTCGCATACAAACGGCGGTCGTTTTGTTTGTCAATTTTGGTCTGATTTTAACGAAATTCAAACTTAATCTAGATTACCCTGTAAAAGTGATATAATCAAATGTTTTTTTTAAATCAGGTAATAATTGTGACCTACAGAGGGACCACAAGCTAATAAAGGCGATTTTTCGTACAATCAGGGGCCATAATTCAGGAAGTTACGATCCGATATGCGCAAATATGCAATGGAACCAAGATCTTTAGGTTATAAACATGTATTGCAAGTTTCATCAAAATCGGTTCAAAATTGTGACCTCTGTAGGGTCAACAACCTTGATGTAACATATTTTCACACTATTCGCGTACAAACGATGGCCATTTTGTGCGTCAATTTTGGTCCAATTTTCATGAAATTCAGACTCATTCTTCATTACCATGTAACGGTGATATAACCAAACAGTTTTTTAAATTAGATAATAATTTTGACGTCCAGAGGGACCACAAGCTAAAAAAAAAGCGATTTTTCGGACAATCAGGGGACATAATTCAGGAAGTTACGATCCGATGGGGCGCAAATATTGAAAGGAACCAAGTTCTTTGGGTTATAAACATACATGTCAAGTTTCATCAAAATTGGTTCAAAATTGTCACCTCTATAGGGTCCACAACCTTGATATAACATATTTTCATACTGTTCGCGTACAAACGACAGACATTATGTCTGTCAATTTTAGTCCGATTTTCACGAAATTCGAACTCAACCTTCATAACCATCAAACGGTTTTATAAATCGGATAACAATTTTGACCTTCAGAGGGACCAAAAGCTAAAAAGGGCGATTTTTCGGACAACAGTGGCCATAATTCAGGAAGTTACGATCTGATGTGCGCAAATATCGAAAGGAACCAAGATCTTTGTGTTATAAACCCATGAAGTTACAGTCCGATACATGCCAATATCGAAAGGAACCGAGATCTTAGGGTGATGAACCTATATTTTAAGTTTCATTGAAATCAGATAAAGATAGGTTGCCAGGCAACAAAACATACGCCCACAGCAGCTAAATCGTCCGGGCAGTCAACAAGGGTTGTCACATATTTTTACTGTTTTTGGTAATGAAACATTTGTAATACACACAAATCTGATTAAGAGTAACAACTCATTATGTAATTATCAGAAAATCATTAGAATTTGTTTGCTTTTTATAAAGTTTTGCCCCACACTAACAAATAGTATACGAAACATTTAATATCATGGATTTAGCTGTTCAGTTACGGTATCAAAATTCATTGAAAATCAAAATACTTATACGTTTCAACACCTTAAACTCTGTGTATCAAGCTGAAGGAAGTCAATCCGATGATAAGTTTGGCCTCTATAGTGTCACAAGGCTTTTTGAGGTGATCAAGGGAGATAACTCTGGAAGTAATTACAGTAGAATCTGCATTAAGCAGCCACCCATGGGAATTTTTACGATTTGCCGCTTAACGGGAGTGGCCTCTTAATAAAATCTCGTGGTGTTTTGTGCTGACATCAATTAGTATTACACTTGGGTAGACTTGCATCGGTAAATTTGGCCGTCGCTGAATCTCGGACATAACTTCCGTAAACTTGTGATTTTGTCCCAACCTTCAATACTACTGTCTATCCTTGTGATGCATTCGATAATATTTATCCATTTTTGTAAAATCTCATGCCTTTTTTGTGCTGACATCAATTAATATACGCTTGATTGCATTGGAAGCAAACACCAATACTTCACTCGCTTCGGTAAATTTGGCCGTCGCTGGATCTCGGACATAACTTCTGTAAATTTGTCATTTTGTACCAACCTTCAATACTACTGTCTATTATTGTGATGCATTCGATAATATTTATCCATTTTTGTGAAGAAAATCGATGAATTAATTTTATGTTATCAAAAATAAGCACATGTACCAAAAACATCGCTGATTTTGCTACTGATTCACAGGGGGTGTAACTCTGTATGTAATATTATAGGTGGCGCTAAAAACGTCTATTTAACAATATAGCGGCTTTTAGTTGGAACTTTCAGTTTATTCAATAAGTATCAAGTAATGTTCCGTTAAGTGTGAAAACAATGATCAGGTTAGTCGTTTAATAAAACACAAGATTAATTAACAGATAATCCCAGGTTAATTGTTATTTTCACATTTCTTTTTACGTGATCAGTGGGAGTCCAGTTAATTGATTACTACTCACGAGATTAGCGGGGGTGTTACGAAGAAAGACAAGATGGTATCATTCAACAATGGCCGTTGAATGGGTGATGTTTTGTTAAATTTATTAGCAAAATAGTGACCGCTGACCGCGTTAGAGGAGTGGCCGTTGAATAAAGAGATGAAACAATAGAATTTTTACAGGGGGAATTTATTGTGACCGCTTACAAGGAGATGTCGCTGAATAGGAGTGGCTGCTCATACGGATTCTACTGTATTTGAAATCGCTGAAAATCAATAGGCTTCTTCGTCCCATGACCTTAAACACTGTGTATGAATTTGAAGTCAATCGGATATTAACTTTGGCTTCTAGAGCGTCCACAAGATTTTTTGAAGTGATCAAGGGCCATAACTCTGGCACTAATTATCGGAAATCGCTGAAAATCAATAGGATTCTTCGTCTTATGACCTTAAACACTGTGTATAAATTTAAAGTCAATCGGATATTAACTTTGGCTTCTAGAGCGTCCACAAGATTTTTTGAAGTGATCAAGGGCCATAACTCTGGCACTAATTATCGGAAATCGCTGAAAATCAATAGGATTCTTCGTCTTATGACCTTAAACACTGTGTATAAATTTAAAGTCAATCGGATATTAACTTTGGCTTTTAGAGCGTCCACAAGGTTTTTTGAAGTGATCAAGGGCCATAACTCTGGTAGTTATTATCGGAAATCGCTGAAAAACAATAGGATTCTTCGTCTCATGACCTTAATCACTGTGTATAAATGTAAAGTCAATCGGATATTAACTTTGGCCTCTAGAGCGTTCACAAGATTTTTTTGAGTTGATCAAGGACCATAACTCTGGTAGTTATTATCGGAAATCGCTGATTTCAATGTGGGCGTATAAAAATGTAAAAAGATGTGGCACGTAGAGGTGCAAAAAAAGTCGGAAGCAGTTTTTCAATTTTGATTTCATATTTGCGATATTTCGATTTAAAGGTGAAAAAAGGTGCAAAAGTGGTCTATTCACAACAGGGTTCAATTTAGTCAAAATCCAATGAGAAGCAAATTTTTGTGACAGATTCACATTTCGCTAATCAATTCAAAATCTGAATAGCATTTGCTTAGATTTGAGGAGTAGTAAAATGAGGCCTACATGACAAAAATTTGCAATTCTGATATTTCGGGGTATAAGTCGATACTTTATTCCGCCGAAGTCTGGACTTCGTTGTATCCTCCGCTTCGACGTATGTACGGATGAAAGTAAAAAAAAAATTGAAATCCCCCACCAAAAAAAAAAATTCAGTTACCGTCTTGCCGAACGCACTAATCGTCTAAAACAAAGCTGCATGTACTTTAAGTTACACCATTCCAATCGAAATATTTATAGACGTGGTTTTGCTTGTTTATTTCTTTATTTAAAAAGATCCCCTCTTCCCCTTCAAAATATTATCAACCTTTTCATATTTTAAAATATTCCTTAATAACTTTATTATACTTGTAGCATTAATCCAAACGAACAGAATGTATGTCAAAATTAGTTAGTAATATGAATAGTTGCTGAGAAATCGGCAAGTTTGCAGGAGTCACTATTTACGCTATTTTGCCTGTAAAAGAGTCAATTATTATTGGATTTTTATAAAACTTACACCATTTGATGCCTAATATCACTTTTGACTAAGTCGAACCAATTGAAATATTTTACTGTTACAGGAAATAGCATCATTTTGACAAAAACTGTATTTATAGCCCTAAAAACAAATATTTCATTCAATGAGTCGTTTATGTTATTTGTTTAAAATGTTGATATTTGATCCTAATCAACAAATAGAATGAACCGATTCGATCATATAGATATCAAAAGATAGGTTGCAAGGCAACGAAACATACGCCCACAGCAGCTAAATCGTCCCGGCAGTCAACAAGAGTTGTCGCATATTCCTACTTTTTTTCGGTAAGGAACATTTATAATACTCTGAAATCTGATTAAGATGAACAACTCATAAAGTAATTATCAGAAAATCATTAGAATTTGTTTGATTTTTATAAAGTTCTGCCCCATGCTAACGCTTAGTATATATGAGTCATTTAAAATCATGGATTAAGCTGATCAGTTTAATCAAAATTCATTGAAAATCAATACTCTTGTTCATCTCAAGACCTGTGTATCAATCTGAAGTCAATTGCGAGATAAGTTTGGCTTCTAGAGCGTTACAAAAGATTTTTCAAAGTGATCAAGGGAGATAACCCTGGCAGTAGTTATCAGAATTAACTGAAAATCAACAGGCTTCTTCGTCTCATGACCTTAAACACTGTGTATGAATTTGAAGAAAATCGTATATTGACTTTGGCCTTTAGAGCGATCACAAGAGCTTTTTTGAAGTGGTCAAGGGCCATAACTCCGGCACTAATTATCGGAAATCGCTGAAAATCAATAGGCTTCTTCGTCTCATGACCTTAAACAAGTCAATCGGATATTACTGTAATGAAACTATACACCAAGTTTCATCACTCTCACTTAATTAGAACTAAAGTTATCGTGTCCCAAAGCATCAACCAATCAAATTGCTTATCTCTGCTTACCCTAAGCGGAAAATGCTCATCTTCTAACTCCATCAAGGCATTGACCTAATGAGCATATTGGTCGAAACTGAAAAACAATAACCCTCCTTCTAATTGAGGCAGAATGTTCAATCTTGGTGTAGGCGTTCATTAGGTCAATGACGTGATGGGCATAACTTCCCGGATTACGACTCCTGATTGTACGAAAAATCGTGTTTTAAGCTTGTGATCCCTCCAGAGGTCATAATGTTTATCCGATTTAAAAAAGCGTTCAAATTTAACACTGTTGCACTCTAAGGTTGACTGAATTCCAATATGTCACTGTTACATCATCATGTCGATTGAGATAAAATTTCTTGAAAATCGGACCAAAACTGATTGGCAAAATGCCGCCCCCCCCCACCACGTACTCAAATAGTGTGGTATATTTAGGTTATGGGTCATCTAAAGGTCACAATTTTGATCCGATTTTTGTGCAACTTGAAATACATATTCCTGTCGATATTCGCGCATATCAGGTGGCAACTTCCTAAATTATGACCTTTGATTGTACGAAAAATCGCGTCCTTAGCTTGTGGATCCTCTAGAGGTCACAACTTTAAACTAAACAAAAGTGTAAAAATATCATCACTACACATAATTATGGTGGAGTTCGATTTTCACGAAAATGAACATCCATCGTACATTTCATCCATCAAATCAAAACATGTCATTGCCCTCAGACCAATAATTAATTATTCGTAATTTAAAACTTTATTTTGATATTAGTCTGGCATTATTAAATCCTAATTTTATTGGTAGGCGCTAGTCTTACTTAAAACAAGCCAACAGTGAGGCTGATCTCCCCCGCCGAAATCCCAAAATAAATAGATGACACATATTAATTAATCGCACATTTATTTTTTTCAAAAGTATGGAACAATCAAACTATACACTAACTCTCACCATTCTCTATCGGATAGAATCAAGATTATCTTGTCTCAAAGCATCTAACAATGAAATTGATAAGCTCTGCTTCAGTTCGAAATGTTAATCATTTAACTCGGTCAAGACATTCACCTAATGAACATTCTACTTCAATTAAAAGCAGAGTTGTTGTGTTCCAAAGTCTTGACCAATCAAATTGCTTATAGCTCCTTTGCCTAAGGAGAAAATTCTCACGATCAAACTTAGTCAAGGTAATGATATATTAAATCTATATCAAACTATTGTGTCCTTGAGCATCAACCAATCACGAAATTCAAACTTAACCTAGATTACCCTGTAACAGTGATATAATCAAACGTTTTTTTTAAATCAGGTAATAATTGTGACCTCCAGAGGGACTACAAGCTAATAAAGGCGATTTTTCGTACAATCAGGGGCCATAATTCAGGAAGTTACGATCCGATATGCGCAAATATGCAATGGAACCAAGATATTTAGGTTATAAACATGTATTGCAAGTTTCATCAAAATCGGTTCAAAATTGTGACCTCTATAGGGTCAACAACCTTGATGTAACATATTTTCACACTATTGGCGTACAAACGATGGCCATTTTGTGCGTCAATTTTGGTCCAATTTTCATGAAATTCAGACTCATTCTTCATTACCATGTAACGGTGATATAACCAAACAGTTTTTTAAATTAGATAATAATTTTGACGTCCAGAGGGACCACAAGCTAAAAAAAGGCGATTTTTCGGACAATCAGGGGACATAATTCAGGAAGTTACGATCCGATGGGGCGCAAATATTGAAAGGAACCAAGTTCTTTGGGTTATAAACATACATGTCAAGTTTCATCAAAATTGGTTCAAAATTGTCACCCTCTATAGGGTCCACAACCTTGATATAACATATTTTCACACTGTTCGCGTACAAACGACAGACATTATGTCTGTCAATTTTAGTCCGATTTTCACGAAATTCGAACTCAACCTTCATAACCATCAAACGGTTTTATAAATCGGATAACAATTTTGACCTTCAGAGGGACCAAAAGCTAAAAAGGGCGATTTTTCGGACAACAGTGGCCATAATTCAGGAAGTTACGATCTGATGTACGCAAATATCGAAAGGAACCAAGATCTTTGTGTTATAAACCCATGAAGTTACAGTCCGATACATGCCAATATCGAAAGGGTGATGAACCTATATTTTAAGTTTCATTGAAATCAGATAAAGATAGGTTGCCAGGCAACAAAACATACGCCCACAGCAGCTAAATCGTCCGGGCAGTCAACAAGGGTTGTCACATATTTTTACTTTTTTTGGTAATGAAACATTTGTAATACACACAAATCTGATTAAGAGTAACAACTCATTATGTAATTATCAGAAAATCATTAGAATTTGTTTGCTTTTTATAAAGTTTTGCCCCACACTAACAAATAGTATACGAAACATTTAATATCATGGATTTAGCTGTTCAGTTACGGTATCAAAATTCATTGAAAATCAAAATACTTATACGTTTCAACACCTTAAACTCTGTGTATCAATCTGAAGTCAATCCGATGATAAGTTTGGCCTCTATAGTGTCACAAGGCTTTTTGAAGTGATCAAGGGAGATAACTCTGGAAGTAATTACAGTAGAATCTGCATTAAGCAGCCACCCATGTGAATTTTTACGATTTGCCGCTTTACGGGAGTGGCCTCTTAATAAAATCTCGTGGTGTTTTGTGCTGACATCAATTAGTATTACGCTTGGGTAGACTTGCATCGGTAAATTTGGCCGTCGCTGAATCTCGGACATAACTTCCGTAAACTTGTCATTTTGTCCCAACCTTCAATACTACTGTCTATCATTGTGATGCATTCGATAATATTTATCCATTTTTGTAAAATCTCATGCCTTTTTTGTGCTGACATCAATTAATATACGCTTGAATGCATTGGAAGCAAACACCAATACTTCACTCGCTTCGGTAAATTTGGCCGTCGCTGGATCTCGGACATAACTTCTGTAAATTTGTCATTTTGTACCAACCTTCAATACTACTGTCTATTATTGTGATGCATTCGATAATATTTATCCATTTTTGTGAAGAAAATCGATGAATTAATTTTATGTTATCAAAAATAAGCACATGAACCAAAAAACATCGCTGATTTTGCTACTGATTCACAGGGGGTGTAACTCTGTATGTAATATTATAGGTGGCGCTAAAAACGTCTATTTAACAATATAGCGGCTTTTAGTTGGAACTTTCAGTTTATTCAATAAGTATCAAGTAATGTTCCGTTAAGTGTGAAAACAATGATCAGGTTAGTCGTTTAATAAAACACAAGATTAATTAACAGATAATCCCAGGTTAATTGTTATTTTCACATTTCTTTTTACGTGATCAGTGGGAGTCCAGTTAATTGATTACTACTCACGAGATTAGCGGGGGTGTTACGAAGAAAGACAAGATGGTATCATTCAACAATGGCCGTTGAATGGGTGATGTTTTGTTAAATTTATTAGCAAAATAGTGACCGCTGACCGCGTTAGAGGAGTGGCCGTTGAATAAAGAGATGAAACAATAGAATTTTTACAGGGGGAATTTATTGTGACCGCTTACAAGGAGATGTCGCTGAATAGGAGTGGCTGCTCATACGGATTCTACTGTATTTGAAATCGCTGAAAATCAATAGGCTTCTTCGTCCCATGACCTTAAACACTGTGTATGAATTTGAAGTCAATCGGATATTAACTTTGGCTTCTAGAGCGTCCACAAGATTTTTTGAAGTGATCAAGGGCCATAACTCTGGCACTAATTATCGGAAATCGCTGAAAATCAATAGGATTCTTCGTCTTATGACTTTAAACACTGTGTATAAATTTAAAGTCAATCGGATATTAACTTTGGCTTCTAGAGCGTCCACAAGATTTTTTGAAGTGATCAAGGGCCATAACTCTGGCACTAATTATCGGAAATCGCTGAAAATCAATACGATTCTTCGTCTTATGACCTTAAACACTGTGTATAAATTTAAAGTCAATCGGATATTAACTTTGGCCTCTAGAGCGTTCACAAGATTTTTTTTAGTTGATCAAGGACCATAACTCTGGTAGTTATTATCGGAAATCGCTGATTTCAATGTGGGCGTATAAAAATGTAAAAAGATGTGGCACGTAGAGGTGCAAAAAAAGTCGGAAGCAGTTTTTCAATTTTGATTTCATATTTGCGATATTTCGATTTAAAGGTGAAAAAAGGTGCAAAAGTGGTCTATTCACAACAGGGTTCAATTTAGTCAAAATCCAATGAGAAGCAAATTTTTGTGACAGATTCACATTTCGCTAATCAATTCAAAATCTGAATAGCATTTGCTTAGATTTGAGGAGTAGTAAAATGAGGCCTACATGACAAAAATTTGCAATTCTGATATTTCGGGGTATAAGTCGATACTTTATTCCGCCGAAGTCTGGACTTCGTTGTATCCTCCGCTTCGACGTATGTACGGATGAAAGTAAAAAAAAAATTGAAATCCCCCACCAAAAAAAAAAATTCAGTTACCGTCTTGCCGAACGCACTAATCGTCTAAAACAAAGCTGCATGTACTTTAAGTTACACCATTCCAATCGAAATATTTATAGACGTGGTTTTGCGTGTTTATTTCTTTATTTAAAAAGATCCCCTCTTCCCCTTCAAAATATTATCAACCCTTTCATATTTTAAAATATTCCTTAATAACTTTATTATACTTGTAGCATTAATCCAAACGAACAGAATGTATGTCAAAATTAGTTAGTAATATGAGTAGTTGCTGAGAAATCGGCAAGTTTGCAGGAGTCACTATTTACGCTATTTTGCCTGTAAAAGAGTCAATTATTATTGGATTTTTATAAAACTTACACCATTTGATGCCTAATATCACTTTTGACTAGGTCGAACCAATTGAAATATTTTACTGTTACAGGAAATAGCATCATTTTGACAAAAACTGTATTTATAGCCCTAAAAACAAATATTTCATTCAATGAGTCGTTTATGTTATTTGTTTAAAATGTTGATATTTGATCCTAATCAACAAATAGAATGAACCGATTCGATCATATAGATATCAAAAGATAGGTTGCCAGGCAACGAAACATACGCCCACAGCAGCTAAATCGTCCCGGCAGTCAACAAGAGTTGTCGCATATTCCTACTTTTTTCGGTAAGGAACATTTATAATACTCTGAAATCTGATTAAGATGAACAACTCATAAAGTAATTATCAGAAAATCATTAGAATTTGTTTGATTTTTATAAAGTTCTGCCCCATGCTAACGCTTAGTATATATGAGTCATTTAAAATCATGGATTAAGCTGATCAGTTTAATCAAAATTCATTGAAAATCAATACTCTTGTTCATCTCAAGACCTGTGTATCAATCTGAAGTCAATTGCGAGATAAGTTTGGCTTCTAGAGCGTTACAAAAGATTTTTCAAAGTGATCAAGGGAGATAACCATGGCAGTAATTATCAGAATTAACTGAAAATCAACAGGCTTCTTCGTCTCATGACCTTAAACACTGTGTATGAATTTGAAGTCAATCGGATATTGACTTTGGCCTTTAGAGCGATCACAAGAGCTTTTTTGAAGTGATCAAGGGCCATAACTCTGGCACTAATTATCGGAAATCGCTGAAAATCAATAGGCTTCTTCGTCTCATGACCTTAAACAAGTCAATCGGATATTACTGTAATGAAACTATACACCAAGTTTCATCACTCTCACTTAATTAGAACTAAAGTTATCGTGTCCCAAAGCATCAACCAATCAAATTGCTTATCTCTGCTTACCCTAAGCGGAAAATGCTCATCTTCTAACTCCATCAAGGCATTGACCTAATGAGCATATTGGTCGAAACTGAAAAACAATAACCCTCCTTCTAATTGAGGCAGAATGTTCAATCTTGGGGTAGGCGTTCATTAGGTCAATGACGTGATGGACATAACTTCCCGGATTACGACTCCTGATTGTACGAAAAATCGTGTTTTAAGCTTGTGATCCCTCCAGAGGTCATAATGTTTATCCGATTTAAAAAAGCGTTCAAATTTAACACTGTTGCACTCTAAGGTTGACTGAATTCCAATATGTCACTGTTACATCATCATGTCGATTGAGATAAAATTTCTTGAAAATCGGACCAAAACTGATTGGCAAAATGCCGCCCCCCCACCACGTACTCAAATAGTGTGGTATATTTAGGTTATGGGTCATCTAAAGGTCACAATTTTGATCCGATTTTTGTGCAACTTGAAATACATATTCCTGTCGATATTCGCGCATATCAGGTGGCAACTTCCTAAATTATGACCTTTGATTGTACGAAAAATCGCGTCCTTAGCTTGTGGATCCTCTAGAGGTCACAACTTTAAACTAAACAAAAGTGTAAAAATATCATCACTACACATAATTATGGTGGAGTTCGATTTTCACGAAAATGAACATCCATCGTACATTTCATCCATCAAATCAAAACATGTCATTGCCCTCAGACCAATAATTAATTATTCGTAATTTAAAACTTTATTTTGATATTAGTCTGGCATTATTAAATCCTAATTTTATTGGTAGGCGCTAGTCTTACTTAAAACAAGCCAACAGTGAGGCTGATCTCCCCCGCCGAAATCCCAAAATAAATAGATGACACATATTAATTAATCGCACATTTATTTTTTTCAAAAGTATGGAACAATCAAACTATACACTAACTCTCACCATTCTCTATCGGATAGAATCAAGATTATCTTGTCTCAAAGCATCTAACAATGAAATTGATAAGCTCTGCTTCAGTTCGAAATGTTAATCATTTAACTCGGTCAAGACATTCACCTAATGAACATTCTACTTCAATTAAAAGCAGAGTTGTTGTGTTCCAAAGTCTTGACCAATCAAATTGCTTATAGCTCCTTTGCCTAAGGACAAAATTCTCACGATCAAACTTAGTCAAGGTAATGATATATTAAATCTATATCAAACTATTGTGTCCTTGAGCATCAACCAATCAGTTTGCTTATCTCTGCTTACTGTAAGCAGAAAATATTCATCATACACCAAGTTTGAACATTTTAACTCAACTAGAAGTAAGTAAAGTACCCAGTATATGGAAATTTGCAAATGTCACATCTATTTTCAAAAAATAGGTTGCCAGGCAACGAAACATACGCCCACACAGCAGCCAAATCGTCCAGGCAGTCAACAAGAGTTATTGCATTTTAAGTAATCATCAGAAAATCATAATTCAAACTCACCCATAACTACGGTGTAACTGTGATATAATCAAACGTTTTTTTAAATCAGGTAATAATTGTGACCTCCAGAGGAACCACAAGCTAAAAAGGGTGATTTTTCGTACAATCAGGGGACATAATTCAGGAAGTAATGATCCGATGGGCGCAAATATCGATAGGAACCAAGATCTTTGGGTTATAAACATACATGTCAAGTTTCATCAAAATCGATTCAAAATTGTGACCTCTATAGGGTCCACAACCTTGATATAACATATTTTCACACTCTTCGTGTACAAACGGCGGCCATTTTGTCCGTCAATTTTGGTCCGATTTTCACAAAATTCAAACTCCCTCTTCATTACAATGTAACGGTGATATAGTCAAACGTTTGACCTCCAGAGGGACCAAAAGCTAACAAAAGCGATTTTTCGGACAATCCAGGGACATAATTCAGGAAGTTATGATCCGATGGGCGCAAATATCGAAAGGAACCAAGATCTTTGGGTTATAAACATACATGTCAAGTTTCATTAAAATCGGTTCAAAATTGTGACCTCTATAGTATAAGGTCCACAACCTTTATATAACATATTTTCACACTATTCGCGTACAAACGGCGGCCATTTTGTCCGTCAATTTTGGTCCGATTTTCACGAAATTCGAACTCAACCTTCATAACCATGCAACGTAGATATAATCAAACGTTTTTTTAAATCGGATAACAATTTTGACCTCCAGAGGGACCACAAGCTAAAAAGGGTGATTTTTCGGACAATCAGGTGCCATAATTCAGGAAGTTACGATCCGATGGGCGAAAATATCAAAAGGAACCAAGATCTTTGGGTTATAAACATACATGTCAAGTTTCATCAAAATCTGTTCAAAATTGTGACCTCTATAAGGTCCACAACCTTGATATAACATATTTTAACACTATTCGCGTACAAACGGTGGCCATTTTGTCCGTCAATTTTGGTCCGATTTTCACGAAATTCGAACTCAACCTTCATAACCATGGAACGGTGATATAATCAAACGGTTTTTTAAATCGGATAACAATTTCGACCTCCAGAGGGACCACAAGCTAAAAAGGGCGATTTTTCGGACAATCAGGGGCCACAATTCAGGAAGTTACGATCCGATTGGCGCAAATATCGAAAGGAATCAATATCTTTGGGATATAAACATGCATTTCAAGTTTCATCCAAATCGGTTCAAAATTGTGACCTCTACACTGTTCACAAGCTAAAAAAATGTGATTTTTCGTACAATCAGGGGCCATAACCCATGAAGTTACAGTCCGATACATACCAATATCGAAAGGAACCGAGATCTTAGGGTGATAAACCTATATTTTAAGTTTCATTGAAATCGGATAAAAATTGTGACCTGTAGACTGTTCACAAACAATTGTGGACGGACGGACGGACGAACAGGGGCGACGACAATATACGTCCACAGGAAAATGTGGGCGTATAAAAAGGATCACCAAACGATTGTGGTAACTATAGGGCAGTCTCTCTTTAGTATCATTATAAAAGTATTTGAAAAGGTTATATACCCATGTCTTTAACTTTTTGAGAGGGAACAAAATACTAACGTCTTTTCAAAGTGGTTTTCTTCGCGGTGACTCCGCCATCTTTCAACTAATAGAACTAACACATATGTTTTGTCAAGCCATTGACCAACATTCTTCTACTCGAGTTGTTTTTGTGACATCAGCAAAGCGTTCGACAAAGTCAGCCGGACTTTGTTGGAAGCTGGATGGAGCTGGGATCAGGGGTAGCCTCTTAGAATGGTTCAAAAATTGTCTTTGTAATAGATAACAATCAGTTGTTTTAGAAGGCTTATCCCCTGATCCAAGAACCATCCATGCTGGTGTACCACAAGGATCTGTTTTGGGACTTCTATTGTTTTTAATTTATATTTATGATATTGTGAACAACCTTGATTCCAATGTTAGGCTATTTGCAGACGACACTTCACTATTTGTAAAGATAGGTTGCCAGGCAACGAAACATACGCCCACAACAGCTAAGTCGTCCGGGCAGTCAACAAGGGTTGTCGCATATTGTTTCTTTTATCAGTAAGGAGAACATTTACAACACATGATGATCTTATTACTAGTAATAGCCCATTAAATAATTATCAGAAATGATTAGAATATTTTTGATGGTTTGTCTCAAGGCCTTTGTCCACAAGATATTTCAAAGGGATCAAGTGCCAGAAATTATCAGATATCACCGAAAATCAAATAGGATTCTTCGTCTCATGACCCTAAACACTGTGTACAAATTTAAAGTCAATCGGATATTAACTTTAGCCTCTAGAGCGTTCACAAGAAATTGTGGACGATGGACGGACGGACGGACGGACGGACGGGCAGACGGACGGACGGGGGCGACGGCAATATACGACCACATTTCCATGTGGGCGTATAAAAATGGACGACCCTAGTACAAATTCGGATATTCTGAATAATGATTTAAAGAAAAAAAAATGACCGGGCAGACTTGTGGTTGGTAACCTTTAACATACTAAAAACGGAAACAATGACCATAAGCACAAAATCACAAACAACTAATCCACCTTTGTTCTTTGGCACAACACAGATTAAAGAGCTTGGTTTAATTTTTCAAAGTAACGGAAAATGGAATGTCGATCTTCAGAATTTATGTAAGAAAATTTCAAAATTGACAAATTGTCTAAAATCGCTAAAATACAGACTAAAACGGAAAACTCTACAAACAATATACACTTCCTTTATTTTGCCTCATTTTGATTACGCGGATATTATTTGGGACGTTTGTTCAAATGTACTAGCTAATAAATTAGAAAGCCTTCAACTTGATGCACTTAGGACTATTTGAACCAATCACGAATCACTGTACAGAGAAACTGGTTTTATTCCTTTGATGGAGAGACGGAAGCGTCACAAATTGCATCTTGTGTACAAAGTCTTCAATAATATTGTTCCTAAATAACTTTTAAATCTTTTTGAAAAAAACGCCAACATTACCATATTCATTAAGGAACCATAATGGTTTTATCGAATTGAAATCCCGAACACATCTCTTTTCTAATACATTTATACCGTCCTCCATCAGGGAATGGAACCAGTTAGACACATCGGTTCGTAGAACAACATCATTATCTGGCTTTAAACAAAAACTTTCCAAAAATGACACAAACATTCCGATATATTATTTTTTTGGTTTGCGAAAAAACGAAATTATTCATTCAAAATTCCGACTTCGATGTAGCGATCTTAAAGGCCACATGTTTTCGAGACATATATCAGATGATCCAGCTTGTACTTGTGGTCATCCATTTGAAGATACTGAACATTTTCTTTTCATATGTACAAACCACCCAGATGCACGCCGCAACAACTCTAAAAAATTATTAGTTTCATTTTTCATTAAAATTCCCTAATTCAATAGATATTATACTACAAGTATTTCATTTTTTATATAATATAATTACATGTACTGTAAATATCTTATATTTAAATACTTTATTATTGTAAATTATACTGTATACAGGGAGAGGGTTTTCACATACATGTAGGCTATGCCTGTTACCCAATCCTATTCATGTTGTTTGAATAAAATATGTTTATACAAAAGAAAACCTAGGAGAGTTATTGTGTTCCAAAGTTTCGGCCAATCAAATTGTTCATTGCTCTGCTTACCTAGAGCAGAAAATGTTCATTATCGAACCTAGTCACCAAGTTTCACCACCCTGACTTAATTAGAACTAAAGTTATCGTGTCCCAAAGCACCAACCAATCAAATTGCATATCTCTGCTTACCCCAAGCAGAAAATGCTCATCTCCGAACTTCATAACGTATCGACCTAATAAACACCTACACCAAGTTTGAACAATTAGGAGGAGAGTTATTGTGTCCCAAAGAGTGTGACGGACAGACAGACAGACAGACCGACGGACAGACAGACGGACGAACCCATTTTAATAGTCACCCACTTTCTTCTAAGGAGGCTTCATAAGATCTAGCACTTACCAAGACTTTAGCCAAAAGGTTCCATTGCCCATGCGTAACCGGGAGTTTGGTTTTTTATGTGGTAGATTATCAAGTAATTTTCGTACACAATTGAGAACCGACCCGGACCCTCCGTACGTTGAAGACTTGGGGGTTCTGGGTGACCGAGACTAATTCTTCCTATGTGACCTATTGCACGTGTTTGATTTCGAAGGCGTGGGGGTGATGGCCGAATAGTAAGCACGCGCGCTGTATCATAAAGCCTGTCATTGAGTCAACTGGCGTGGTTTCGAATCTCTGGTTGTACGTGACAAGGAGTAAAGTCGCCTGTTAGGGTTTTGACGATACAGAGTTGGTTTGTATCACGATACAGAAGGGAAAATATCGCGATACAAACCGCGATACAATATCTTTACCAAATTAAGAAATAAAAAAAAAAATAAAATAATGGTTTTCAACATTTTAATTTAAGATAACATTATTAATATTATAAATCTAATAACAGAATGATTTTAACAGATGAGTGACGTCATAATGGGTTTTCCCTTCAGAATCGCTAGAACCAATTTTAAAACTAAAAGACGTACGTTATTGTCAGCTTAGAGTTATTAAAATCGTAATAATGTGAATGATAATATGTCAAATATTTATAATATTGATGATACCACAAAAAACGTAGGCCATATTTAGTCGAAATTTAGCAAATTTCAGTCATCAAAACAGATAAATCTCGCTGTAATTGTCAGATCTCGTGGTATCGCGAACCATAATAATCACAAAAAGTTATCTATCTATCCACCGGAAACTAAGGTACGGAAATCCAACGAAGTGAGCCTTAGCAATAAAAAATTCCCAGTCGCGTGACGTCAGAGCGGTATTTTCCTGCGGGCGTCTCATGTAAACAAACGGTATTTTCGCTTACATTTCGATAATTTTTGAGCCTGAATCTTTGCAGATATTGAGATTAATATTAAACTATTACTTTAATTGAACTCGCTAATAATTAATGAGGTTTAAAGCACGGACCGGGCACTACTCTGTTTTACGACTTAAATTGTACGAGAATATCCAGTCCGTAATGTTGCTAGACTGTGTTGTTCAATTTACGACTGGCTAAATCATCTAGACCGCGTGGCTGACATCATCCCTCAGCTGATATTTATTTTTGATTACGCAGGTATATATATATAGAGAGAGAAATGGGGTTTAACGTCCACTCAACACAAACTAGGTCATTTCGGGACTAACATATGGTTTAATTTTATTTCAACAATTCGCTTGCGCATAGGAGTCTTTTAGCAGTGGGAGGAAACCGGAGCGCCCGGAGGAAACCCACGAGGTTGAGAAGGCGCCCCTATCTCCATGCCACATACGCTCACACCAGGGCTCGAAACCACAGCCGCAAGCCAGAGGTGACCGGCACTCTAGACCACTAGGCCATCCCAACCCACCACACAGGTATATAACGGCGATATAATTGACCATACTGACATTGGTAAATTTATTACTACCTGTGATTTAATTATTATTTCTTTGCCGCCGATGTCGTTGTGTCTTTTATTCATCATTTGTTGTATCACGGTATACCGATATTTCAATATTTTGACGATACAAATACCGTCAAATTTTTATATCGCAGTACATCTACATACCAATTATCGTCACTATCTCGCCTGTGCAACCTCTTGGGTTTTTCTCCTCCCACTGCTAAAGAGTCAACTGGCGTGGTTTCGAATCTCCCGTTGTACGTGACAAGGTGTAAGGTCGTCTGTCCAACCTCGTGGGTTTTGTCCTCCCACTGCTAAAGACCCCACTGCAAGCGAAATATTGAAATAAAATTAAAACATATATGAGTTTGGGACGCAATAACTCTCTTCCCAACTGAGCTAGAATGTTCAAAAGGTCAACACCTTGATGACTTTGGAACACAATAACCCTCCTTCTAATTGGGGTACAATGTTCAAATAGTGAAATGAAATGAAATGGGATTTAACATCCTACTCTTATGCACCTAACCTGGGCTAATGGGAGACGGACATACGCCATACAGTGTGCTATGAGGGAAATTTTGCCCGGGCAGCAGCACTACGGCCTACTCTTATATCGAATTCCATCTGCCAAGGGATCTTTTACGTGCACTCCAATGTGTACACGTTTTTTCGTCCTATCTGAACGACAAGGCGGCTATCCTTGTCAGGCCCTCCAATCTGCATCACTGACAAGGTGAAACCAGGATGGGAAATCGAGATGAACTTTCTCGGCCAATGTAGGGATCGAACACCCGACCCCCAGGATAGGTCAATGTCTTGATGATGTTTGAATATGAGCATTTTCTGCATAGTGTAAGTAGAGATGATCAATTTGATTGGTTGATGCTTCGGCACTCATTAACATTAGTTCTGATTAAGTGATAGTGATGAAACTTGGGGTATAGTTTCATGAAATCAATACCTTGACTAAGTTCAACAATGAGCATTTTCTACTCAGGTTAAGCAGAGCGATAAGGAATTTGATTGGTTGAGACTTTGAAACACAATAACTCTCCTTCTAATTGAGGCAGAATGTTCAATCTTGGTGTAGGCGTTCACTAAGTCAATGCCCTCACTCGGGGTGAGCAGAGCCATAAGCAAATTGATTGGTTGATGATTTTGGACACTATAACTTCAGTTCTAATTAGAGCTGTGTCGATATATCGATACATATTTATATCGATACGTAATATAGCTGTATCGTCGTATCGTTGAAAAAATTCTTCAGTTAAGAAAGACCATGAATTGAAACCCACGTGGCGAAAGAAAACGATCTTGACATGGTTTGTCAATCGAGCGTCTTCCACGTCCCGTATGAATTCCATGTAGGCCTACCGCTAGATATTATATTATAATAATAACTGGATCATACATTGATGGATTCACTGACCAGTTGTTAGGTAAATTTAAATCTTTATTGAATATAATCCCATGATAGAACACCAAATACACCGAGAAACAATCATTAATAATATATTTTCCGGATGGCATCTCCAATGCTGAATTCCAATGATACGTGACATCGGTTGCAAATTAGGTCAATAAACCAGTTCTGAATAGCGCCTACCGTTCTGATTTTTTTTCTTTTTTTATACACATTCTGACAAAAGTTTAATGTAAAAAATATTGTCGTTTTTATTGAAGGCTACATCATAATCGTACAGATTTTTTTATTTTAAAGCGCTTTCAAGTATGGTGGTCACGTGACAAGTGTATCGCGTGTCTATCATTGGCGAATGAATAAAAACTTTTGCAAGTTACGTGATAGATTAAGCTACAAATTGTGTTATGAAGAAATGCCATGGTGCCGTATCAGCTTATTTTAGCTATGGTATTCTCTGATACTGACTGTAGTAGAAAAATAGGTTGCCAGGCAACGAAACATACGCCCACACAGCAGCCAAATCGTCCGGGCAGTCAACAAGAGTTGTCACATATTAAGGAATTATCAAAAAATCATTAGAATTTGTTTGGTTTTTATAATCAAACGTTTTTTTTTAAATCAGATAATAATTGTGACCTCCAGAGGCACAACAAGCTAAAAAGGGTGATTTTTCGTACAATCAGGGGACATAATTCAGGAAGTAATGACCCGATGGGCGCAAATATCGAAAGGAACCAAGATCTTTGGGTTATAAACATACATGTCAAGTTTCATCAAAATTGGTTCAAAATTGTGACCTCTACAAGGTCCACAACCTTGATATAACATATTTTCACACTATTCGCGTACAAACGGCGGCCATTTTGTCCGTCAATTTTGGTCCGATTTTCACGAAATTCGAATTCCACCTTCATAACCATGGAACAGTGATATAATCAAACGTTTTTTTAAATCGGATAACAATTTTGACCTCCAGAGGAACCACAAGCTAAAAAGGGCAATTTTTCGGACAATCAGGGGCCATAATTCAGGAAGTTACGATCCGATGGGCGCAAATATCGAAAGGAACCAAGATCTTTGGGTTATAAACATGCATTTCAAGTTTCATCCAAATCGGTTCAAAATTGTGACCTCTACACTGTTCACAACCTTGATATAACATATTTTCACACTATTCGCGTACAAATGGCGGCCATTTTGTCCGTCAATTTTGGTCCGATTTTCACGAAATTCGAACTCAACCTTCATAACCATGTAACGGTGATATAATCAGACGGTTTTTTAAATCGGATAACAATTTTGACCTCCAGAGGGACCACAAGCTAAAAAGGGCGATTTTTCGGACAATCAGGGGCCATAATTCAGGGCCCGGTTCCTAGAAAATTCTTAAAAGTAAGCACAAAGTTATGCTTCACTTTTGCTTACGTAAGAAACTTTATGAAATACCGTCTCTATAGAAACTTCTCAAGACCGTTCTTACGTAAGATCAAGCCAAGGACGAGTCTAAGCACAGTGTGACTGGTAAATTGAGACTAAGATGCTCTTTAGCGTCACAAAAACAAATTTGGTATGCAAATTACACCGTAAATTTGCCTGCATATAGAGTTATAAATAGATCAATGACATTAACTTCAAATAGTCGATTTAGAAGTATTTGACAAATGACATGAAATGAAATAGGTTTCAACTTCCTACTGTTTTGCTCCTAAGCTGGGCTAATGAAGACGGGCATACGCCATAAAGTGTGCTATGATGAGGGAAGTTTGCCCGGGCAGCGGCGCTACGGCTTACTCTTAGATCGAATTACAACGACCAGGGGATCTTTGACGTGCACGCCAATTTTTACACGGGACCTTATTTTTTCGTCTGCATCACTGACAAGGGGATGAACCTTCTCGGCCAATGCAGGGATCTAACACCTTTCCTCGGCCCGATTCATAAAAAATTCTTTAACACTTTCTTGCGCTTACATGTAGGCTAGATTTTAAGTAGACTTTGCAAATAAGTAAACTTATCTTATTTCGTGTTAACAGAAAATTCTTAAGAACGTTCTTGTGCTTAGATTTTAAGTAGACTTCAGTGTAAGCACAAGCACGTTATTATGTGTTCCAAGAAAAAACTTAAGCACAACTTCGTTCTTAAAATTGTCAATCTAAGCACAAATCAGACCAAAGAGCTATATATAGAAACTCTGTGATGCAGACGAATTTACAATTACGGTGTAATTTGCATACCAAAAATGTTTTTTTGACGTTAGAGAGCATCGTACTCTCAATTTTCCAGTCACAATTTGCTTAGACTCGTACTTAACTTGTGCTTACGTAAGAACGGTCTTGAGAATTTTCTAGAGACGGTATTTTATAAAGTTTCTTACGTAAGCAAAAGTGAAGCATAACTTTGTGCTTACTTTTAAGAATTTTCTAGGAAGGGCCCTGGCTGGTGTCTTACCCACTTAACCACGTGATTCCTTTGACATGGTCCCTATAGGCCTATAAGCTACCCCCCCCCCAAAAAAAAAAACAAAAACAAACGCAAGCACATGCAAACAGACGGAATGACTGAGACAGCGCCTGATTTTAAAGTAGCTAAGTCTCTAATTCAATGTCATCCAGCATCTTCGACATTGAAAACACGAATTATTTGTCAGTTTAAATCAAAATTGATGATGTGATCTTATCGGAAAAAGATGGGCTTCTGATATCCAATATTTAAGACAAGATAAATATTTTACCATTGGTACACGAATCGTGTACCATAATGCGTTTCAGCCCAGTTCTAGCGAGAGACTCGCATGTAGACTGGAATAACTAGACGCTAGAAATTTGCATTCGATTGACACTGTTACTGTTGGCAAATTTCGCCGCACATAACTGATTTGAAATTGGAGTACAAACGGAAACCATTGAATGTAAATCAGTTTATATACATTCATATTAGAGTACTATATGCGTTGCGATCCACTTGTGTCAACTTCTTGGTCCCAAATGTTAGCGATTTAGCTCCTTTCAAGTTGCCTACGTTTGTGTTGTTTACCAATTTGTAAATAAATAAAAAAAATTTAGTGTAGAAGCGAAATATTCTATAGCATTCTTGTCGAGAATATATTTCTTAAGGATTTTCCGTCTTCCAAATGTCTCTTAGGTATCAAAAGATGTAGTAAATGCCGTCGAATAACTAACTATACGGTCAGCTATATTGTTTGAAGCAGAAACAGGTTTAAGGTTGGTAAGCAAGCCCTATACCTTGCTCGGGACTTGTGCTTAGATTGACTTAAGTTGTGCTTAAGTTTTTTCTTGGAACACATAATAAAGTGCTTGTGCTTACACTGAAGTCTACTTAAAATGTAAGCACAAGAACGGTCTTAAGAATTTTCTGGGAACACAAAATATGGTAAGTTTACTTAATTGCAAAGTCTACTTAAAATCTAAGCACAAGAACGTGCTTAAGAATTTTCTAGGAATCGGGCCCAGGAAGTTACGATCCAATTGGCGCAAATATCGAAAGGAACCAAGATCTTTGGTTTATAAACATGCATTTCAAGTTTCATCCAAATCGGTTCAAAATTGTGACCTCTACACTGTTCACAAGCTAAAAAAACGTGATTTTTCGTACAATCAGGGGCCATAACCCATGAAGTTACGGTCCGATACATGCCAATATCGAAAGGAACCGAGATCTTAGGGTGATAAACCAAAATTTTAAGTTTCATTGAAATCGGATAAAAATTGTGACCTGTAGACTGTTCACAAACAATTGTGGACGGACGGACGGACGAACAGGGGCGACGACAATATACGTCCACATGAAAATGTGGGCGTATAAAAATGCTAATATTTTAGATCGACTTATGAAACGGGAACGTCGTGTTTCATCGAATGAAGGAAGATAGTAATTTATTCTGAAATATTACTGACGTAACTTCAAAGATGGTATATGAATTAAATATAGACAATTTTCACTTGCCGGTTCGTTTTAAAATGGATTTAGATGGTCTGATGCTTACACATCACAAACAAACGTCTTGAAACATAGTTTGGGATTATTTTTGGCATAATTTGTAATGTCAGCATATCGCAATACGTACGTATCGCGTATCGGTTTGCCGTATCGTCAATATGTATCGTATCGAAAATGAACTGTATCGACACAGCCCTAGTTCTAATCAAGTCAGAGTGATGGGATAAGCAAAGTAATATGCAATTTGATTGGTCAAGACTTTGAAACACAATAACTCTCCTTCTAATTGAGGCAGAATGTTCAATCTTGGTGTAGGCGTGCGTTAGGTCAATGTCGTGACGGAGTTCTACGATGAGCATTGTCTGCTAACGTTAAGCAGAGAAACGCAATCTGATTGGTTGATACTTTGGCGCACGATAACTTTGGTTATAATGAAGAGAGAGCGACGAAACTTCAAATATGGATTCATTATGTCATTACCTTGACCAAGTAAGATGGTGAGAAGTTTTTGCTTAAACATTAAACATTAAAGTAATTATATAGCGCCTAAACACCAAATGAATGGTTCCAAAGGCGCATGTTTGATTAAGAGATCCACCAATTATCCAAAGTGTAATTGGAACAAATAAGTTTTGAGTCTTTGTTTGAATATGTCAACTGATTCAGAGTTCTTCAGGTTGCTATTAGAGGAGATTGAATTCCATAATTTAGGTGAAGAGTATTGGAAGGATCGTTTACTCATTTGAAGGTTGGATTTGGGGATGACAAGAAGGTTTTTATCTTCTGAACGGAGAGATCGACAATAATGTGGCTTGGATATTAATTCTCTAATGTAGACTCAGGAGCGATAAGCAATTTGACTGATTACATTGGAACATAACAACTCTGCTTTTAATTGAGGTAGAATTTTGCCCGGTAGAATTCTTTCTCGTTATAACTCAGTGAGTTTTGGGCCAATTGAAAAATTATGAATTTTACGAACGAAAAAACTAACACTGTTTTTATTGACCTATTTTACTAAAAAATAAATTTCTTTAGTACCTTGTAAAAAAATCATTTTCATCTGCAGTTTCAGATTTTTGAATTTCGAAAATTTGTTGCTGTTATTTCGTTCCGGAAGTTAAGACCAATATGACAACTTCTCTAATAGTTGCACGATTTTCATGAAATTTGGCATCGAAGTAGATTATATCGACGCGACTTGAAAAAGGTCATTAGAGATTTTCTAAATGATCTCCCTTTGATGAAATTAAGGATCAAAGTTTTCAAAAAAAAGAAGAAATATAGGTCAGAATGACCTGATTTTTTTTTTCGATACTAGATAAGTAATTATTGATTCGTACACAAAATATGGAGTTTGTCGATCAAACCGGAAAAGATGCCATCTTGAAACGTGAAAAGTCCTACAGGCTTTTACGATATTATACGTACAGGCATGGGAGTTATATTTTCTGAATCCTTGAAGGAATGCCTAAAAAACGTTCAGAGCAGAATTTTGATTTAGGTCAACTGATGGTCGCCATTTTGAAGTGAATATAAAAAATAGTGAAAAATTGAAATTGACGGGCTTGTAAACAAACACAACAGTATGTTCAATGCGTCTCCTATTTCTAAAATTAATGCACTTCAGGATAGCTGGGATATGGGTCGAATTTTTGGTACATGTATTTGAATAGGCCTATTTCAAAAATTCGATTTTTGCCTTTGAACTTTTTTGTACCAACAAAAGTTATTTACGAGTGAAAAAATCACAATAACTTTACTAGATTGTGACCGATTTTAAAATAGCATTATGCAAGAGCAAAATCTGATTTTTACAGGTCTTTCTTTAAGCCTGAGATGTTATCTAAATAATCAATTAGACATTAATTAACATATTCAGACCATAATAAACTCTTTATGTCAAGACTAGCCTTCGATGTTGGCAGATTAAAATCGTATATGCCGCTTAATGGCGGTTGATAATTAAATCAATCAAGTGGATAATCGAGACTATGCTGTTTATATTAATGATTTGAGTAATGATGACCGAGGCTATGACTATTTCAAAAGCTTTTTTCTCGGCTAATAGTGAATCAATTTGACTGAAATTTTCAGCAAATTATCTTTACACTATCTAGTTTTTAACTATTGTAGTGAGAACTGCCATCTCTTTATCTTATCTCCCATAATATAACTTTAATGGGGTTTTTTTCTTGTTCGGATTATTTATATGACCCATGACATGTGACAGGAAGTAACTGTGAATATGAAAGCTTTAATATTTATTATTAAGCTTTCATATTACATATGAAAGCTTATTGTTTCTGTTAATATTATTAAGCTTTCATATTTCAAGGGGTGCGAACCTTGATTAATTATTTTCAAAATCCGAAATCACCGAATTATATGAACGAATACGTTTGACCTACAATACTGTAACTTTGTGAATATTTGAACCTATTTTACTAATTCTTTTTTCTTTGAGTATCTTCAGACATTTACTTCAAATCTGCAATTTCGGATTTTCGAATTTCGAAACTTCATCGCTCTGAATTTGAACCGGAGGTTGAGACCACCTTGACAACTTCATGAAATTTAGTTTATAAGTAGACCTTACTGATTCGACTTGAAAAATAACTTTCAAAATTTTCTAAATTATCTCCCCTTGGTAAAATTAAGGATCAAAGTTTTCAAAAAAAATCGTCGAAATATAGGTCAGAATTAGAATGACCTAAAAAAAATTTTTGATGCTAGACAAGTAATTACTGATTCGTACACAAAATATGGAATTATCAATCGAATCGGAAGTGCCACCATCTTGAAACGTGAAAAATCAATAGAACTTTTGCGATATTGCACTTACAGACATGGGCGTTATTTTTTCTGAATCCTTGAAGGAAGGCCTAAAAAACTTTCAGAGCAGAATTTTGGAATTATCAATCGAACCGGAAGTGCCACCATCTTGAAACGTGAAAAATCAATAGAACTTTTGCGATATTGCACTTATAGACATGGGAGTTATTTTTTCTGAATCCTTGAAGGAAGGCCTAAAAAACTTTCAGAGCAGAATTTTGATTTAGGTCAACTTATGGTCGCCATTTCGAAATGAATATGAAACATAGTGAAAAATCGACATTTACGGACTTGTATACAAACACAATAGGGCATAGTATGTTCAATACGTCTCCTATGTCTGAAATTAATACATTTCAGGATAGCCGGGATACGGGTCGAATTTTTGGTATTTGACTATTTCAAAAATTCATATTTTGCCTTTGATGTTTTTCCTGCCGACAAAGTTGTTTACGAGTGAAAAATGACATTAACTTCACTAGATTGTGACCGATTTTAATTATTTATTTTTTCTTGTTCGGATTATTTATATGAGATGTGGCAGGAAGTGACTGTGAATATGAAAGCTTTAATATCTGCTTAGTAGATCTAGTTTCATTTTATTTTGCTTTTTAAAGAAATTTTATTAAATCCTGAATGATAACAATAGGCCACCATACACCTCTGACCGTTCTACAACTTATTTATATCATACATTTTTAAATTTTAATCTAACATCCAATATTGATATGCAGTATTATTTTAGACAGTGGCCTTCACCTACATCCAACATAAAATTCATGTGAAAATTCTTCAAAAACTCTGAACCTATGAACTGGAGGTTTTTAAAGACAAGCCTTGCTCAATAAGCTGCAATGAGAATATTATGGACTTATTGTTCAAATTCTTGATAATGTTTTGAATTAAATAAATTTTATATTGCTTGGGATATACATTATAAACTATATAATTTACCTCTTTTTTGGCTTTCCATAGTTTTTGTTCTAAATCATTCAGGTCAATTTCTGACGTTCTACTGCCTTTTTTCCGGAAGATCATAGCTACCTCTGGCTCTGGTATATGAGCATGCTCCTGGCGATTTGCGATTCCTCTTAAGTGGTCATACTGAGTATCGTTTACTGGCTTCCCACAGGATAAAGTTGGGGGTAGCTTTTGAATGGAAGACATAGAATTTTTCCTGAAATATTCACAATAAATGAGAGAGTAACATATCAAAAGTAGCTTGAGAGCAAAACTAAATAAAACAGATTTTTAATAAAGTGTGAGAGACTTGACATTACATACTGTCGCTTTTGGGATCTTTAAAGGTTGGTAAAAAAAAATTATCTTTTTTAATTTAAAACGATTTTATTACATAGCTAAACCTTTTAAAAGAATTTTATTACACAGCTAAACTGTTTAATAATAAAATCAATTTAAATTTAAAAAGCCAACAGTGAGGCTGATGTCACCTGCCAAAATTCCAAAATAAATACATGACACATCTAAATTAATTGCATGTTTATCTTTTTCAAAAGTATCGAAGAATCAAACTGATTATCAACTATACTCTAAATTTGTCACTCTCTATCCAATAGAATCAACCTAATGAAGATCATGATCAACTTTAAACATTCTACATCAATTTAAAGCAGAGTTGTTATGTTCCAAAAAGTCTTGACCAATCAAATTGCTTATCGCTCTATCGCTCTGCTTACCCTCTGGAGATAACATTTATTGTCGAACTTAGTCAAGGTATTGATGTGATGAAACTATACACCAAGTTTCCACAGGCACTTGAAGGGATTAAAATAAAACCTCTAACTACTGCTTGACTATATAGTATAGTAATAGTATAATAATTGTAATTCAGACGCCATCTTTGTTATGACTGGTTTACGATATATCATCTTGTTATCATCTCAAAATACTCACTAGTTCTAAGATTTTCCATTGTTTTAATTGCCAAAGAGACTTTATTTGGTCATTTTACAGCGTTATTAATTACTAATCAAATTTAAAGTGTGTTCACTTGGCTATTCATATCTTGAACGGACCAGAATTACGACGAAATGAGGTCAAAAGAAGTCTGTATCACCCAGTCCCTTTATAAACCTACCATTACCCGATATGTGCCTAGGAACTGGGTAATCAAGCCTCGCTTCGTAGGCTCTATCACATTGATAGTTTATGACCATTATGACCAGATCACACAGATTCTCATGAACAATACTTTTTCCAAAATGGCCAGTCAAACTAATGTATAAGGTTATTTTGAATATTCTTGTTTTAAAAGAGTGACAATGCCTCTTTAAGTTGCGATGCCAAATGCCGCTAGAGGCGCTGGCTGACCTAATATCGGTACGCTAAACAACCTGACCGAAAAAAGTACTGTTTCTACTACAGGGTCTCATGAATATTCAACTTCAAGAAGTCAAAATGTGGTCAAAAGGCATTTTTCCAGAACCTCGTCGAGTTAAGTTCGCGGACTGTTATAGCAGGTAAGATATTGATCAAATTTTCGCTTATTTTTCTTGTTTTTAAATTTTAAATGTATAGTCCCTCACACTTAGTATACAAAACATTTAATATCATGGATTTAGCTGTTCAGTTATCAATTTCATTGAAAATCAAAATACTTGTTCGTTTCAACACCTTAAACTCTGTGTATCAATCTGAAGAAAATCGGATGATAAGGTTTTTTGAAGTGATCAAGGGAGATAACTCTGGAAGTAATTATTTGAAATCGCTCAAAATCCATAGGCTTCTTCGTCTCATGACCTTAAACAGTGTGTGTAAATTTAAAGTCAATCGGATATTAATTTTGGCCTCTAGAGCGACCACAGGATTTTTTGATACGATCAAGGGCCATAACTCTGGCAAAATTATCAGAAAGGCTTCTTCGTCTCATGACTTTAAACAATGTGTATAAATTTAAAGTCAATCAGATATTAGCTTTGGCGTCTAGTGCATCCACAAGATTTTTTGAAGTGATCGAGGGCCATAACTCTGGCACTAATTATCGGAAATCGCTGAAAACCAATAGGCTTCTTCATCTTATGACCTTAAACACTATGTACGAATTTATGACCTTAAACACTGTGTATGAATTTAAAGTCAATCGGATATTAACTTTGGTCTCCTCTGGCTTGCGGCTGTGGTTTCGAGACCTGGTGTGAGCGTATGTGGCATGAAGATAGGGGCGCCTTCTCAACCTCGTGGGTTTCCTCCCACTGCTAAAGAAAAGACCCCTACGCGCAAACGAATTATTGAAATAAAATTAACCCATATGTTAGTCCCGAAATTACCTAGTTTGTGTTAAGTGGACGTTAAACTCCATTTCTCTCTCTCTCTCTCTCTCTCTCTCTCTCTCTAGAGCGATCACAAGATTTTTTAAAAGTGATCAAGGGCCATTAATTTTGGCAGTAATTATCGGAAATAGCTTAAAACCAATAGGCTTCTTCGTTTCATGGCCTTAAAGGGACAATAACACTCTGGCTGGCTTGATAGCTCCAGAAAATAGAAAAATAGCCTTATTCTAAGCGCTAGATGTGTGAATGTCTTACCTGGTGTGTTATTTATCCATTAAATCCTATTATACTTGTCCAGAGGGTTCGAAAATATTTTTAATTCCAAATCACATTTGAATAGGTCCACGAAGCTCGGTTCAAATTTTTTTTAGAGCCATTTGTCTCAAGGGAGGTAACTAGCTCCAGATTTGTTTGACTTCCTGTTCTAAGAATAGCATTTCCATGATGTCATCACTGGGATATCCCCACGTGACCGCTATATTGTCAGTCAGCAGTGCCCCAATTAAATATACATGAGATCAGTGTAAATGGAGATTAAAATGACTTACTGAACAATTAATTAAGTTGATAAATATATCATTCTATAGACAGTCCGTCCGCGGATAATTTGCCTGTATTGTTAACAGATATATATAGGCCATATTTCGCTCGTTTCGATATTATCTACTACCATAGGTAGGCCTACTACTAGTACTACACCGGCTGACTTCGACATTGATTGACGCGGTAATTATTAGTACAATGTCATTATGCCTATTTATTCAGCTAAGACGCACAGGCAAGCAGACTGAGATGGTCGTTTACAAATGTGAATTTGGAAACAAAGCAGATAAGGTGGGAAGAATTGAAAGATTAATACCTAAAGCCGAAGAATTGGTAACCAGACAAAGCTGTTATTATTATATCTAATAATACAATACAGGTAATTTGAAAAAAAAAACTGTTATCAGTGAAAACCAAATTCAACCTATTCTTATAAGTATTCTTTGCTGTGGAAAAAGATATTTTTTTAAAAAACATAATTCTTTATGTTTGTAAAAGACACAACATATTGTTTCTATTCTTTTGCAATTAGGGCTGATCTAGTGGGGCATGCACCAAATTCCACTGGAAATGGCTTCTAGTTTTTCGAAATTTTCTGGGGGAGGCCACCTGGCCTTCGTACTGGTAAAGTCTGACTCTGTCGTCTGTGTGCACCCAGTATCCACGATCTTTGAATCTGCCTTTGTAATTGTTGATTCTCCATTTTTATTCCTTATTGTTGACTTTCTTTTGATTTAGTTGGTTAAATGTTTATATACGTAACCTGCATTTAAATTATGACAGGAGGAGGTGTTTGACGATCATTTCAATGTTTTCACTTCAGTTTGCAAATATCCCAGCAATAACTGAAAACAGGGCTTTTACTTGTTATTCTAAAGAATGTTAAGCATGTCATACAATAATTTAGCTCCAAAACAATAATACTTCCACAATTTCAATCTTCCAGGTACCACAGAAAATACCTGCAAGAGGGCATCAAACTGGGCTTTTGCACAAATGAAAAGAGCCAAGCATTATAGCTTCATGTTTCCTTGCTATATAATATGGTGAAGGCCCCTGGGTCCAGATGCCAGCCAAATCAACAAACCTTAGCCTCGGCAGATCACAACACTGATTGCAACGCGGACCAGACTGAGCACGCTTGCCATAATACGGTTTCCAACACAAACCGCATATGTGCAATTTAACATGGATGCCACACTGCAAAAGGCAGTGTGTCTTTATTTAAGGAAACAAAATCGAAAAGGCCTACCAATTATTGACCTCACATCTCCTACCCATACTGGTCTAGGCCTACTATGTGGCTTCTCTGCCATATTCTACGGAAACAATTGTCTGCGATATCGCCCTAATGGAAACAGACATTATCCCTAACCCCCCCCCCCATCTTCCCCATTTAGGATGGAGCATAAAGGCAAATAATGATGGGGCCCAACTTCAGAAATAGCCAATAAAGAGAACCAGAATTTGATGTAAGAATTTATTTATTTTTAATAATAGTCGTCTTGAATTAAAACATGTACACCGTCCATTTCTGCCCAGAAACAATCTCCATATCTTCAGGAAACAAAATGAGGATTTTAGGACTCTATTCCCTGTAGTACCAAGACGTCACATCACAAAGTGCCTGTAAGCCATGTGTCATCTCCGCGATTAACAACTTCGTCCTTACCAATTGTCATTGGCAACAAACTGATCAAAATACAAATCTATATATCTTTTATTTTTTATATACTTTTGATGACCTACACCTACATGAAGATCCTAGTGTAAGACAAGTAAAACAAAATTTTGAACTATAAAAAAATGAAACGAAATAGTATTTGTGTTTTAATCAGATTGCATTGACAAGATCCAGAACTCTTGACTCTCTAAACCATACTCTTCAAACTCCTGAAAAATATTCAATTAAACATACATAATGCAAGTGCTAAGTCTGCCTAATACAGGTCTTTCCTTAGGCCTGAAATGTTATCTAAATTATTAATTAGACATTACTTTATTTATTCACACCATAGCCCCGATCGCTAAGCTGTAATATTTACTGGATTGGAATCTGATCTGCGGCTCAACGCCCGTTAATGATTGAAGAAAAAAATGAATAATCGAGACTATGTTTTTATCATAACTGACTTTATTTATGATGATCGAGGCTAGGCCTAAAATTTAATCGCTAAATTCTTGGTTCAGATTGGATCAATTTGACTGAAATTTTCAAAAATGTCCCTTTACATTATCTAGTTATTAACTATTATAGTGAGAACAGTCAGCTCTTTATCTAATTTCCCTTAATGCATAATGTATCTTTAACTATTTTTAAATTCTATTTGCAGTAAACCATGTAATTTGAAAAGGTGCGAATGGAGGGGTTTTAACTACTGCTGTTCGACTACCTACACCTATGACATTAGTCTTCCTTGATGAAATCTTTTGAAGGATATTATGACAGAAAAGAATCACTTACTGGTTGTAATGAAATAAAATTATCTGGTCTGTAGGCATAACTCCACATCTGCCACAGGAATATAGGATTTGGTGAATGGCTTAACTTTTGATTCGCAACTTCTTCCAAAATGTCAAACAAAATTAAAGGCATTATTTCCGCAAACACAACAAGTCAGACAGACATCCATCTACATTTGTACATGTACTTCTGCATGTAGCTGATTTGCCATTTTCTGTAATTTGAAAATTGTGTAAGCAATTTATAAATAATTATCCCCCAACTCATATACTGTTTGAATATTTCATATGATTATTGTCAGAAATGATCATACATATTTTTGTATTTCTATTTAAATATATATACCTGCTTTATACAATTAATTGTAAGAAAATAGCTGTTCCTCTTGAGCTTATATTTGGGGGGTTTCATATAATAATAAGAATGTGTGTAAAAAAATAATCCGTTGTGAGTTTACAATTTTTTTTATGATAATATTTCTTTGTAAATATTCGTCTATACCAGTAGGCTATTTTCGTTTCTGTGTAAATATATTTCGACTATTAAAAGAAGGGTTTGTTCTTACTTTTGAGTTCCTCTGTTCATTCCTTTCTGAGTCTTTCAACTCACTCCCTTGTTGTGGCAGTTTTGCCTTTTTATGGACTAAGTAGGGTGGATGGAGGGGGTGGTTTCATGACATGTTACATGTAATTGCAACTTCTGTATAGATCTAATTGCCCTTGATGTAGATGGTGCTGTTACTTTTGAAGGTTGTTTTGAATCAGTAGCTTCTGCCATAGTAGCTAAAGTAGGTGGGGGTGTCAATACCAGGTATAGTATTGAATCTAATGATTCCAACTGGCATCTTCTTTGATTGGCATTTCCAACACAAAAACGCTCGATATCAATCCAGTTTTAACTCATCTCGTATCGATTGCTTTCGAAATACCTGGAGTGTAAAACCAAAATGCAAATGTAAATAAATAAGGTTTTCAAGAATTCATGTAAAATTCTAGTCAATATGTCTAATTAAAATAAATAATTATATGCAAGAAATTTTTCTGATCTGTCCCAACTTTAGAAATAAATCTTGTGTCACGAATGAGATATAATTTAGCTTGTTGAGTTGATATTACTGTCTGAGGGTTCTATGATCCAATCAACAATAATTTAAAAATGGAGCTTGGTGAAGCAATGCCTAGATTAGGCCAAATCCAAGGTAATAATGAAGACAATCACCTAATTTTAAAGATAATCAGACAGTTTGATCTATCGATTAAGTAACTAGGCAAAGCCGGTGGTAATCCGTTTACTCGACACGAAGTATTACTATTATTACAAACCAAGTACCGAAATTCCAAACATTCACTGCGTAATTTGTCCCCGGTTTTGAAGGCTTCAGAGTATAAGTAAATAATATAAACTTACCGGAGAGAATGGAATCATCGTTTGGGATGCACCGTAGCAGTTTATGCTTTCTAAAAGTTAAACTGCCAGTCATGATCTATCATATCATAGCGAAGTTGAAGTTGAGAAGCGAGCTGTCAATACAATGTAGTAAGGTGACATCTTACGCATGCGCGGCATTTGGATTTCCCCGTTTCCTGTCTGTAGACAGATTTTACAAGTCTCACTGATAGTGAAATTGTGTAACGCTCAAGGCCTAGTTGAATTTTTCCAATTTTTTAAATTAGGCATTTTAATATGAAATTTGTGTCATCAATTGTTTGAAATAATGTAAAATAGTACAATTTGTTGACCAGAATGAAGATTGGAACATATCATTCAGTTACAGCAAGAGTGTTATTGTCCCTTTAAACACTGTGTATAAATTTAAAGTCAAACAGATATTAACTTCGGCCTCTAGAGCATCCACAAGATTTTTTGAAGTGATCAAGGGCCATAAACTCTGGCAGTTATTATCCGATATCGCTGAAAATCAATAGGCTTCTTCGCCTCGTGACCTTAAACACTGTGTGTAAATCTAAGGTCAAACGGATATTAACTTTGGCCTCTAGAGCGTCCACAAGATTTTTTTAAGTGATCAAGGGCCAGAACTCTGGCAGTAATTATCGGAAATAGCTTAAAACCAATAGGATTCTTCGTCTCATGACCTTAAACGCCATGTATCAATTTAAAGTCAATCAGATATTAACTTTGGCCTCTAGAGCTTCCACAAGATTTTTTAAAGTGATCAAGGGCCATAACTCTGGCAGTAATTATCTGAAATCGCTGAAAATCAATAGACTTCTTCGTCTCATGACCTTAAACACTGTGTATAAATATGAAGTCAATCGGATATCAACTTTAGCCTGTAGAGCGACCACAAGCAATTATGGATGCCCGACCGACGGACAGGGGCGACGAACATATACAACCACATTTCAATGTGGGCGAATAAAAATGCATAGTCGTAACTTTGTTATTTATTGATCTATTTAACTACTTCTTTTTTCTTTGAGTACCTTGTAAAAAAACATTTTCATCTGCAGTTTCAGATTTTCAAATTTTTAAAATTCGTCAGTGCGATTTCGAACCGAAAGTTTAGACCAACTTGACAACTTATTTAATGGCTTTAGAAATTTTCTAACTTATTCCCCCTTAGCGAAATTAAGGGTCAAAATGTTCAAAAAAATCAACGAAATATAGGTCAGAATGACCTAATTTCTTATTTTTCGATACTAGACAAGTAATTACTGATTAGTACACAAAATATGGAGTTTTTCGATCAAACTGGAAGTGCTGCCATCTTGAAACATGAAAAACCAATAGGGCTGTTGCGATATTTTACTTACAGACACGGGAGTTATATTTTCTGAATCCTTGAAGGAATGCCTAACAAGCCAACAGTGAGGCTGATGTCCCCCGCCGAAATCCCAAAATAAATAGATGACACATATTAATCAATCGCACATTTATTTTTTTCAAATGTATCAAGCAATCAAACTGTATACGAAGTGTCATCCAAAAGTGTTTTATAAAGAAAAATGCTAAAACTGACAAGAAAAATGAAAATGTACCCTAGTTAGGGGGACCCTAAAGGCAGACAAAAGGCTCCCCACGCTTGACAAAAGGGCCCCTCTGGCCAAGGGAAAGGGCCCTCGTGTCCGAGTCAATCGTTTCTATACACTGTTACTGAATCCATTACTGAATGAGAATGCAGTCATTGTATTGGCATAAAAATCATCAATCAAGATGAACCTAAGTTATCTTGTCCCAAAGTATCAACCAATCAAATTGCTTATCTCTGCCTACCATAAGCAGAAAATGCTCATCTTCAAACACCATCAAGGCATTGTCCTAATAAGCATACACACCAATTTTGAATATTTTAACTCAATTAGAAGGAGAGTTATTGTGTTCCAAAGTCTCGGCAAATCAAATTGCTTATCGCTCTGCTTACCCTGGGCAGAAAATGCTCATTATCGATCTTAGTCAAGGCATTACTGTAATGAAACTATACACCAAGTTTCATCACTCTCACTTAATTAGAACTAAAGTTATCGTGTCCCAAAGCATCAACCGATCAAATTGCTTATCCCTGCTTACCCTAAGCGGAAAATGCTCATCTTCGAACTCCATCAAGGCATTGACCTAATAAGCATATACACCAAGTTTGAACATTTTAACTCAATTAGAAGGAGAGTTATTGTGTTCCAAAATCTCGGCCAATCAAATTGCGTATCGCTCTGCTTACCCTAAGCGGAAAATGCTCATCTTCGAACTCCATCAAGGCATTGACCTAATAAGCATATACACCAAGATTGAACATTTTAACTCACTTAGAAGGAGAGTTATTGTGTTCCAAAGTCTCGACCAATCAAATTGCGTATCGCTCTGCTTACCCTGAGCAGAAAATGCTCATTATCGAACTTAGTCAAGGTATTACTGTAATGAAACTATACACCAAGTTTCATCACTCTCACTTAATTATAACTGAAGTTATCGTGTCCCAAAGCATCAACCCATCAAATTGCTTATCTCTGCTTAACCTAAGCGGAAAATGCTCATCTTCAAACTCCATCAAGGCATTGACCTAATAAACACATACACCAAGTTTGAACATTCTAGCTCAAAAAGTGTGACGGGCGGATTTAGGTCAACTGATGGTCGCCATTTTGAAGTGAATATGAAAAATAGTGAAAAATCAAGATTTACGGGCTTGTAAACAAACACAATACGACATAGTATGTTCAATGCGTCTCCTATTTCTGAAATTAATACATTTCAGAATAGCGGGATACGGGTTGAATTTTTGGTATTTGAATATTTCAAAAATTTTAATTTTGCCTTTGACGTTTTTCGTGCCGAGAAAGTTGTTTACGAGTGAAAAATGACATTGACTTCACTAGATTGTGACCGATTTTAATGATTTATTTTTTCTTGTTTAGATTATTCATATGACCCATGACATGTGAGAGGAAGTGACTGTGAATATGAAAGCTTTAATATCTGCTTAGCAGATCTAGTTAAGATTTCACATGAAAGCTTATTGTTTCTGTTAAAGTTATTAGGCTTTCAGACTTTAGTCTGAAAGACTATTGTTTTTACTAAAATTATTATTAGGCTTTCAGACTTTGTCAGAAAGACTATTGTTTTTACTAAAATTATTATTGTTTCTGTTAAGATTATTATTAAGCTTTCATATTTCATATGAAAGCTTATTGTTACTGTTAAAGTTATTATCATTAAGCTTTCATATGAAATATGAAAGCTTATTGTTTCTGTTAAAATTATTATTATTTTTTTTTTGTGTGTGTGTTTTATCCACAAATCGGATTTCTCAGAATCTAACCATAGGATCTGTCTCATATGAAAGCTTATTGTTTCTGTTCAGATTATTATTAAGCTTTCATATTACATATGAAAGCTTATTGTTTCTGTTAAGATTATTATTAAGCTTTCATATTTTATATGAAAGCTTATTGTTTCTGTTTAAGTTATTATTATTAGGCTTTCAGAGATTACTAAAATTATTATTAAGCTTTCATATTGTTTCTGTTAAGATTATTAGGCTTTCAGACTTTCGTCTGAAAGCCTATTGTGATTACTAAAATTATTAGGGTTTCACACTATTGTTTTTGTTAAAATTATTATTCTTATTATTATTATTATTATTCTTCTTTTGTTTTGAGTAGATCTCAGCAACTGCTTGTCGCATCGTTACGATTTCTTCGGTTTTACAGGAAAAGTGGGTGTGACTTAGAGGATAAAGCTATTTTGAGCGTTCTGCGACAATGCGAAATGTCCGAAATCACCGAAGTTATCGTTTTTAAAAATATTGCAGTAATTTTAACAATAATCATTGGATTTTAACTGTCGATACATTTTGGTATAGCCGGAGACAGGGCACATAGCTACGCTACTTTCGATTTTTGATTTTCGTCAAATCTTCGAAGATATTAGGGGCCAAATTTCGAAAATTTAAAATTTTACAAAAAACTTTTTTATTTATGAATATTTTTTAGTCGTGTTGTGCACAGAAATAAAGAGTCATCTGACTAGCGCAAAAATGTTAAAACATTTTGTCTCAGTAATTTTCCTTGGCCGCCATTGGCTAATTCAGTTTTTCAGTCCTAGATTAATTTTTTATTGTTCGATTTGTATAAAACAAAGTTCATATGCTTCGTTGTCTCAATTGTCATTTTTTTTATTACCGAAAGTGTTATCTGTCGGCACCGGAAGTGGCATAATTTTACCAAAAACTACAATTTTGACAGTTATTTACGATCTTCAAAAACAAATATTATTTTTTTGAAAAATTATATGACTCAAAGAGTGGGTCCTTTCAAGGCGCAAAAAATGGCGGAAGTAGTTTTTTTAATTTCTATTTTATTTTCTTGCAAATTGGATTAAGAGGTGAAAAAACGCGTAAAATCGACCTATTTACAACCCATTCAGGCTTTTCAGATTTTAAAATATTTTTACATAACTTTTATAAACTATAATCCATACGAAGAGAATGTATGTGAAAATTAGTGTTTAATATAAGCAGTTGTCGAGAAAAGGGCAGTTTTGCAAAAGTCACTGTTTTCGTAATTTTGCCTGTAAAATAGTCAATTATTAATGGATATTCACAAAAGTGACATCATTTGATTCAAAAAGCAAGTATGCGTCATATCAAGTTGATTATAATTTAAAATTGACACCGGAAGTGACATCATTTGGTCAAAAACTACATTTTTAACTTTTAAATCGATATTTTGTTCAACCAAGAATTATTTAATATGTAATACGAATATTAACTTTGGGTTTAAATTCACATACTAACAAAACTCGTACGGTCATATAGGTATCATAAAATTGTTTCTAACTTGTTCGATTGCCGAGATATAGGCGGTTTTCTAAAAGTCACTTTTGTAGGTTTTTGGTCCATAAAAGTGTCAATTATTATTCGATTTTCATAAAATTTTCACCCTTTGAAGCCCAATGTCATAGAGGATGTTATAAAACTAATTTAACGTTTTTAGTGTCACCGGAAGTAATGTCGTTTTGGCAAAAACTGTATTTTTAGCCTTCAAAAAAGATATTTTATTCAAATGAGTCTGATTTGTATTTTTTTTCAAAATTATGATATTTGATGCCAATCAACAAATAGAATGGACCAATACGATCATACAGATGCCACAAAATCGTTTCTAACTTGCACGGTTGCCGAGAAATAGCCAATTTTCTACACGTCACTTTTCATGGTTTTGGGTCTATAAAAGTGGCACATATTATTCGATTTGCATAAAATTTTCACCATGTGATGCCTTTTGCCATTTCTGATTTCATAAAAGTAATTGAACATTTTCATTATCACCGGAAGTACTGCACACTTACATGCAACAAATGTATAAAATGAATTGATATTGCTGGGTTTGGTTGATTCTGTGTCCATTTTATTTGATGTGAGCAATGCTTATGTGGAAACAAGTGACATATGTTCAAGGGTAACGTGGCACCGAAAGGACACAAGTTCAAAGGTAACGTGGCACCAGTGAAACCCGTCATTCCTGCATGCAGGTCTAGTTATTATTTATTATTATTATTTATTTTTTTCGCCGGAGCCTATTTCTCAGTGCCTGTAACAGATACCGATCTGGGACCTAATTCTCTATTGGGAAACCATGTGTTGTTTACTTGATAAACTATTTTTGAAAATTCTGCGCAGACCGGAAGTGGTCGAATTTTGTGCTGTGTCAAAAAATTAAAAAATGGCCGTAGATTCGTCAATTCTGTACCTATTTTCATACAAATGACATTTTCGGAAACCCGGAGTCTTTTCTCGGACGATAGCAGTTGAAAATTTCGATATTTCGAAACTTCATCGCTGACTTCTTGCGATCGAAAAATGAAAAATGTGGTTTGAGAGACAATTTTTGTTATTTTTCAAAATTTTCAAATTTGACCTACATTTTTGGATACCTGAAAACCATCCGATTCCAGAAATATAAGTTTCATTCCGAGTAATCGCCCTTTATTTTTCGATTTTTTTCGAATTTTCTACCCATTTTGTGAGCTCGGGTTTCGTTTTATGGCAGAATTGACGTTTCTGAAACTTCTGAGGCATGAAGCCAAATGACCATTCCAAGGAATAAAGCAATTTCAACAATAATCTGTACACCGGAAGTGGTCGAAATAATGTCCGATATTTTGAAAAGATAGGTTGCCAGGCAACGAAACATACGCCCACAGCAGCTAAATTGTCCGGGCAGTCAACAAGGGTTGTCGCATATTTTTACTTTTTTCGGTAATGAAACATTTGTAATACACTAAAAACTGATTAAGAGTAACAACTCATTATGTAATTATTAGAAAATCATTAGAATTTGATTGCTTTTTATAAAGTTTTACCCCACGCTAACAATTAGTATATACATGAAACATTTAATATCATGGATTTAGCTGTTCAGTTATCTAAATTCATTGAAAATCAAAATACTTGTTCGTTTCAACACCTTAAACTCTATGTATCAATCTGAAGTCAATCGGATGGTAACTTTGGCCTCTATAGCGTCACAAGAATTTTTGAAGTTATCAAGGGAGATAACTCTGGCAGTAATTATTTGAAATCGCAGAAAATCAATAGGATTCTTCGTCTCATGACCTTAAACACTGTGTATAAATTTAAAGTCAATCGGATATTAACTTTGACCTTTAGAGTGTCCACAAGATTTTTTGAGGTGATCAAGGGCCATAACTCTGGCATTAATTACCGGAAATAGCCGAAAATCGATAGGCTTCTTTGTCTCATGACCTTAAACACTGTGTATCAATCTAAAGTCAATCGGATATTAACTTTGGCCTCTAGAGCGTCCACAAGATTTTTTGAGGTGATCAAGGGCCATAACTCTGGCACTAATTATCGGAAATCGCTGAAAATCAATAGGCGTCTTCGTCTTATGACCTTAAACACTGTGTAAAATTTAAAGTCAATCGGATATTAACTTTGGCCTCTAGAGCGTCCACAAGATTTTTTGAAGTGATCAAGGGCCATAACTCTGGCACTAATTATCGGAAATCGCTGAAAATCAATAGGCTTCTTCGTCTTATGACCTTAAACACTGTGTATAAATTTAAAGTCAATCGGATATTAACTTTGACCTTTAGAGCGTCCACAAGATTTTTTAAAGAGATCAAGGGCCATAACTCTGGCACTAATTATCGGAAATCGCTGAAAATCAATAGGCTTCTTCGTCTCATGACCTTAAACACTGTGTATAAATTTAAAGTCAATCGGATATTAACTTTGGCCTCTAGAGCGTCCACAAGATTTTTTGAAGTGATCAAGGGCCATAACTCTGGTAGTTATTATCGGAAATCGCTGAAAAACAATAGGCTTCTTCGTCTCATGACCTTAAACACTGTGTATAAATTTAAAGTCAATCGAATATTAACTTTAGCCTGTAGAGCGTCCACAAGCAATTGTGGACGCCGGACCGACGGACCGACGGACCGACGGACCGACGGACCGACGGACGGACGGACAGGGGCGACGACAATATACGACCACATTTCAATGTGGGCGTATAAAAAATGAAAAAAATGGGTATTTTGGGGAAAAACGCGATTTCTCCTTCCGATATCAATGGATTAGACAAATTAGGATACCATTGGATTGCACTAGGATTGTGCTATCGTATGATACCCAATTCGTACGGACGCGATGAGCAGGCAGCAAAATATGGCACGCTGAAAATCAAGTATTTTCTGATTTCGAGCGTTTTTGGATGCCTGTAGCTTGAAAACTTAACCACAAATTTTTTTTAAATTTTTTCTATCAAGAGTCCTTTCGGAGTTATTTTGCATGAAACCATTAAGTAAGACTTTGAAATATCTGGAATAGGTGAAATAACGGACTGAAAATCGAAAAAAGTCGAAAAATCGTGAAATTTTGGAAAATGCTCTGCTATTTTTTTATTTTAAGAGATTTTCAAAAAAAGATTGCATATTCAGATAGCTGACGATGTATAATATGTATGTAGTTATTGAAATTTAATTTTCGATATTTTAATTTTTTTGCATTTTTGGCACTTTTGAACATAGGATTTCTCAGGGGGATTTTATCTGATCGGATAATGTAATATATCAATACAAAGCCCTGTGGCTATTTTAGTGCCCAAACCGGCTATTAAAACTATTCCGACAATAATAACCATGCCGGAAGTATTCAAAAAATGAAAAAAATGGTTAAAAACATTGTCGCACTTGCGAAAAACTTGATTTCTCCTTTAGGTAATAGCGGACCAAAAGAACTAAAGTGTTGCTGGATAGCCCTATTAATGGACCACCATATGGTATCTAAATAATACGATTTCGATGGTAAGGAAATAAATTATTGTATGCCAAAAATCTAGTATTTTCCGCTTTTTTAACATTCTGAGACGCCCTTTTCTCGAAAACGACGCCACAGATTTTTCTTAAATTTTTCTTACTCAAAGTCCTATCGGTTGTCTATATAGTGAATCCAAAATGAAAAGCGTTGAAATAATATAAGAGGTCCAAAAATGGCCTCAAACTTTGAAAAAAATTGAAAAATCGTTAAATTTTTGGAAACGCTCTTTAATTTATCTTTTTTTCCAAAACTACTCAATGGATGTTTCTGATACTTCTGGTACGTAAAGTTAAGTATCCAAAAAACTTCGTAAAGCTATCACAACAACGATCGTAATACCGGAAGTAGTCGTAAAAATTCCGATATTTTGAAAAAAATTAATTCTTTTGCGAAAACCTTTTTTATTTATGAATATTTTTTGATGATATTTTACACAGGAATTATTGATATAAAATTAAACCATGCTAGTCCCGAAATGACATAGTTTGTGTCTAGTCGACGTTAAACCCCATTTCTCTCATCTCGGTAGTGCCGGTTAATTTGAGATATAGTTTGTCTCCCTTTAAGTTTTTTACCTTTTTCATTTCAGTTTATGGGTTCCAAGTTTATTATTTATTGCCTGGTGTGTATAAAACAATTCTCAATTGCGAATTCTCAACTTATTTGTTACCGATAATGATTTCTTTTGGCACCGGAAGTGAAGTAATTTTGCCAGATTTTACAATTTTGACCGGTGTATTCGCAAGCAAATATTACTTACAAATCTGATAGAGGGTGTCACTGAATCATAACAACTACAGTATCGTTTGGTAGTTCGATGGATCGGCTATTGTATGACGCACTTCCTGTCTGATTCCTGAAAGCCGATTCAGCACTGCAGGTCTGCAGGTCTAGTTATTGTTATTTTTTTTTGTGTTTTATCCACAAATCGGATTTCTCAGAATCTAACCACAGTATCTTTATGAAACTTTTACCTATCCCCCCAAAAATGGGTGGTAGCTGTTGATTAAATATATTTTCAAAACGTTTTACGAATCCGAAATCACAGAAATTTACGAACGACAAAATGGACAATGCATAGTCGTAACTTTATTGTTTTTTGACCGATTTTACTAAATCTTTTTTCTTTGAATACCTTGAAAAAAAATCATTTTCATCAGCAGTTTCACATTTTCAAATTTCGAAAATTCGTCGCTGTGATTTCGAACCGGAAGTTTAGACCAATTTGACAACTTCTTTAATAGTTGTGCGATTTTCATAAAATTTAGTATATAAGTAGATCTTACCGATGTGACTTCAAAAATAAAATTAGAAATTTTCTAAATTATCTCCCCTTGGTGAAATTAAGGATCAAATTTTTCAAAAAAATCGTCGAAATATAGGTCAGAATGACCTAAAAAAAAATTCGATACTAGACAAGGAATTACGGATTCGTACACAAAAAATGGAGTTTGTCTTTAAACACCAACTCGACAACTTCTTTAGTAGTTGTACGATTTTCATGAAATTTAATATGTAAGTAGACCTTATGATGCGACTTGAAAAAATGACTTTAGAAATTTTCTAACTTATCTCCCCTTGGTGAAATTAAGGATCAAAGTTTTCAAAAAAATCGTCGAAATATAGGTCAGAATGACCGAGTTTTTTTTTCGATATTAGACAAGGAATTACTGATTCGTACACAAAATATGGAGTTTGTCGATCGAATCGGAAGTGCCACCATCTTTAAACGTGAAAAATCAATAAGGCTTTTTTGCTATTTTACTTACAGACTCGGGAGTTATATTTTCTGAATCCTTGTATGAAGGCCTAAAAATCGTCGGGAATAGAATTTTGATTTAGGTCAACCGCGAGTCACTCTCCTTCTAATTAAGCTAGAATGTTCAAACTTGGTGTAGACGTTCACTAGGTCAATGTTATAATTGTGTTCAAAGATGAGCATTTTCTGCCTAGGGTAAGCAGAGATAAGCATGTTGATTTGTTGATTCTTTAGGGCACGATAACTTCGGTTATAATGAAGGGAGGGCGGTGAAACTCTTGTTAATAGAGAGTCAAATAGCTAGCCTGTTGTGTGAAATCATTGTATCATTTTTTAAATAACAGGGATAGCAGAAAAAAAGAGATTGAAAATCCAAAAAGTCGTATTTTTACGATTTGGAGCATATTTAGAGGTACTTTTCTCTTAAAGTCAACATAATATTTTTTGGGAATTTCTTCTACAAAGAGTCTTATCGATAGTCTTTTATATGAAACCATCGATCAACAGTCCAAAATATCAGGAGTAGAAGAATAAAAGGATCGAAAATTGAAAACGGCACTCTACAATCTGCTCATTTAGTCATCGTATAGAGCTTATTCAACAGTATCGAATTCCAACTGCTAAGGGATCTTTTACGTGCACTCCAATGTGTACACGGGGGTGGGGGGCACGCCAGAAAATCGAGATGAACATTCCTGGCCAATGCAGGCATCGAACACCCGACCTCCTGGCTAGCAGGCCAACGCCTTAGCCACTTAGTGTGGACACCCATCGTACATTTCATCCGTCAAATCAAAACATTGCATTGCCATCAGACCAATAATTAATTATTCTTAATTTAAAACTTTACTTTAATATTATTAAATCCTAATTTTATTGGTAGACGTTCGTCTTATTTAAAATTAAACTTTTATTTAACTATGAACAACCCTTAACGTCTCTCTTTAAAACAATTAAATAATCTAAAAACAGTAGCTCAACCTTTTGACCTAAGCTCATTAATTTACCATTTTGTATGTGAGCGACTTGTTATTCTTCTTATATGACATATTGCACATGTCTGATTTCAAAGGGGAGTTGGGAGGATGAATGGTTAGCACGTGCGCGCTGTATCATAAAGCCTGTCATTGAGTCAACTAGCGTATTTTCGAATCTCCAGTTGTATTTGACAAGAAGTAAGGTCGCCTGTTCAACCTGGTGGGTTTTCTTCATTTACCCCTGTTTCCTTCCACTGCGAGAGATCTCTACGCGCAAGCGAAATATCAAAATAAAATCGAATTATGTGTTAGTCCCGAAATGATCTAGTTTGGGACACAATAACTCTCTTTCTAATTCAGCTAAACCTGGTGTATGTGTTTATTAGTCCAATACCTTGATGACTTTGGAACACAATAACTCTTCTTCTAATTGGGGTACAATGTTCAAACTTGGTGTAGGCATTCACAAGGTCAATGTCTTGATGAAGTTCGAATATCAGCATTTTCTGAGTTGGGTAAGCAGAGATGAGCAATTTGATTGGTTGATGATTCGACACACAATAACATTAGTTGTAATTAAGTGATAGTGATGAAACTTGGTGTATACATGTAGTTTCATTAAATCACTACCTTCACTAAGTTCGACAATGGGCATTTTCTGCTCAGGATAAGCAGAGTAATACGCAAATTGATTGGTCGAGACGTTCGTTGAAAAACAATAACTCTCAGTGATATTCGGCTAGAATGTTCAAACTTGGCGTGGGTCTTTATTAGGTCAATGCTTTGGTGGAGTTCGAAGATGAGCATTTTATGCTTAGGGTAAGCAGAGATAAGCAATTTGATTGGTTGATGATTTCAGATACTTTCACTTCAGTTCTAATTAAGTCAGAATGATGAAACTTGGTTTATAGTTTCATTACATCAATACCTTGAATACGTTCGACAATGAGCATTGTCTGCCATGGATAAGCAGAGCGATGAGCAATTTGATTGGTCGAGAATTTGAAACAAAATAACTCTCCTTCTAATTGGGGCAGAATGTTCAATCTTGGTGAAGACGTTCATTAGGTCAATGCCATGATGGAGTGCGAAGATGAGCATTGTCTGCTTACTGTAAGCAGAGATAAGCAATCTGATTGGTTACTAATTATGGGCATGATAACTTTGGTTATAATCAAGTGAGAGTGACAAAATTCCAAATATAGATTCATTATGTCATTACCTTGACTAAGTTTGATGTTGAGAATTTCTGCGTAGATTTAGGAGCAATAAGCAATTTGACTGATCACATTGGAACATAACAACTCTGTTTTTAATTAAGGTAGAATTTAAACCGGTTGAATTGTTTCTCGTTATAACTCGGTGAGTTTTTGGCGGATTTCATTAATTCTTTTTCCTTTTTAAGATTCTTTATATAACTCAAGAGATGCGACACAAACTGACCGTGAATATGAAAGCTTTAATATCTGCTTAGCAGATCTAGTTAGGCTTTCAGACTATTGAGATTACTAAAATTATTAGGCTTTCAGACTTATAGGGTTTCAGACTTTCGTCTGAAAGCCTATTGTGATTACTAAAAAAAATTTTTTTTTTATATTATTATTATTATTTACCGCGGGAGCCTATTTCTCTATGATCGAAAAGAGATACCGATTTGCGGTTCATCTTACTATCGGGAAACTAGGTGGTGGCTACTCAATAAAGCAATTTTCAAACTTCTGCGCAGACCGGAAGTGACCGAACTTTGTACGTTGTCAAAAAATTGAAAATTGGCTATAGTTTCATCAATTCTTTTCCCATTTTCAAACAAATCACATTTTTGGAAAGCCTGAAACTTTTCCGAGATAATAGCAATCTCACATTTTGCAATTTCGAAACTTCGTCGTTGACTTCTATCGTTCGAAAATTGAAAACACGTCGGCTACAAGACAATTTTTGTTATTTTTCGAAATTTTCAAATTTTTGGATACTTTACGTCAATCCGATTCCAGTAATATCAGTTTCATTCAGAGTTATTGCCCTTTATTTTTCGATTTTTTTCGAATTTTCTTCCCATTTTGTGAGCTGTGGTGTCGTTTTACAGCCAAAATGATGTTTCTGAAACTTATGGAACATGAAGTTATAGTCCAATACCAATTCCAATTGATAAAGCAATTTCTACACGGATCTTTAAATAACTACATACATATTATACATCGTTAGAATCGTAATTAGGTCAGCTATCTGAATATGCAATCTTTTTTGGGGGGAACTTCTTCTACAAAGAGTCTTATCGGTAGTCTTTTATATGAAACCATAGATCAACAGTCCAAAATATCAGGAGTAGTAGAATAAAAGGATCGAAAATTGAAAACCGCACCCTTTCATTGTTAAGCAAAACATGCAGTGTGGGTGGCTACAATCTGCACATTTAGTCATCGTATAGAGCTTATTCAACAATATAGAATTCCAACTGCTAAGGGATCTTTTACGTGCACTCCACGGGTCAATTCAGGTAAGTATAACTACGGGTTCTGTCCACCTTCTCTCGTCTACGGCCATACCACGTTGAAAACACCAGTTCTCGTCCGATCACTGAAGTTAAGCAACGTCGGGCCCGGTTAGTATTTGGATGGGTGACCGCCTGGGAACACCGGGTGCTGTAGACACCTTTTTGCCCTGATTCTTCGTCAAAAAATCAATTTTCCGCCACTCTTTTGCACCACTCCAGTTCTGCGCTCGGCCCGTCTCCCCAGGGAAAAAGACACAAAAAGAATTTGAGTAAGCACAAGTATGGGTTCTTTCCACCTTCTCTCGTCTACGGCCATACCACGTTGAAAACACCAGTTCTCGTCCGATCACTGAAGTTAAGCAACGTCGGGCCCGGTCAGTACTTGGATGGGTGACCGCCTGGGAACACCGGGTGCTGTAGGCGCCTTTTTAAAACCGACAAAAACGGCCCCAAAAATCAATAAGCGGGTCAATTCCGGTAAGTATAACTACGGGTTCTGTCCACCCCCTCTCGTCTACGGCTATACCACGTTGAAAACACCAGTTCTCGTCCGATCACTGAAGTTAAGCAACGTCGTGCCCGGTCAGTACTTGGATGGGTGACCGCCTGGGAACACCGAGTGCTGTAGACGCCTTTTTAAAACCGACAACCCCCCCCCCCCCAAAAAAAATCAATAAGCGGGTCAATTCAAGTATGTATAACTACGGGTTCTCTCCACCTTCTCTCGTCTACGGTCATACCATGTTGAAAACACCAGTTCTCGTCCGATCACTGAAGTTAAGCAACGTCGGGCCCGGTTAGTACTAGGATGGGTGACCGCCTGGGAACACCGGGTGCTGTAGACGCCTTTTTGCCCTAAACTCATTAATTTACCATTTTGTTGTGAGCGGCTTGTTATTCTTCCTATATGACATATTGCACGTGTCTGATTTCAAAGGGGGGTTGGGCGGCTGAATGGTTAGCACGCGCGCCTGTCATTGAGTTAACTAGCGTGTTTTTGAATGCCCGGTTGTACGTTACAAGGAGTAAGGTCGCCTGTCCAACCTGCCATTTTTAATTTTTTTCCGGCAATTTTCATTTCATTTTCTCATCCGTCTCATTACAGTAATGCAAGTTTCGGTTATTTCCCTTTAGTTTTCAGATTATTGTTATGTCTGGGTGCAATGTTTCATACTATATTTAGACTTGTAATTTTGCAAGTTTTTGACCAATTTTGATAATTTTTTCTTCTTATCCTTTTATTTAGGATACTTGATACAATCAATGACACGTGCCGACGAATATGAAAGCTTTCATATCTGCATGGGACAGTAGCAGATCTAGTTATTATTTTTTTTGTGTGTGTGTTTTCTGCAAATAGGATTTCTCTGAATCTATCCATAAAATCTTTCTGAAATTTTGACCTACCCCCCCCCCCCCAAAAAAAATGGGGTGCGAACGTTGTTTAAATATATTTTCAAAACGTTTTACGAATCCGAAATCACCGAATTTTACGAACGAAAAAACTGACAATGCATAGTCGTAACTTTGTTATTTTTTGACCGATCTTACTAATTCTTTTTTTTTTTTGAATACCTTGAAAAAAATCATTTTCATCTGCAGTTTCACATTTTTGAATTTCGAAAATTCGTCGCTGTGATTTCGAACCGGAAGTTTAAACCAAATTGACAACTTCTTTAATAGTTGTACGATCTTCATGAAATTTAGTATATAAGTAGATCCTAGCGATGTGATTTCAAAAATATAATTAGAAATTTTCAAAATTATCTCCCCTTGACGAAATTAAGGATCAAAATTTTCAAAAAAATCATCGAAATATAGATCAGAATGACTTGATTTTTTTTTTTGGATACTAGATAAGTAATTACTGATTTGTACACAAAATATGAAGTTTGTCGATCGAACCGGAAGTGCCACCATCTTGAAACGTGAAAAATCCCTAAGGCTTTTTTGCTATTTTACTTACAGACACGGGAGTTATATTTTCTGAATCCTTCAAGGTTGGTCCAAAAATCGCTGGGAGCAGAATTTTGATTTAGGTCTACTGATGGATTCCATTTTGAAGTGAATATGAAAAGTAGTAGCAATTTGAAGGGCCGAGACTTTGAAACACAATAACTCTCGTTCTAATTAAGCTAGAATGTTCAAACTTGGTGTAGACGTTCACTAGGTCAATGTCATGATTGAGTTTAAAGATGAGCATTTTCTGCTTAGGGTAAGCAGGGATAAATATGCTGATTTGTTGATTATTTAGGGCACGATAACTTCGGTTATAATGAAGAGAGGGTGGTGAAACTCCTGCCAATCGAGAGTCTAATAGCTAGCCCGTTGTGTGAAATCATTGTATTATTGTTTTTAAATGTCAGGGATATCAGAAAAAAAGAGATCGAAAATCCAAAAAGTCGTATTTTACGATTTTGAGCATTTGTAAAGGTCCTTTTCTCTTCAATCAACATAATATTTTTGGGGAACTTCTTCTACAAAGAGTCTTATCGATAGTCTTTTATATGAAACCATCGATCAACAGTCCAAAATATCAGGAGAAGAAGAATAAAAGGATCGAAATTTGAAAACTGCAACCTGTCATTGTTAAGCGAAACATGCACATTTGCACATTATTCATCGTATAGAGCTTATTCAACAGTATCGAATTCCAACTGCTTAGGGATATTTTACGTGCAATTCAATGTGTACACGGGACCTTGGTTTTTCGTCCCATCCGAACGACTAGACAGCTGTCCTTGTCAGACTCCCGTTCTGCCTCACTGACAAGAGGGAACCACGCCGGAAAATCGAGATGAACTTTCTCGGTGCAGAACTTTCAATTCACGCCAAACGTTTATTGCATACGATTAAGCTGGTCAGTTTTGTAATAATTGGTTGGTAATTAAAGTACCGTGCAAATTAAACTGCTAAAACAGAAAATTTCGCCCGGTTGAAATGTTGCTTGCTATAAGTCAGCAATTTCCCGATTTTAGGGAGGCTGAATGACTGAATGGTTAGCATACGCGCGCTTTGTCGTAACGTCTGTCATTGAGTCAACCGGCGTCGTTTCAATTTCCAGGTTGCACGTAACATGGAGTATGGTGTCCAACCTCGTGGGTTTTCTCCGTGTCCTTCGGTTTCCTCCCACTCCTGAATACCAGGCTGCACGTGACATGGTGTATGGTGTCCAACCTCGTGGGTTTTCTCCGTGTCCTTCGGTTTCCTCCCACTCCTGAATACCAGTACGGGTAAGGGAAGTTTATAAATAAAATTAAAAAACATATATTAGTCCCGAAATGACCTAGTTTGTGTCGAATGGACATTAATCCGCATTTCTCTCCTTCTGTTTTATTTTTAAAGTTTTGTAATAATCGGTTGGTAATCCATGGTACTGGTACTGTAAAAGTGATAAAACAGAAAATTTCGCCCGGTTGTAATGTTTCTCACTTTAAAGTCAGCAATTTGCCGATTTTAAGGGGCAAGCGTTTATTGCGAACGATTAAGCTGGTCAGGGGGAGCTTATTTTTAAAAGTTTTGTAATATTCGGTGCAAATTAAACTGTTAAAATAGAAAATTTCGCCCGGTTGAAATATTTCTCGCTGTAGGTACGCAATTTGCCAAATTTAGGGAGGTTACGTGGATGAATGGTTAGCTCCTGCGCTCTGTATCGTAACGTCTGTCATTGAGTCAACTGGCGTTGTTTCGATTGAAATGCCCGGTTGAAATGTTTCTTGCTATAAGTCAGCAATTTCCCGATTTTAGGGAGGCTGAATGGCTGAATGGTTAGCATATGCGCGCTGTATCGTAACGTCTGTCATTGAGTCAACAGGCGTCATTTCGATTTCCAGGTTCCATGTGACATGGATTATGGTGTCCAACATCGTGGGTTTTTCTCCGTGTCCTTCGGTTTCCTCCCACTCCTAAAGACCCGTATGTGCAAGGGAAGTTTTAAAATAAAATTAAAAAATATATGTGAACCCCGAAATGTCCTAGATTGTGTGGAATGGACGGTAACCCGCATTTCTCTCTTTCTCTTTTATTTTTAAAGTTTTGTTATAATCGGTTGGTAATCAGAGGTACTGTAAAGTGATAAAACAGGAAATTTCGCCCTTTTGTCAAGTTTCTCAATTTAAAGTCAGCAATTTGCCGATTTTAGGGGGAAACGTTTATTCCGAACGATTAAGCTGGTCAGGGGGAGCTTATTTTTAAAAGTTTTGTAATATTCGAAAATTCGTCGCTGTGATTTCGAACCGGAAGTTGAGACCAACTTGACAACTTCTTTAATAGTTGTACGATTTTCATGAAATTTAGTATGTAACTAGAAATTACTGATGCGACTTAAAAAATGACTTTTAAAATTTTCTAAATTATCTCCCCTTGGTGAAATTAAGAATCAAATTTTTCAAAAAAATCGTCGAAATAAAAGTCAGAATGACCTAATTTTTTTTCGATATTAGACAAGTAATTATTGATTCGTACACAAAACATGGAGTTTGTCGATCGAACCGGAAGTGACACCATCTTGAAACGTGAAAAAACAATATAACTTTTGCGGTATTGCACTTACAGACATGGGAGTTACGTTTTCTGAACCCTTGAAGGAAAACCTAAAAAACGTTCAGAGCAGAAACACAATAGTATGTTCAATGCGTTTCCTATGTCTAAAATTTAATACATTTCAATTTCAGGATAGACGGGACACGGGTGGAATTTTTGGTATTTGAATAAATAAAAAATTCGAATTTCGCTTTTGATGTTTTTCGTGCCGAAAAAGTTGTTTACGAGTGAAAAATCACATTAATTTCGATAGATTGTGACCGATTTTAATGATTTATTTCTTCTTCTTTTGATTATTTATCTGACCCCTGACATGTGAAAGGAAGTGACAGTGAATATGAAAGCTTTCATATCTGCATGGGACAGTAGCAGATCTAGTTAGGCTTTCAGACTTTCGTCTGAAAGCCTATTGAGATTACTAAAATTATTATTATTAGGGTTTCACACTGCGAAGCTTGTGTGAAACACTATTGTTTTTGTTAAAATTATTAGCAGTAGCAGATCTAGTTAGGCTTTCAGACTTTCGTCTGAAAGCCTATTGAGATTACTAAAATTATTATTATTAGGGTTTCACACTGCGAAGCTTGTGTGAAACACTATTGTTTTTGTTAAAATTATTATTCTTATTAAGCTTTCATATTTCATATGAAAGCTTATTGTTTCTGTTAAGATTATTATTATTTTTTTTTTGTGTTTCTCCTGCAAATCGGATTTCACAGAATCTAACCATAGGATGTTTCTGAAACTTTGACCTACCCCCCAAAAATGGGTGGTGGCTGTTGATTAAATATATTTTCGAAACGTTTTGCGAATTCGAAATCACCGAATTTTACGAACGAAAAAATTAACAATGCATAGTCGTAACTTTGTTATTGATAGACCTATTTTACTAAAAAAAATTTCTTTGAAAACCTTGACGAAAACCAATTTCACCTGCAATTTCAAATTTTCGAATTTCGAAAATTCGTCGTTGTGATTTCGTTCCGGAAGTCATGACCAATTTGACAACTTCTTTAATAGATACACGATTTTTATGAAATTTGGAATGTAAGTAGATCTTACCGATGCGAGTTTAAAAATGACTTTTAAAATTTTCTAAATTATCTCCCCTTGGAGAAATTGAGGATCGAAATTTTCAAAAAAATCGACGAAATATAGGTCAGATCATCTTGAATAATTTTTTAGGTACTACCTACGAGACCACTGATTAGTACACAAAAAATGGAGTTTGTAGCTCAATCCGGAAGTGCCACCATCTTGAAAAGTGAAAAATCCCTAAGGCTTTTTTGCTATTTTACTTACAGACACGAGAATTATATTTTCTGAATCCTTGAAGGATGGCCCAAAAATCGCAGGGAGCAGAATTTTGATTTAGGTCAACTGATGGTTGCCATTTTGAAGTGAATATGAAAAGTAGTAGAAATTTGAAGGGCTGAGACTTTGGAGCACAATAACTCTCATTCTAATTAAGCTAGAATGTTCAAACTTGGTGTAGACGTATATTAGGTCAATGTTATGGTTGAGTTCAAAGATGAATATTTTCTGCTTAGGGTAAGCAGAGATAAGCATGCTGATTTGTTGATTCTTTAGGGCACGATAACTTCGGTTATAATGAAGGGAGGGCGGTGAAACTTTTGTCAATAGAGAGTCTAATAGCTAGCCTGTTGTATGAAATCATTGTATCATTTTGTTTAAATATCAGCGATAGCCGAAAAAGAGAGATTGAAAATCCAAAAAGTCGTATTTTTACAATTTGGAGCATGTTTAGAGGTCTTTCTCGTAAAGTCAACATACTATTTTTTGGGAACTTCTTCTACAAAGAGTCTTATTGGTAGTCTTTTATATGAAACCATCGATCAACAGTCCAACATATCAGGAGTAGAAGAACAAAAGCGAAACATGCAGTGTGGGTGACTACAATCTACGCATTTAGTCATCGTATAGAGTTTATTCAACAGTATCGAATTCCAACTGCTTAGGGATATTTTACGTGCACTCCAATGTGTACACGGGACCTTGGTTTTTCGTCCCATCCGAAGGACTAGACAGCTGTGCTTGTCAGGCCCTCCGTTCTGCCTCACTGACAAGGGGAACCACGCCGGGAAATCGAGATGAACTTTTTCCGTGCAGAACTTTCAATTCAGGCAAAACGTTTATTGCATACGATTAAGCTGGTCAGTTGGAGCTTATTTTCAAAAGTTTTGTAATAATCGGTTGGTAATTAAAGTACCGTGCACATTAAACTGTTACAACAGAAAATTTCGCCCGGTTGAAATGTTTCTTGCTATAAGTCAGCAATTTTCTGAATTCAGGGAGGCTGGATGGCTGAATGGTTATCATGTGCTCGCTGTATCGAAACGTTTGTCATTGAGTCAACGGGCGTCGTTTCGATCTCCAGGTTGCTCGTGACATGGTGTATGATGTCCAACCTCGTGGGTTTTCTCCGTGTTCTTCGGTTTTCTCCCAACGGCTAAAGACCAGTACGTGCAAGGGGAGTTTTTAAATAAAATTAAAAAACATATGTTAGTCCCGAAATGACCTAGTTTGTGTCGAATGGACGTTAGGCCGCATTTCTCTCTTTCTCTTTTTAAAGTTTTGTAATAATCGGTTGGTAATCAAAGGTACTGTTAAAGTGATAAAACAGAAAATTTGGCCCGATTGTAATGTTTCTCACTTTAAAGTCAGCAATTTGTCGATTTTAAGGGGCAAACGTTTATTGCGAACGATTAAGCTGGTCAGGGGGAGCTTATCTTTAAAAGTTTTGTAATATTCGGTTGATAACTAAAGGTACCGTGCAAATTAAACTGTTAAAATAGAAAATTTGGCCCGGTTGAAATGTTTCTCGCTGTAGGTCAGCAATTTGCCTATTTTAGGGAGGTTGCGTGGCTGAATGGTTAGCACGTGCGCTCTGTATCATAACGTCTGTCATTGAGTCAACTGGCCTTGTTTCGATTTCTTGGTTGTACGTGACAAGGAGTATGGTCGCCTTACCAACCGGGTAAAATTTCCCTCATTGCACACTTTATGGCGTATGCCCGTCTTCATTAGCCCATTGTAGGAGCAGAACAGTAGGACGTTAAACCCCATTCAATTTCATTTCATTTTCTCTATGTTGCTTATTTATTATAGTGGATAAATATTTTTCTGGTTCTAGCAATTATTTAATTTCTGCATAGAAATCTCTGGCCAGTTTTTTTTATTGCAGAGTGCCATTCTTGTATATTGCAGTCTATGACCCTTTGTTTAAAACATGCTTAAGAAGTCGTCACGATTTCCTACTTATAACCAAACATATTGGAAACCATAATTATATAACATATCTTGGAAGCCCGATTACAGCTATACAAGTTTCAGTTATTTCCCTTTAGTTTGAAGATTATTTTTTTGCCCGGGTGCAATGTTTCTCACTACATTTAAATTTGTAACTTTGTGAGTTTTTGACCGATTTCGATATTATGTCTTTATAATTTTCCAAATCTACATATTTAACGTACATATTCAAACAGTTGAGTTCAACCTGATTCAAAAAGTTTTAGTTTTGTTCAAAGTTATCTCATTTAATTTTTCGATGTTTTCTTACCATTTTCATTTCATTTTTCTGAAAGTTTTGAAATCGGAAGTCATCCTGATTACAGCAACACAAGTATCAGTTATTTCCCTTTAGTTTTCAGATTACTCAATGTTTCATACTATATTTAGACTTGTAACTTCGCGAGTTTTTGACCAATTTTGATAGTTTGTTATTTTTATCCTTTTATTTGAGATACTTGATATAATCGATGACACGTGACGATGAATATGAAAGCTTTCATATCTGCATGGGACAGTAGCAGATCTAGTTTCTTTTCTTACACTTCTGTTACTTAGAATCCTAATTGTTGTCTTGTGCGTGAATCGAAATTAAAAAGCCTCTATATAGTATAATTGATCCAAAAAGGTCCACAATCTTTGAACAAAATAGAAAAATTGTTGTATTTTAAACTACAGTTATAATATTGGTGTAAGGGAGATAACTAGTGCTAAGTGGGATGGAATCAGGCCACTAATTATTTACTAATTTTCCTTTTGATTTATATTTAGGAGATAAACACTTCCTGTTACGTATTTGGGGGGGGGGGGGGGTTATTGTCCATTTAACCATGCTTGAATCATTAGAACACGAGACGCGATAGCGTCGAGTTGTTATAATGGATAATTCAAGCATGGTTAAATGGACAATAAACCCCCGATAAATACGTAACAGGAACGTGTTTATCGATATTGTAGCTCAAATATTTAGGGATTTTCATAGGAACTATTTAGGAAACATTTGTACACCTATTTCAAAAAGCCGTTATTTGCCCACGTGCTTGCGTTCATTTTTCAAAATATTCTCAACACTGATTTAGGCCGTCATGGCTTTCCTTCAAATTTAAAATTCTGGATTCTAGTAAATGAATTATGAAAGAAAATGTTATTCGGATATCGATATAAATTTTTTTTAACGTTTGAAGATTTTTTTAAAAGAACGGGAAATTAGTCTTACTGTGGCATTTTAAGAGACGGGTGTTAGCGTGATAGAAATAATTCCGGCCTGCTATCCGAGACTAAAAGAGGGGTAACTCTTGACAACAAAGGTTTCTTCGCTTCGTGAGTTTCATGTAAGTTTTCAGTCTTTATTATTTTATTTGCAGACTTTTATCACAACCCAGCAGCTTGTTCGTGTTCAAACAATTGCATTTCGTACTTACATCCTCAAAAATACCGTATGACAGTGGTGGCTAGCCTAAGATTTCAAGTGGTTGCTATGTATACTATTCTGACGTGTTGTCAACAAATGTCAATTTTGGCATGTTTAGATATTTAGCTGCTATTTTCGACCCCCTCATTGTATTTTTAAGCGGTTTCTTGTGAATAATGACTTAATATTAGGTAGATCATGTTAGCCAGACTTTGATCAAACCATGATTTAATAAAAAATCCACCTGATTAAGTAAAAATTGATTGGTGAGTGAAGCTATATCCTACCAAAAAAGAAAATAAATTTGTCCATACTGTGACAGCCTAGTTACGAATATATTTAGATACCTGAAAAAGGTTTTAATTAATATATGGACTGATTTTCTACTGTTTTATGTATTTCAGAAATGTGTTTTCATAAAAGATGATGTTTGAAAATGGTGTGATAGTCGTATGTGCAGAATTTCTTGAAGATATTTGCCAATAAAGATTTGAGTTGAGGAAGATCATGGAGCACAAAAATGAAAAAAAGTACACTGGAATATTTATACGCAGTAATTCGCCTTGATAATTCAGGGGGGGTTTATTGTCCATTCGACCACACTTTTCGACCAATCAGAATCGAGGAAATTTCTAATTTGTGCTACAATACATAATGGATGTTTCTGAAACTTCTAGTACTTGAAGTTAAGTATCCAGACAATTTGCTAAAATTATCTCAACAATGATCTGTAAACCGGGAATAGTTGAAAAACGATCCGATATTTTGAATAAACCTATAAATAAGTAAAATAAATGTAGACTTTGCAAAAAAAACGTTAATTCTACGGCAGATTTCACTGAATCGAAACAAATAGAGTGCCGTTAAATAGCGCGCATAATTTACTTTTATATGATATCAGAATGATACAAATTCAATGGTAGGCAATAGATTATGAGATACCGAAAATGTAGCATTTTCCTCTATTTTTGGAGCCTATTGGTCGTTTAGAGTATAAATGTACATTTAAAGGCATGGCAATGATATAAAGGACCCTGAAAGCCGATTCAGCACTGCTATGCAGGTCTAGTTATTATTATTTTTTTCCGCGGGAGCCTAGATCTCCATGATCGAAAACAGATATTGATCTGGAACCAACTTTTCTATCGGGAAAACATGTGGTGGCTAGTGCATAAACTATTTTTCAAACTTCTGCGCATACCGGAAGTGGCCGAACTTTGTAGGTTGTCATGATGTTGAAAATCAGCCATAATTTCGTCAATTCTTTACACATTTTTAATCAAATGACATTTTCGGAAACCCTGAATCTTTTGCGAGATAATGGCTATCTCACATTTTTCAATTTCGAACATTTGTCTATGACTTCTATCGTTCGAAAATTGAAAAGACGTTGTTGATGAGACAATTTTTGTTATTTTTCAAAATTTGCAAATTTGACCTACATTTTTGGATTCCTGAAGTCTATGCGATTCCAGTAATATAATTTTATCGCCCTTTATTTTTCGAATTTTTTCGAATTTTCTGCCCATTTTGTAACCCTTATATTTTTTGGAAAGGATAAAACGATATTTCTGAAACCCCTGAAACATAAAGCCATATTGCCAAACAGTTGCATAAAGCAATTTCAACAACGATTCGTAAACCGGAAGTAGTCGAAATAATGTCTGTGTCTGATTTTTTGAAAAAAACTCAAAAAAAGGGGGCTTTGGGAAAAACGTGATTTCTTCGTCCCATATCAACCGATCAAATGGATTAAGGTATCGTTGGTTTACATCGGAATTGGAGTATCGTATGATACCCAATTCATACAGATACGACGATCCAGAAGTAAAATATGACACGCTGAAAATCAAGAATTTTTTGATTTGGAGCGTTTTTGGACGCCTTTATCTCGAAAACTGCTCCAGCGATTTTTCTTCAGCTTTATCTATCCATGGTCCTTCCGGTAGTCTTTAGCATGGATGCATCCATTAAGACCTTCAAATATTTGGAATAGAGCAAAAAAGGGACTGAAAATCGAAAAAAGTCGAAAAATCGTGAAATTTTGGGAAATGGACTACTATTTTTTTATTTGAAGAGATTTTCAAAAAAAGGATATAAATTCAGATAGCTGACCTAATTACGGTTCTAACGATGTATAATATGTATGTAGTTATTGAAATTTAATGTTCAATATTTTGACATTTTGACATTTCTAACACTTTTGAACATAGGATTTCTCAGAAGTGTTTTATTTAATCGTGTAGTGTAGTATATCATTAGAGAGCCCTGTTCCCATGCAAACTCCAAAACTGGATGTGAAAACTACTCGACATTGATTCGTATACCGGAAGTAGTTCAAAAAACGACGAAAAATGTAAAAAAGATAAAAAAAATTGGAGCTCTTGCCAAAAGTTCGAATTCCCCGTCACATATTAGCGGACCAGAATAATTAAAGTGTCGTTGGATAGTTCCATTAATAGACGATCGTATAACATCTAAATAACACGACTTTGATTCTTAGGAAATAAATTATGGTACGCCGAAAACTAAGTATTTTCCGTTTTGGAGCATTCTGAGACGCCTTTTTCTCGAAAACGACGCCTACCATTTTTCTTGAACATTTTTTACTCAGAGTCCTATCGGTGGCCTAGCGTGTGCATCTAATAATAAAAGCGTTGCAATATTATAGGTAGTTCAAAAATGACCTCAAACTTTGAAAAAAGTTGAAAAATCATTAAATTATTGAAAATGATCTTTTATGTATCTTTCTTTCGAAAATTACTCAATGAATGTTTCTGATATTTCTGGTACAGGAAGTTAAGTATCTAATCAACTTGTTAATTCTATTCCGACAATGATCGAAAAACTGGAAGTAGTCGAAAAAATCTCCGATATTTTATTTTTTTTTAAATTTTTACAGAAAACTTTTTTATTTAAGAATATTTTTTGATGGTAGTTTACACAGAGTTAACGTATCACCCTACTTGAGCAGAAGTGAGAAAGAATTTTGTCTCAGTAATTTTCTTTAGTCGCCATTGGCTAATTTAGTTTTTCGTACCTAGATTAATTATTTATTGTTCGATTTGTATAAAAGAAAGTGCACATGCTCCGTGGTCTCAATTGTATTTTTTTTTGTTACCGTGAAATTTTTCTGCACGCAACGGGAGTGGCGTAATATTAACAAAAACTACAATATTGACAGTTCAATACCACTTTTTGAAAGCAAATATTATTTTTTTCGAAATCTGATATAGCATGCGCGCTGTAAAGGGGCGCAAATCGTTAGCTCCGATTTTGTAATTTCAATTTCATTTTCGGGCAATTTCGGATAAATGTACAAAAAATTGTAACAATCAGTTATTTACAACCCATTCAACGTCTATATATTTGGAACTATTTATCGTAACTTTCATAAACTCGTAGTAATAAACCAGACAAGGGGAATGTATGCAAAAAACAGTTCATAATATGAGCAATTGCCGAGGAATATGCAGTTTTTCATGCATCACATTTTACGTTATTTTGCCTATAAAAGAGTAAACTATTATCCGATTTTCAATATATTTTTTTCATTCGATGCCTAATGCCAATTTGGACTAGGTTAAGCCAATTTTAATGTTTCACTGTGACCGGAAATGGCGTCATTTTGGCAAAAACTGTATTTTAAACCTAAAAAAAACAAATATTTTATTCAAATGAGTCTTTTCTATAATATTTTTAAAATTATGATATTTGAATCCCATCAACGAATAGCATGAACCCATACGATCATACAGATACCACAAACAGGTTTCTAACTTGTACGGTTGTCGAGAAATAGACGAGTTTCTACAAGTCACTTTTCAAGCTTTTTGGTCTATAAAAGTGTCAATTATTATTCAATTTTCATACAATTTTCACCATGTGATGCCTTATGCCATTTATGATTGCAATGATCTGATTTAACATTTCCATTATCACCGGAAGTAATGTCATATTTGCAAAAACTGTATAAAACAAAGTTTGTATGTTTCATGTTGCAAATTCTCAACTTATTTGCTGCCGATAATGATTTCTTTTGGCACCGGATGTGACGTAATTTTGCCAGATTTTACAATTTTGGCCGATCTTTTCACAAGCAAATATTACTTTTACAAGTCTGATAGAGGGTGTCACTGAATAAAAAAAAATACAGTATCGTTTGGTACGAAACATTCCATTACGACTTTGAAATATTAGGAATAGGTGAAATAACGGACTGAAAATCGAGAAAAATCGTGAAATTTTGGAAAATGCTCTACTATTTTTTTTATTTTTAGAGATTTTCAAAAAAAAGTTGTATATTCAGATAGCTGACCTAATTACGATGCGAACGATGTATAATATGTATGTAGTTATTGAAATTTAATTTTCGATATTTTAATTTTTTTGCATTTTTGGCACTTTTGAACATAGGATTTCTCAGGGGGATTTTATCTGATCGGATAATGTAATATATCAATACAAAGCCCTGTGGCTATTTTAGTGCCCAAACCGGCTATTAAAACTATTCCGACAATAATAACCATGCCGGAAGTATTCAAAAAATGAAAAAAACAGGTTAAAAACATTGTCGCACTTGCGAAAAATTTGATTTCTCCCTTAGGTAATAGCGGACCAAAAGAACTAAAGTGTCGTTAGATAGACCTATTAATGGAACATCATATGGTATCTAAATAATACGATTTCGATGGTAAGAAAATAAATTATCGAATGCCAAAAATCTAGTATTTTCCGGCTTTTTAACACTCTGAGACGCCCTTTTCTCGAAAACGACGCCTACGATGTTTCTTAAACTTTTCTTACTCAAAGTCCTATCGGTTGTCTATATAGTGAATCCAAAATGAAAAGCATTGAAATAATATAGGTGGTTCAAAAATGGCCTCAAACTTGGAAAAAAATTGAAAGATAGGCTGGCACTGCCAGGCAGGATACGCCCACATTTTCGAGAGATGGATAGAGAACAAGCAATACCGAAAGTGATTTTTCCTACATCATTAAGTCCTGTATTTCATACTGTATTGGGAGCAGCCATTTAGTTGGTCAGTTCCAGTCTGATATTCATGAAATTCGAAGCCGACAATGATTATGGTGTGAAGGTACACAACCTAGAAATGTGACTTTTCATCAAAATCGGATAAGAATTGTGACCTGTAGAGAGTCCACAACCATGATATACCATAATATTTTTACACTATTCGCGTACAAACGGCGACCATTTCGTCTGGCAATTTTGGTACGATTTTCACGAAATTAGAACTCAACCTTCTTCATCAAAATCGAATTAAAATTGTGACCTATACAGGGTCCACAACCATGATATACCATTTTTTTTTACAGTATTCGCGTCTAAACGGCGGCCATTTTGTCTGTCAATTTTGGTCCGATTTTCCCAAAATTCAAACTCAACCTTCCTTACGGTGTAACGGTGATATAATCAAACGTTTTTTTTAAATCGGATAATAATTGTGACCTCCAGAGGGACCACAAGCTAAAGAAAGGGGGATTTTGCGTATAACCAGGGGCCATAATTCAGGAAGTTACGATCCGATATGCGCAAATATCAAAAAGAACCAAGATCTTTGGGTTATAACCATGAATTTCAAGTTTCATAAAAATCAATTTAAAATTGTGACCTTTACAGGGTCCACAACCTTGATATACCATTTTTTAACAGTATTCGCGTACAAACGGCGGCCATTTACTATGGCAATTTTGGTCTGATTTTATCGAAATTCGAAATCAACCTTCCTTACGGTATAACGGTAATATAATCAAACGTTTTTTTAAATCGGATAATAATTGTGACCTCCAGAGGGACCACAAGCTAAAAAAAAGGCGATTTTGCGTATAATCAGGGGCCATAATTCAGGAAGTTACGATCCGATATGCGCAAATATCGAAAGGAACCAAGAAATTTGGGTTATAACCATGAATTTCAAGTTTCATCCAAATCGAATTAAACTTGTGACCTCCAAAGGGTCCACAACCTTGATATACCATTTTTTAACAGTATTCGCGTACAAACGGCGGCCATTTTGTATGGCAATTTTGGTCCGATTTTCCCGAAATTCGAACTCAACCTACCTTAGGTAGAGTGGTTCAGAGACACAATATTTGTCCTTATAAAAACTGACCCGCTTATCTGTGTGATTGCTCCGTCGAGAAATCTTCTGAAGTGAGCAGAAGTTGGCGCCGCGCACGTGGTTTAGGAAGTCGCAGCAAATATACGTCACATGAGGTATTTTTACAAACATGTATTGGTATATAACGCCGAGTAAAAAATACACTCATTACGGGCTTCGACTTACGTGTTTATTTAATAGCGAACGTGAGCAAAAATTTCGATTTCACTCCTTGATTTGATTTTTGATTTTGGCGATTTTGGTGATTTAAATACAGAGCTAACTGTAATAGCTTCGTCTCATTTCTAACTTTCAACCACATGAGATTGCCCAGATAAATTTACTACAACCTTTCGAGATTTACTTTTATTAAGTGGCTACATTCTTGGTTTACGCTGGCATCTATCGTGGTTAGGAAATAAATATTTGCTAGCTCTAAATACGCAGAACTATTTGAGACCGGAAAATAACCGAAACAAACTTTTTATTTGTAGTCTTTATTTTCCAGACCCTTTTCGGTAACATGGTGTAAATTATTTTTATAATCATAGTATATTATCTAACCATCCTGTAGGCATAGGCTTTGATCGACGGACTTATTTTTTTCAAGATTTGAGACTGAGCCCTGCAAGATATCGTCCACGGATGATTTGCTATCCAGCATTGGATTGGACAAGTACCCATATGATTTGGGAACTGTAACAAACTACCTATGACAAAAATCACAAATAGGCTTTATGTTAGACAAATGTTAATAAATTCCCGACAACTTCGGAGCATCGGCCTGTCATGACACCCCATTTTTTCCGGGATAGTTTACGTTACTCCATCGGCAGACACAAGTGAAATTAATTTAATAAACAGAGAGACTCGGACATCTGCCGATGCGACCTTGACTGATTTAGATAGAAAAAAAATATTTGCGGCGATTGTCATAAAAGCACAATCGCCAAGTTTAAAAAAAAATCAACTTAGGAAGACTAAAAAAGAAATGAAGGCTAATAATGAAAATAAAAAACAATTGGCAGGTAAAAAGAATGGTTGCAAGTCCAAACCTTTTTAGACGAACGAAGGAATTTTGTATGATGTCAAAAATAAAAGATACACAGCAAAATGACATAATTTGGTCATGAAACTTAAAAATCTAAACGTTTCCAATGGTAACGTAGCAGTGGTTATAACCGCATATTTGGCTCTCGCGGGACTAAATCTAATTACACTCCATCAAAATCTACAGTTCAAAGAATATCATGTGAGCGCGCCGGTGTCCAAATGTTTAGGAAACCTTGAAGTCGGCGAAAAATACCACCCTTTATACAGACGAAACTACAAAATTTGGCTCTAAATTCGGTACATACGCAATAATCGCTGGCTCGGCGCATACGCCACTTATCCAGCAATGTGTTCTTTTTTTTTCATAACAAACATCATGCAGTACAATATATTTATTTATCTGAGGGACAAAAAATAAAGTCTTAAATTAATAGTTTTATGGGGGGGGGGGGTTAATCCCTCTCTCTCACTCCCCGTATTACATGTCATTATATTTCCCTCGTACTTTACCCGGCAATTTATTTTTCATAACAAACATCGTACTGCACAATATAATATTTAGTTATCTTTGAGATTCACATTAAAGTGTTACATTATTAGATTTATAGACCCCTCTCTCTCCCTCGCTCCCTCTGTATAACATGCCGTTATAAATAGGCCAGTGTCTGGGTATAAATAAGTAAACGCAGTGTTCATTTTAATATACATGTATGTATTAGGCTAATCTTGAAATAATTCATGTCAAATGCCGATATTTTCATCTCCAGCTTAACATGTATTTTAATTTCTACTGTAGCATTATAAACACAGTTAATATAAAGACATTTGAAGGCGCGGGTTTACTGTTAAAACAACTAAGCGTTCGCGCATGCGTACATATGTCAAATCCAAGCGTCTCATAGAGTGTAATCTGTTACTTTGCAGTATGGAAATAAACGATATTTTCCGACTGCGATAAAGTTATTTCGTTTCCGGGACGTGCGTAGCTTGGAGCATATTTTTTTTAGTACAACCAAGGGACATAGCTCTTATTCCCACTAAGAGATCACTCCTTTGATTATGGTAGCCGGGCAGATTTTGAGCCATTTATAACCTATGTCCAAATGGTTATATAACCTCAAAAATCAGAAGTGGCCAGACTTCCATTGTTGATCAATGAAGTTTTTATAGTAAGTCTTATCATATATAATGTCTTTACTGTCCCGAAATAGTGTCTGTTTGTTATAAAACATTTTTAGCCTGAACCACTCTACCTTAGGGTGTAACGATGATATAATCAAACGGATTTTAAAATCGGATAATAATTGTGACCTCCAGAGGGACCACAAGCTAAAAAGGGTGATTTTTCGGACAATCAGGGGCCATAATTCAGGAAATTACGTTCCGATAACTGCAAATATCTAAAGGAACCAAGATCTTTGGGTTACAAACATGCATGACAAGTTTCATCAAAATCGGTTCAAAATTGTGACCTCTATAGGGTCCACAAGCTAAAAACGTGATTTTTCGTACAATCAGGGGCCATAATCCATGAAGTTTTGATCCGATACATGCCAATATCGAAAGCAGCCGAGATCTTTTGGGGATAAACCTATATTTCAAGTTTCGTCAAAATCGGATAAGAATTGTGACCTGTAGAGAGTCCACAAACAAATTGTGGACGGACGGACGGACGGACAGGGGCAACGACATAATACGTCCACATGAAAATGTGGGCGTATAAAAATCGTTAAATTTTTGGAAACGCTCTTTAATTTATCTTTTTTTCCCAAACTACTCAATGGATGTTTCTGACACTTCTGGTACAGAAAGTTAAGTATCCAAAGAACTTCGTAAAGCTATCACGACAATGATCGTAAAACCGGAAGTAGTCAAAAAAATATCCGATATTACGAAAACCTTTTTTATTTATGAATATTTTTTGATGGTATTTTACACAGGGTTAAAAAAAATCATCCTACTTGAGCAGAAATGAGAAAAAAAATTGTCTCGGTAATTTGTGTTAGCCACCATCGGCCAATTTAGTTTTTCGTACCCAGAAAAATTATTTATTGTTCGATTTGTATAAAACAAAGTTCATATGCTCCGTGGTCCCAATTGTAATTAAAGCTGAACTCCGATTACAAAACTACAGAAATGATTAAATAAAAAAAAATATCACCGTACATAATCGCCATACTTGTTTTCAATTCGTAGAAGAAGTATGGCGGCTGTACGGTGTACGAAAACAGTGGCAGGCCACGCCCACATCCAGTGTATCTCTTATCAGCCACACTGTCCACATCCGGCTAGTAACATTTCAACTACCAATTACCTCCTGACTGTGGAACGTGTTTAGACTATCAGTTTGATGAAAATATCATTGCTATACAATTATTATGTCTCATCAGGTACATATTAGTTTACTAATTAGACGAAATAAGTCAGCCACGAAATACTTTTGATCCAAAAACAAGGTAAACTGCCTTACCCGAAAGAATTACAAATCTATGAACACCACTTATGTCCCTTGATCCTCATAAATAACGACAAGATGAAGAATATTTTGTGTGTGTGTTTTCTGCAAATCGGATTTCTCAGAATCTATCCATAGAATCTTTCTGAAATTTTGACCTACCCCCCCCCCCACCCCGCCAAAAATGGGGTGCGAACGTTGTTTAAATATATTTTCAAAATCACCGAATTTTACGAACGAAAAAACTGAAATGCATACTCGTAACTTTGTTATTTTTTGACCGATCTTACTAATTCTTTTTTCTTTGAATACCTTGAAAAAAATCATTTTCATCTGCAGTTTCACATTTTTGAAATTCGAAAATTCGTCGCTGTGATTTCGAACCGGAAGTTTAGACCAATTTGACAACTTCTTTAATAGTTGTATGATCTTCATGAAATTTAGTATATAAGTAGATCCTACCGATGTGATTTCAAAAATATAATTAGAAATTTTCAAAATTATCTCCCCTTGACGAAATTAAGGATCAAAATTTTCAAAAAAATCATCGAAATATAGGTCAGAATGACCTGATTTTTTTGGGGGGGATACTAGATAAGTAATTACTGATTTGTACACAAAATACGAAGTTTATCGATCGAACCGGAAGTGCCACCATCTTGAAACGTGAAAAATCCCTAAGGCTTTTTTGCTATTTTACTTACAGACACGGGAGTTATATTTTCTGAATCCTTCAAGGTTGGCCCAAAAATCGCTGGGAGCAGAATTTTGATTTCGGTTTACTGATGGATTCCATTTTGAAGTGAATATGAAAAGTAGTAGCAATTTGAAGGGAGACTTTGAAACACAATAACTCTCCTTCTAATTAAGCTAGAATGTTCAAACTTGGTGTAGACGTTCACTAGGTCAATGTCATGATTGAGTTTAAAGATGAGCATTTTCTGCTTAGGATAAGCAGAGATAAATATGCTGATTTGTTGATTCTTTAGGGCACGATAACTTCGGTTATAAGGAAGAGAGGGTGATGAAACTTCTGTCAATCGAGAGTCTAAAAGCTAGCCCGTTGTGTGAAATCATTGTATCATTTTTTTAAATGTCAGGGATAGCATAAAAAAAGAGATTGAAAATCCTAAAAGTCATTTTAAAAGTTCCTTTTCTCTTAAATCAACATAATATTTTTTGGGGGACTTCTTCTACAAAGAGTCTTATCGATAGTCTTTTATATGAAACCATCGATCAACAGTCCAAAATATCAGGAGTAGAAGAATAAAAGGATCGAAAATTGAAAACTGCACCCTTTCATTGTTAAGCGAAACATGCAGCGTAGGTGACTACAATTTGCACATTTAGTCATCGTATAGAGCTTATTCAACAGTATAGAATTTCAACTGCATAGAGATATTTTACGTGTACTTCATTGTGTACACGGGACTTTGGTTTTTCGTCCCATCCGAACGACTCGACAGCTGTCCTTGTCAGGCCCTCCGTTGTGCCTCACTGACAAGAGGGAACCACGCCGGAAAATCGAGATGAACTTTCTGGTGCAGAAATTTCAATTCACGTCAAACGTTTATTGCATACGATTAAGCTGGTCAGTTGGAGCTTATTTTCAAAAGTTTTGTAATAATAGGTTGGTAATTAAAGTACCGTGCAAATTAAACTGCTAAAACAGAAAATTTCGCCCGGTTGAAATGTTTCTTACAATAAGTCGGCAATTTCCCGATTTTAGGGAGGCTGAATGACTGAATGGATAGCATACGTGCGCTGTGTCGTAACGTCTGTCATTGAGTCAACCGGCGTCGTTTCGATTTCCAGGTTGCACGTGACACGGAGTATGGTGTCCAACCTCGTGGGTTTTCTCCGTGTCCTTCGCTTTCCTCCCACTCCTGAAGACCAGTACGCGCAAGGGAAGTTTTTCAATAAAATTAAAAAACATATGTTAGTCCCGAAATGACCTAGTTTGTGTCGAATGGACGTTAAGCCGCATTTCTCTCCTTCTGTTTTATTTTTAAAGTTTTGTGATAATCGGTTGGTAATCCATGATACTGTGAAAGTGATAAAATAGGTTGCCAGGCAACGAAACATACGCCCACACAGCATCCAAATCGTCCGGGCAGTCAACAAGAGTTGTCGCATATTAAGGAATTATCAGAAAATCATTAGAATTTATTTGGTTTTTATAATCAAACGTTTTTTTTTAAATCAGATAATAATTGTGACCTCCAGAGGCACCACAAGCTAAAAAGTGTGATTTTTCGTACAATCAGGGGACATAATTCAGGAAGTAATGACCCGATGGACGCAAATATCGAAAGGAACCAAGATCTTTGGGTTATAAACATGCATGTCAAGTTTCATCAAAATCGGTTCAAAATTGTAACCTTTATAGGGTCCACAAGCTAAAAACGTGATTTTTCGTACAATCACGGGCCATAATCCATGAAGTTTTCATCCGATACATGCCAATATCGAAAGCAGCCTAGATCATTTGGGGATAAAACTATATTTCAAGTTTCGTCAAAATCGGATAAGAATTGTGACCTGTAGAGAGTCCACAAACAAATTGTGGACGGACGGACGGACGTCCGGACGGACAGGGGTGACGACAATATACGTCCACATAAAAATGTGGGCGTATAAAAACGTGATTTTTCGTACAATCAGGGGCCATAACCCATGAAGTTACAGTCCGATACATGCCAATATCGAAAGGAATCGAGATCTTAGGGTGATAAAACTATGTTTTAAGTTTCATTGAAATCAGATAAAAATTGTGACCTGTAGACTGTTCACAAACAATTGTGAACGGACGGACGGACGGACGGACGAACAGGGGCGACGACAATATACGTCCACATGAAAATGTGGGCGTATAAAAACAGAAAATTTCGCCCGGTTGTAATGTTTCTCACTTTAAAGTCAGCAATTTGCCGATTTTAAGGGGCAAACGTTTATTGCGAACGATTAAGCTGGTCAGGGGGAGCTTATTTTTAAAAGTTTTGTAATATTCGAAAATTCGTCGCTGTGATTTCGAACCGGAAGTTGAGACCAACTTGACAACTTCTTTAATAGTTGTACGATTTTCATGAAATTTAGTATGTAAGTAGACATTACTGATGCGACTTGAAAAATGACTTTTAAAATTTTCTAAATTACCTCCCCTTGGTGAAATTAAGAATCAAATTTTTCAAAAAAATCATCGAAATAAAGGTCAGAATGACCTATTTTTTTTCTTTTCAATACTAGACAAGTAATTACTGATTCGTACACAAATCATGGAGTTTGTCGATCGAACCGGAAGTGTCACCATCTCGAAACGTGAAAAAACAATAGAACGTGCGATATTGCACTTACAGACATGGGACTTACATTTTCTGAATCCTTGAAAGAAAACTTAAAAAACGTTCAGAGCAGAATTTTGATTTATGTCAGCTGGTGGTCGCCATTTTGAATTGAATATGAAACATAGTGAAAGATAGGTTGCCAGGCAACGAAACATACGCCCACAGTAGCTAAATCGTCCGGGCAGTCAACAAGGGTTGTCGCATATTTTTACTTTTTGGGGGAATGAAACATTTGTAATACACTAAAATCTGATTAAGAGTAACAACTCATTATGTAATTATCTGAAAATCATTAGAATTTGTTAGCTTTTTATAAAGTTTTGCCCCACGCTAACAATTAGTATAGGAAACATTTAACATCATGGATTTAGCTGTTCAGTTATCAAAATTCATTGAAAATCAAAATACTTGTTCGTTTCAACACCTTAAACTCTGTGTATCAGTCTGAAGTCAATCGGATAAGTTTGGCATCTATAGTGTTGATGTGATCAAGGGCCATAACTCTGGCAATAATTATCGGAAATCGCTGAAAATCAATAGGCTTCTTCGTCTCATAGCCTTAAACACTGTGTATAAATTTAAAGTCAATCGGATATTAACTTTGGCTTTGAGAGCGTCCACAAGATTTTTTGAAGTGATCAAGGGACACAACTCTGGCACTAATTATCAGAAATCGCTGAAAATCAATAGGCTTCTTCGTCTCATGACCTTAAACACTGTGTATAAATTTGAAGTCGATCGGACATCATCTTTGTCCTCTAGAGCATCCACAAGATTTTTTGAAGTGATCAAGGGCCATAACTCTGGCACTAATTATCGGAAATCCGTGAAAATCAATAGGCTTCTTCGTCTTATGACCTTAAACACTGTGTATAAATTTAAAGTCAATCGGACATTAACTTTAGCCTCTCGATCATTCACAAGATTTTTCAAAGTGATCAAGGGTCATAACTCTGGCAGTAATTATCGGATATTGCTGAAAATCAATAGGCTTCTTCGTATCATGACCTTGAACACTGTGTATAAATTTAAAGTCAATCCAATATTAACTTTAGCCTCTAGAGCGTTCACAATATTTTTCAAAGTGATCAAGGGTCATAACTCTGTCAGTAATTATCGGATATCGCTGAAAATCAATAGGCCTCTTCGTCTCATGACCTTAAACACTGTGTGTAAATTTAAGGTCAATCGGATATTAACCCTGGCCTCTAGTGCGTTCACAAAAAATTGTTGACGATGGACGGACGGACGGACGGACCGACAGACGGACGGACGAAGGCGACGGCAATATACGTCCACATTTCTATGTTGGCGTATAAAAATCGACATTTACGGACTTGTAAACAAACACAATAGGGCATAGTATGTTCAATGCGTCTCCTACAGTATGTCTAAAATTTAATACATTTCGGGATAGTCGGGATACGGGTCGAATTTTTGTTATTTGTATATTTCAAAAATTCGAATTTCGCCTTTGATGTTTTCGTGCCGAAAAAGTTGTTTACGAGTGAAAAGTCACATTAATTTCGTTAGATTGTGACCGATTTTAATGATTTATTTTTTCTTGTTCGGATTATTTATATGACCCATGACATGTGACAGGAAGTGACTGTGAATATGAAAGCTTTCATATCTGCATGGGACAGTAACAGATCTAGTTTTATTTGTTACGGTGAAGATTTTCTGTCGGCAACGGAAGTGACGTAATATTAACAAAAACTACAATTTTGACAGTTCGGTACCACTTTTTGAAAGCAAATATTAATTTTTTTTCAAAACTGATATAACTAAAAGGATGCACCCTGCAAAGGTGCACAAAATCTAGTTCAGATTTTTTAATTTCAATTTCATTTTCCGGCAATTTCGAATAAAATGTAAAATAAAGTGTAAAATTCAGTTATTTACAATTCATTTAGCGTCTTCATATTTTGAAATATTTATTCGTAATTTTCATAAACTCGTAGCAATAATCCAGACGAAGAGAATATATGCGAAAATTAGTTTGTAATATGAGCAGTTGCCGAGAATATGCAATTTTACATGCATCACTTTTCACGTTATTTTGCCTATAAAAGAGTGAATTATTATTCGATTTGCAATATTTCTTTTCCATTTGATGCCTAATGCCAATTTGGACTAGGTCAAGCCAATTTTACATTTTCACTGTGACCGGAAATGACGTCATTTGGGCAAAAGCTGTATTTTTAACCTAAAAAACAAATATTTTATTCAAATGAGTCTGCCTTATATTATTTATAAAATTATGATATTTAATTCCCATCAACGAATAGAATGATGCCATACGACAATACAGATACCACAAAATGGTTTCTAACTTGTACGGTTACAGAGAAATAGGCGATCTTCTATAAGTCGCTTTTCAAGGTTTTTGGTCTATAAAAGTGTCAATAATTATTCGATTTTTATAATTTTTTTACCATTTGATGGTTTATGCCATTTATGACTTCTATGAACTAAGTTAACATTTTCAATATCACCGGAAGTAATGTAATTTTTGCAAAAAACGTACTTTTAGCCTTCAAAACAAACATATTTTTGAAGGGATTTATATTCATTATTCGTTTAACTTTATAACGTCTGACTCTAATGGGCAGTAAGATTGAATCAATACCATCATATTGATATCAAGAAAAGGCTTCTAGCATGTTCCCTTGTCGAATAATAGCCAATTTTCCCGGGGTCACTTTTAAGTTTTTTACCTTCTTAATTTCAGTTTATGGGTTATAGGTTAATTATTTATTGTTCGATATGTATAAAACAAAGTTTGTATTTTGTATGTTGCGAAGTTTTGACTTATTTTTCACCTATAAAAATTTCTTTCGGCACCGGAAGTGACGTAATTTTGACATAATTTACAATTTTGACCGGTCTTTTCGCCAGCAAATATTTCTTTTACATATGATAGAGGGTGTCACCGAAGCAAAACAAGTAAAGTATAGTTTGGTAGCTCAATGGATCGGCTCTGGTATAATAAACTTCCTGTATGATTCCTGAAAGCCGGTTCAGTGCTGCTTGCAGGTCTAGTTATTATTTTGTTTGGTGTGTGTTTTCTGCAAATCGGATTTCTCAGAATCTATCCATGGGATCTTTTTGAAATTTTGACCTACCCCACCAAAAATGGGGTGCGAACCTTGATTAAATATATTTTCAAAACGTTTCACGAATCCGAAATCACCTAATTTTACGAACGAAGGCATTTGACCTACAATGCTGTAACTTTGTGACTATTTGACCTATTTTACTAATTCTTTTTTCTTTGAGTATCCTAAGACATTTACTTCAAATCTGCAATTTCGGATTTTCGAAACTTCGTCGCAATTTAATTGCCCAGACTTAGGAACACCATAACTCTCCTTCTAATTGAGTTATAAAGGTTCAAACTTGGTATATGTTATTATCAGGTCAATACCTCGACTAAGTTCGATAATAAGCATTTTCTGCTCAGGGAAAGCAGAGTGATAAGCAATTTGATTGGCCGAGACTTCGGAACACAATAACTCTTGATGTTATTCAGCTAGAATGTTCAAACTTGGTGTACATGTAGGTATTTATTAGGTCAATACTTTGATTAAGTTCGAAGATGAGCATTTTCTGCTTAGGGTAAGCAGAGATAAGCAATTTGATTGGTTGATGATTTTGGACACTTTCACTTCAGTTCTAATTAAGTCAGAGTGATGAAACTTAGTGTATAGTTTCATTACATCGATACCTTGAATACATTCGACAATGAGCATTGTCTGCCATGGATAAGCAGAGCGATGAGCAATTTGATTGGTCGAGAATTTGAAACAAAATAACTCTCCTTCTAATTGATCCAACTTCAACGATGTCATTAGAAATTTTCAAAGTTATCTCCCCTTTGAAAAAATAAGGATCAATGTTTTCAAAAAATAAATTGACGAAATATAGGTCAGATCACCTTGAATTTTTTTTCTGTACTAGCTAAGAGACTACTGATTCGTAAACAAAAAATGGAGTTTGTAGCTCAATCCGGAAGTGTCACCATTTTGAAATGTGAAAATCCACAGGGCTTTTTTGATATTTTACTTACAGACACGGGAGTTATATTATCTGAATCCTTTGATGTTTTCCATGCCGACAAAGTTGTTTTGGAGTGAAAATTACGATTGACAACTCGAAAATAGTCAAATAGGTCTGGTTTCGTGATTTCTTCTCATATTTGGAAAATTAATTCATTTCTGGTTAGCCTGGTTCCAGGAATGGGCGTTGGCTTTGGAATCAGAACCCGGAGAAAACCTAAGAGATTGTACTGGCGACCCAACTCCATTTCACATGCAACAGGGGAATCGAAACCTCGCCAGTTGAATCAATGACAGACAGACCGTATGATACAGCGACCACGTGCTAACTATTCGGCAAAAATACGTGGGGTAGTGGTATTTTTATTAAGCTTTCATATTACATATGAAAGCTTATTGTTTCTGTTAAGATTATTAAGCTTTCATATTTCATATGAAAGCTTATTGTTTCTGTTAAGATTATTAACATCTGATGTGAATGTAAATAGAAGAGCCTTGAAAACATGTGGAATAAAATAACTTCTTATTTTTCCAAACCCTCGGGCACGGGATATCCCGGCTAGTGGGACCGTTCCAGAAAATTTTAAGACAGGCACTGTGTCTAATGTCTCTCAAAATGACATTTCTAAACGGGGATGTCGCCGTCACTACCGGTAGTTCGAAAATTACATACAATAAGAATCGTAGACACTAGAAAAGTGAATCAAAAATGACGTAGCAAAATCCAATGATGATGTGTGGTTAACATACGAAAAAGACGATGGTTTTGTGACTACACTAAAATGTGAACTCTGTAAAAAGTATTTTAAAACATATCAAATATATTAGGGAATTTTCCACTGCATAGAATAATGGTATTTGTTGGGTTGAAAATCTGAAATGTCCGTTCGAATCAGTTCAGCCTGACAGTTATTTCAAGGCTTACATCAACCATACACTCATATATATATGGACGCTAAACATATGTACCAGGTGCGGATCTAAGGGGGGGGGGCGCACCCCGCCTCTTTTTTTTCTGAGGTGGCGAACAATGTTTAGCTCTATATATTCTCACGGGAAAGGAGAACAAAAAAAGTTTTGGATGGAAATCATAATTTACAGTACTAGTATGAAATTAGTCCCTGTGGGCATTTTTTCCCATTCAAAAATCACGAGTCGTAGCGAAGCCACACGCCGCTAGAGGCGCTGGCTGTCCTATTATTGGTACGCTAAAAAAAAAAGATTGAAAAAAGTACCGTTTCTATTACGGAGTCTCATGAATATTCAGGAAGTCAAAACATGGTCAAGTGGCATTCTTCCTGAAGCTAGTGAGCTGACGTTCACGGCCTGTCTATTCAGGTAGAGTTGGGCGATAATTCGATATTACCGAAAACACCGGTTTGGATCTCAAAACGAACGATACGATGTAGGAAAAATCCGACACCGGTATATCACCATGATAAAACCGTGTATTATATCGCCGATATTACGCACTAAATACCGAAATATCATCTCATCTTTCGCTTTCTATCCTACATATCGAAATATTTCCGCTTTGCGTAGTCGGGATTGTAAGGACTCATTTATAATCACAATATTACTTTACCTGGCTATTCAAGACTATTTATGCTGCATCGTCACCATAACAACGGTAGCACATGCTCCTTTCAGGCGGTGTGTAAAACTAAAGTAGTATTAGTAAGCAGTGAACTCGTTTTTTTATAATATTGAATCAATTCAACATTTTGTAACATGAATCCTGGTAAGCCTACATCTGAACTAAGATTAAGAACAGGTCTAGACCTAGACATAGATTCAGAGAACAACCTGGTTCCGCCAAAGAAAAAAAATCTGACGAGTGATATTATTTGGCTATTTTTTGGGTACAAGACAACTGATGAATGTCAAGTTAATCACATTTGTCGATTCTGCAGGAAGCCAGTTGCAGCAAAGGGTGGCAATACAACAAATTTATTTCAACATTTGAAAAACAAACATCCAGTTGAATACGCCAAATCTAAAGAAGAAGTGGGCCTATTGAAGTTGAACCCCCCATCACCAAAGTTGGTTAGGTCTAGATCAAGATCAAAATCTGCAAACGCAAGTCCAACTTCAACTTCAAGTTCAGCTAGTTTATTAAGCTCAACAACCAAGTTACAGGCAACCAATCAGAATCAGACCACAATTTTGGACACCTGCAAATACAACAAAAACAGTAAACGATGGCAATCGCTTACTGATTCAGTTACAAGATATATAGTGAAGGGTATGCGTCCAATCTATATTGTTGAGAAAAGAGAATTTATCAACATGCTTAATAATTTGGACAATCGATATACACTCCCAGGACGAAAATTTTTTCAGAAAAAGCAATACCTGACCTGTATAATCAGGTAAGGGAGGAAGTTTTAAAAGACATCCAGGAGTTGCAGTACTTTTCTGCAACCACGGATCTCTGGTCCAGTTCTCAAATGGAACCGTACATGTCTTTTACTCTACATTACATTGATAAATTATGGAACTTACAAACAAGACATCTTCAAACAATGTTTTTCCTTGCAGATCATACTGGCAAAGATTTAGCAAGTGGATTGAAAGATACATTAGATGACTGATTTTCTGGTTTGTTTAACAATTGAAAGAGCAGTGGCAGTATGTAAGAAAGTGGTTTCTGCTTTTTCGATTAGCTGGGAGGAGAAAAGAGAATTGTTCAAATTGCAGAATCAGCTACTTCTTCCAACACACTGTTTAAAAAGTGCTTGTGACACAAGATGGGGCTCCATGTACAAAATGATTTCAAGATATATAGAACAAGAAAAGGCTGTAACTGCAGTACTTTCAGCAGATCGAAAAAGTTCTAGTCTCATACCAAAGTGGCAGTATATTGACATTTTAGAGAGTGTTGTGAAAGCATTGGAACCAGTTGCAGAATTTACTGATGCCCTAGGCGGCGAAGAGTATGTTAGTGTTTCATCTGTAATCCCAGTTCTGCATATGCTAAATAATACCACATTGATTGAAAAGCCTGGTGATAGCCAACTCACTACAGATATTAAAACCAAAATTTTGAAATATCTGAATGAAAAGTATTCAGATGCTACTTCACGAATGTTACTTAATATTGCCACATTTGTCGATCCACGCTTCAAAGTGAAATATTTAAAGGATGGAGAGGATGCTTCTGTCCGTACCAAATTAAAAGAACAAATTGTGCTTACAAGTGAAAATAGTGAACTTCATTTCAATGTAGTTGTTCTTAACCATGACCTATCTGAACCAAGCGCCAACAAAAAGTTTAAATTGGCAAAACTTTTAAGACAACATGAAGACAGTGGAGTAAATGATGCTAATAGTAGTTTCAACTTGTCAGAAGACCAGTTAATAGATAGGGAAATAAATCACTACCTCTCACTTTCCCATTTAGAGTATGAATCAGAACCGTTGCTTTGGTGGAAGAAGAATGCAATCCAGTTCCCCAAAATAGCCAATGTTGCTAGAAAGTTCTTGTGTGTTCCAGCAACAAGTTGTGCATCAGAAAGGCTCTTTAGCACGAGTGGCAACATAGTTACTTGTAAGCGAACCAGACTTAACCCAGACAAAGTTAACATGCTAGTTTTTCTTGCTAAAAATCTAAAATAAAATTTCGAACTCCATACTCGGCCATGCTTTAGTCTTCGTAGACAAATTGTCTGCTTTATTACTTTTAGTTTCATTTGTTTGTAAATTGTTCAAAGTAAATCCAGGTGATACAGTATATTGTATCCAAATAAGTGCTCTTGTCTTCGTAGACAAATTGTCTGCCTTATTACTTTTAGTTTCATTTGTTTGTAAATTGTTAAAAGTAAATCCAGGTGATACAATATATTGTATCCAAGTAAGTGTAATATTACTTTGATGCTTATAATCAAGTTCCCGAAGATAGCCAATGTTGCTAAAAAGTTCTTGAGTGTTCCAGCAACAAGTTGTGCATCAGAAAGGCTCTTTAGCACAAGTGACATCATAGTCACATGTAAGCGAACCAGACTTAACCCTGACAAAGTTAACATGTTAGTTTTTCTCGGCCATGCTTTAGTCTGTTTTATTACTTTTACTTTCATTTGTTTGTAAATTGTTAAAAGTAAATCCAGGTGATATATTGTATCCAAATAAGTATTATATTACTTTGATGCTGGTAATAAATCTGTCATATGCTGTATACTGAGTTGTCTTTCTAAAAATTGTGCAGAAGGGAATTTAGAGCATTGAACCAGTCCCAAAAAGGAATTTGTACTCTTCCTTAGTGGCAGAATGTCTACTTGTAAATACAATGCTTGCAGAATTTGGCAATTCCAGGACAGGTCTATTCAAACACTAATTTTAACAGGACATGCACATGAAATAAATTATATTCTATATTTTAATAAATTCTTTTATTATATAAAAGACATATATAAATATCGCGATATGTGTAGGTATTGTGATATAATTTTAAAAATATTGTGATGTGAATAATTTTCACATCGCCCAACTCTATATTCAGGTAAAATTTTGATCGAATTTTCGCTTATTTTTCTTGTTTTTAATTTTTAAATGTAATAGAAACTTTGAAAAAAAAAGAGCATTCTGCTCGAGACATAATATTTTTGGATAGTCTGGTATATAATTTGTATAGTTTGAGCTTTTGTTGTGCCGAAATCCCCGTAGGAATTGGCGATAAGACAGAAAGTGGAACCGGGGAGAAATCGGGATAAGACCACAATGAATAATTATTTGTATCTAACCTTTGCAAACCGTACTTATTTAAGTGTGAAGTATCAATTTCTATTTTATTTTAATAACATTACTAGTAAAAAAAATGACTTTTGAGAAAAATATATCCCCAAATAAGACTGACTTGGCATAGGCAAAATGAAAATGTGCCTTAAGCATTGATATTTTTACCATTGTATGCAATTTTTTTACTCATTATGTATTGTGTTTTACACCTTTTTTTTTAAAATTTTATAACTAGAGATATTTGTTATAATTTGTTATTTTTTAGAGGAGGGGTGTTTCTGTGTTGGGTTAATAATGTCATAACATAAGTATTTAGATGATTTTTGCAAAATGTCAGTATCAATTTCTATTTTATTTTAATAACATTACTAGTAAAAAAAATGACTTTTGAGAAAAATATATCCCCATTGATATTTTTACCATTGTATGCAATTTTTTTACTCATTATGTATTGTTTTACACCTTTTTATACGTCCACATTCATAATGTGAACGTATTATGCCGTCGCCCCTGTCTCTGTGTGTGTGTGTGTGTGATGGTGGGTGTGTGTGTGTGTGCGTTTGTATATAGTGTATATCGAGGACACCGATCTGAATACACACCTTCTAATCGCGGACGTGTGGTCAACCGAGGACGTCCTCGGTTCAACCGAGGACTTTTTGAACTGAAACCAGGACTGCCACGATGTTCAGAAGCCTGGATTTAATATCCCATTTGATTTTAAGGTCGATCTGAGGTGTTCCGCATTAGGCGGTATTCTACAGTTAGTGTGTATCTGTCGTATGTTTGACCTCAAAAGGCAAAAATATGATTGTGTGTATCAAGTCCGCAGTTAGTGTTTTTTGTACAGCGAGTGTATCAAGTCCTCGGTTAAATGATTTCGGCCATACACATCATATATGGTCACGTGGGAGAAATACATTTTTGTCCCCCGCCTTTCGAAGAAAGTTGGGGGACTATTAAAATGGGTTCGTCCGTCTGTCTGTCTGTCCGTCACATTTTTTGGGACACAATAACTCTCTTCCTAATTGAGCTAGAATGTTCAAACTTGGTGTATGTGTTTATTAGGTCAATGCCTTGGTGGAGTTCGAAGATGAGCAATTTCCGCTTAGGGTAAGCAGAGATAAGCAATTTGATTGGTTGATGCTTTGGGACACAATAACTTTAGTTCTAATTAAGTGAGATTGATGAAACTTGGTGTATAGTTTCATTACAGTAATACCTTGACTAAGTTCGATAATGAGCATTTTCTGCTCAGGGTAAGCAGAGCGATACGCAATTTGATTGGTCGAGACTTTGGAACACAATAACTCTCCTTCTAATTGAGTTAAAATGTTCAAACTTGGTGTATATGCTTATTAGGTCAATGCCTTGATGGAGTTCGAAGATGAGCATTTTCCTCTTAGGGTAAGCAGATATAAGCAATTTGATTGGTTGATGCTTTGGGACACGATAACTTTAGTTCTAATTGAGTGAGGGTGATGAAACTTGGTGTATAGTTTCATTACAGTAATACCTTGACTAAGTTTGATAATGAGCATTTTCTGCTCGGGGTATGCAGAGCGATACACTATTTGATTGGTCGAGACTTTGGAACACAATAACTCTCCTTCTAATTGAGTTAAAATGTTCAAACTTGGTGTATATGCTTATTAGGTCAATGCCTTGATGGAGTTTGAAGATGAGCATTTTCCACTTAGGGTAAGCAGAGATAAGCAATTTGATTGGTTGATGCTTTGGGACACGATAACTTTAGTTCTAATTAAGTGAGTGTGATGAAACTTGGTGTATAGTTTCATTACAGTAATACCTTGACTAAGTTTGATAATGAGCATTTTCTGCTCAGGGTAACCAGAGCGATAAGCAATTTGATTTGCCTAGACTTTGGAACACAATAACTCGACTTCGAATTGAGTTAAAATGTTCAAAATTGGTGTGTATGCTTATTAGGTCAATGCCTTGATGGAGTTCGAAGATGAGCATTTTCCTCTTAGGGTAGGCAGAGATAAGCAATTTGATTGGTTGATACTTTGAGACAAGATAATTTAGGTTCATCTTGATTGATGATTTTTATGCCAATACAATGACTGCATTCTCATTCAGTAATGGATTTGACAGTAACAGTGTATAGAAACGATTAACTCGGACACGAGGGCCCTTTTGTCTGCCTTTAGGGCCCCCTAACTAGTGTACATTTTCATTTTTCTCGTCGGTTTTAGCAATTTTCTTTATAAAACACTTTTGGATGACACTTCGTGTACAGTTTGATTGCTCGATACATTTGAAAAAAATAAATGTGTGATTAATTAATATGTGTCATCTATTTATTTTGGGATTTCAGCGTGGGACATCAGCCTCACTGTTGGCTTGTAATTTCTGCTATATCTTAAATTTACAACCATTTTCAACCCGTGCGATATTTAAAAAATCTAGCCATATAGTCATTACATTATTTCTGTCTGAAATTTCGAAATTTTTATCTGGCTAAACATAGAATAAGATTATTGCCGAAATAATAAGCGTAAATTTTAAAAAAAAAACAACAGCAATTGAAATATTAGTAAGTTGCGGAATTTGAAGTAGTGACACCTGTTGGGACGTATTAAGACAGTCACAATTGTCTATAACCCCGTTTACATTACAAATTTTAAGCGTGCCAGGTACTGTTCCTGGTACGGCACGGTTAATTATTTTGTAGTGTAAGCGGGTAAAACACAAGCGTGCTGTACCGAGTACCGTGCCAATCTGGCCCACTGAAGTGATGTGGTCTCGGTACCGTACTAGGAACGGCACACTTCAAATTTTCGTAGTGTAAACGCTAACCGGTCTGAGTACTGATTACTACGCATGCGCCAAATGAACCTTGACCTTTTTTCCCTGCAAACCAGTTCTGTCATCAGTTCTGTCAAAATGGCTGCTCAAACTAAATCAGTCATCATAATTGTTTTCATCTGGGTAATTTGTACAGGGGCTGAAATTAACTTTTCAGTGAAGAGTTCCTCATTTGGCACGCTTGGCACGGTTCTGAGACCGGTTATTTTAGAGTAATGTAAACGGGTCCATTTCCTTGAAATTTATCGCGGCCTGGTACGGCACGCTTATCGCGGCCAAATGTAAACGGGGCTTTATATAATGTGTAGATACCACTGGACAATTTTTGCCTTACGGATGTACTACAGAAAAAAAAATTGTGAACCCCGGAATGCGTTGGGAACAGGTTTACCGCTTACTCAACGAGAGAACTGACAGGAAAACAAGCCGGGAAGGCATCAACGAAGCTTTCCAGATCCACAAGGAAATTCCGGGGATGATTGCCTTGTTTCAGGAACAGGGTTAAGCGTCGGTGACAGGTTTGTCGGTGTCCCAGGGGATCTCCTGCGGCATAGCTAGCCTTGTTGAGAACTGCGAAAAGTTTCAATGCTTGCATATTGCAGGGCTGGGGTAATGGTAATGGGTAATGGTAATGGAATGTAATCATTACATTTTTTAAGTAATGGCCATGTAATGAGTAATGGAAGATTACAAAAGTAATGAGTAATGGAAATGTAATTAATTACATTCCAAAAATCATGTAATGGTCAATTACATTTCAATTACTTTTCAATTACCATGTATGGCACATACAAATATTTCCATATGATAAACATCAAATTTTATAGCCCCAAAGAAGAAAATTAAGTGTATCTGACACAAAATCCAATTTGTTATAATTCTTTTTTTAAAAAAAAAAAATTAAATCAGATTTAATAAATTTTAATAAGAAGGCATTTAACATTTTGTTGTATTACTTTTTATGCAGGACCCTTCTTTAGACATGTAACCTAAAAAGTGAATCTTTGAAAAAAGTATATTTTAATCAAAAATTAGTGTTAATTTACAGTAAATCACTCAGTCAATCAATCAATCAGTTAGATTAAAGGACAATAGTCTTACTACCCTTTAATCTTAATCTCAAGGTAACAAGTGACAACCCAAACAATGGCTTTCAAGCATCTCATTATTCTATGGTTATCAGTTATACAATGTATTATAGACAGACTATTTGGATTGATTATGAATCTCATAAAATTACGTATTAAAGGAGTTAAATTGATATTCGCAATACATATTATAATGTAATATGAATTCATATAAACTGGTTTACATTCAATCCTTTCTGTTTTAATTGTAATTTCTAATCAGTTATGTTCGACGAAGTTTGTCAGTTTTTGTCACCACTGTCCGTCACATGAAAATTTGCCTTGATGTTATAATTTATAGAAATAACAATTCATAAACAAATATCTATTAAAGTGATGTAAGGTTATTTTGAGTTTGGTTTTGTAGGCTGTTCATGGCAGAAAATTGTGTTCTTTTTTTGATTTCTATGTGAAAAATGATTTTTATTTATATTGTCATAAAGTAATGGGTAATGGTAATTAATTACTTTCAATGTAATGGGTAATGGTAATTAATTACTTTGCTAAAAATGAGAAAGTAATTGTAATGATTACATTTAAAAAGTAATGGTAATGGTAATGTAATTAATTACATTGGCAATGTAATGGCCCCAGCCCTGGCATATTGTCAGACCGGGGTTATTCCCGGATCTTTCCAGACCCACAAGGAAACTCTGGGGCATCAGCGAAGCATGTGAGATGTCTTGCCTAAATGTCAGGGGACTTTTGAGGATATTTAAATCGGGTGCCTCTGGAATAGTATTTTGCAGAAGCTTCGGGGAAGTATCGGACAAAATATTGGCCAAATTTTTAATACAAACTTTGAAATTTTTCGCAGTAATCCCGAGGCCACCCGATGGTTCCTTATGGCTTGCGACGACCCCCAATCTCCCCCTAGGCATTGCCGAAGCATCGGTGATGTCATGCTGACTTATCAGGGGCCCTTTGAGGATATTTTATTCGGGGATGCTACGGAAAAAGAAATACTTCGCTGAAGTTTCACGACGACGGCCTGTGTCATAAACGTACCATCCTAGTGTGACAAAAAAAAAGACCGATCGAGAAGATCACCGCCGAGCCACAGAGGAGAGAAGGGAAAGAGATGAGCGTTTCGGAACACGTACCGACAAGAGAGAAGCCACAACCGAAGCCATGCATCTCCCACCCGCCAAGGACAAGCCTCCTAGCGTCTGAAGTAGAAGAAGAGCGACCTGGTGAAACGGTAAAGTTTCGATGGTTAGTGTTCCGTCATCTCTCGCACAGAGGAGAAAGAGACCGAAGATACGGTAATGATGCTTCAGAAGATTCACCATCGGAAACATTCTATCGAAGGTAGCGACCGGCGGTGTGTACAAAAGGCAGGAACTTAATCGGCGCCAGCTGATGATGGGCTCCTACACGGAATTCCTAGTTTACGAAGTTGCAAGCCCCGATTCCCAGCACAAAGACTATTGGCACGGTTAACCCGTTGTAGGCGAGACTGTCCCCGAAGGAACAATACCAACCTCCCCTCACGGGCGGGTTCCTCGTCTGACCATAGGTACTTGCGCTTTCCTCTTCTCCCCGCCCGGTACGCTCGCCCGCCTCCGTTCCTCTGGAACCCTAGCTCTCCGGCGAAACCGAAAGCAAAATCGACATCACCAAGTCGACCGGACCACCCTCCGGAAAAAAGCATCCCCACTTATTCCAACGACGAAATATTCGTGCTAGGGGTTTTAGCCTGCATTTAGCACTCTTAATGTTTTCAAGGTAGACAGAAAATGCGGCGGGTTCTATCCCGCGAAGGAGAAAAACGAGGCAGGAACGACACAGGCTATTGGAGCTGGAATTACCGCGGCTGCTCGCACCAGGCTTGCCCTATAATAGCTCCTCGCACACTCTTTTAAATTGCGCTCATTTATCCTGCGGCGACCATGAAATGGACGCACCACGTTATTTTTCGTAAGTGGCGCGCCTGCTGCCCTCCTTGGAGGTGGAAGCCGTTTCGCAGGCTTCCTCTCCGGATTCGAACCCTGATTCCGCGTTACCCGTCAACAGGTAGGCAGGTTGCCGTCCAATGCCAATTGATGGGACAGACATTTCATGGCAAGGACGTTGGGGGCCCGGAAAGACCCCGCGTTTGGCACAGTTATTCGGATTTCAACACTTTTCGCTTCGCCCCGTCGCTACTTTTGACGGTAGCTTCGCAGGCTACGGCGATCTGGTATAGAGGATAAATGCTGTTCCCCTCATCGAGAAACGAAAATGTGCAGTTTCGGATCACTTCCCGAAAGGAACAAGCCTGAAAGTAACCTTCCATGGCTTCACCGACAGGATCAACGATATAGCCTTTACGAGTTCGAGAGAGAACCACGAGAAAACGCCCCCAGTCGCAGGCACCCGTCTCCCTTTGCCCTACTCCCCCGAAAGGAAGGTGAGCAACAGAAGAGCAGGGACGAGATGGGGGGGGGCGAAAGAGCGGGAGGACAGTAGCCAGGACTGAACATCGCCGGCCTCGTTCGTTGAGGGAGACCACAAGACCGCAAAGTCGTCCGGCGATTCGATCGCTCGAGCTACGTTAAGACGAGACAGGCTACAGGACGGGCACGAGACCATCTAGAGCACGCCGCGAGCTGATAATCAGGGGTAGTAGTCGAGACTCGCTGATTTGACAATCGAACGAGCCAGTCTGTGCCGCCGTGTAAGCGTATACCGGAAGGTTTCGGGTCTGCCGGGAGGCAGGGAGAAAACAATCTCCGCCGACCACCGCAAGCTGTGACCGGGCGCCGAGGGGTCATCGTCCCCGGGTCGGTCTCGGACCCTGTCTCCTTACAACCTTGAATCGTACAAAGACTGGACGAGAGATGGGTGGGGGCGAAAGAGCGGGAGGACAGTAGCCAGGACTGAACATCGCCGATCTCGTTCGCTGAGCAACCCCAGAAGAAGAGGGAGACCAGAAGACCGCAAAGTCGTCCGGCGATTCGCTCGCTCGAGCTAGGTTGAGACGAGACGGGCTACAGGAGACGATCTCGAGCACGCTGTGGGCCGAGAATCGGGGGTAGTAGTCGAGACTCGCTGATTTGACAATTGAACGAGCCAGCCTGTCCCGCCGTGTAAGTGTACACCGGAACGTTTCGGGTCTTCCGGGAGGAAGAGAGAAATCAATCTCCACCGACCGCCGCGAGCTGTGACCGGGCGCCGAGGGTCGTCGTCCCCGTGTCCTTCTCGCCCCCTGTCTCCTTACAACCTTGAATCGTACGAAGACGGGACGAGAGATCGGGCTAAACGAGCCCCGCCTTTCGACCGCTTCGCTGCCTGAGAGAGAGAACCGGGTATATTTCAATACATAAGCTTGACATTTCAAAAGTCAACTTGACTTTTGAAATGTCAACTTGAATTTTCAAATGTCAACATGACTTTTCAAATGTCAACATGAATTTTCAAATGTCAACATGACTTTTCAAATTTCAACATGACTTTTCAAATGTCAACATGACTTTTCAAATGTCAACTTGACTTTTCAAGTAAAATTAGTTTTATCTAACTTTTTACCCTCAATCGAAGGGCGATCCTCGTACGTAAAGTGTTTCTTACAAATCAAATTAGTGCCTTTGAAATTCATGGTCATATCTTGAAGATTCACATTAATCTCTTTAAAAGTAAGTAACAGGTTGTTGATAATTAAATGAGGATCCGTTTTGAGATTATCGTTTGTTGTAATATTACAACAAAGGAGCATTAGAGAGTTTGTACACACCGCATTGGTATACACTTCTAACGTCCTCGGATGTGAGTGTGTGTGTACTCGGTTGTTAGTTTTCACCATACACAAAGTCCCCATTTGTCGTTATTAAAACATAATGTGCGTCCTCGTTTGTTCACATTAATAAATAAATGTTATATCGCGGTATTATGCACAGAACATCAATTATAAAAGGTTAATTTGTCTTTTTATCCCATATGTGGTCAAAGGGGGACAAAAATTTAGTTATTTAAAGGTTTAAGACGACAGTGAGTTTCAAGTCCAGAGGTCCTCAACTGGTTACATACACTCTCAGTCAGATTAGTTTTGAAAATTAAAAGTTTCAAATGGCTGAATCAATAAAAAAATGTTTTTTCATTGGGCTGCTCCTGTGGTCAAAGGGGACCTGTTCTCGGATATAGAGTGTTGAACCAACTCAATTTATATTATTGGCATACACCTGTAACGTCCTCGGATGTGAGTGTGTATGTACTCGGTTGCTGGTGTTCACCATACACAAAGTCCCCATTTGACGGTATTAAAACATAATGTGCGTCCTCGGTTGATCACATTAATAAATAAACGACTGTTCTACTACGATATTGTACCATGCATCAATTTTAAACAGTTATATTGATTTTTTCACATGTGTGGTCAAAGGGGAGACAAAAATGTACTTATTTACAGGTTAAAGACCACAATAAGTGTCAAGTCCACAGTATGGTAGTATAGAGCAAAATGACCTCGTTTGGCGGCGTTCCCAACACACACCATGTGTGTCCTCGATTAGGTGTACCTAGCATAGGGACTTGTTCAGCCGTATTTCCCCAAATATTTGCAAACTCCCGTGTGTCCGCGTTTCTTCCGTAAAAAGTCAAATGCATAAAATATATGAACTGAGGTATAATTTATACCTTTCCATAATCCTTTGATGTAATAGAGTTCAGAAATAATGATGTTTTTCAGCTACATGCAGTATTTATCAAGACCTCGATTAGGAGGATCCAGTCAAAGTCCTCGATTTACACCATATACATGTATGGGTGTGTGTGTATGTGGTTCGCCTACAGGGCGCAATTCTTCATGCACTTTCTTCAAACTTGGTATACTTATTCCTTATACCCCAAGGAAGATCCCTATTGTTTTTGGTGCATGCCCGACCCCCAGGGACAGAGCCACGCCCATTTCTAGTATTTGTTTGTTTGTCGTCTACAGGCCACATTTCTTAACTTATAATCTTGAAACTTTGCATACACATTCTTTGTACCCTAAGGAACATCCCTATCGTTTGGGGTGTATGCCCCACCCCCAGGGGCAGAGCCACGCCCATTTTCTTTTTGTGAGTCTTTGTGTCGCCTACAGGGCGCAATTCTTACTGGATTTTCTTCCAACTTGGTATACATATTCCTTATACCCTAAGGAAGATCTCTATTGTTTTTGGTGCATGCCCGACCCCCAGGGACAGAGCCACGCCCATTTATAGTATGTATTTGTTTGTTGTCTACAGGCCACATTTCTTAACTTATAATTTTGAAACTTAGCATACACATTCTTTGTACCCTAAGAAACATCCCTATCATTTGGGGTGCATGCCCAACCCCCTGGGTCAGAGCCACACCCATTTTATTTTCGTGTGTCTTTGTGTCGCCTACAGGCCGCAATTCTTATTGGATTTTCTTTAAAACTTTGTATACTTACTCTTTATACTCTAAGGATGATCCCTATCGTTTGGGGTGCATGCCCAACCCCCAGGGGCAGAGCCACGCCCATTTTCTTTTTGTGTGTCTCTGTGTCGCCTAGAAGCCGCAATTCTAACTGGATTTTCTTAAAACTTTGTATATTTACCCTAAGGATGATCCGTATTGTTTTTTGGTACATGCCCGACCCCCAATGGCAGAGCCACGCCCATACCTTGTATTTATTTGTTTGTCGTCTACAAGCCACATTTCTTAACGTATCATCTTGAAACTTTGAATGATTATTCTTTGTAACCGAAGGAACATTTCTATCATTTTGGGTGCATGCCCAACCCCCAGGGGCAGAGTCACGCCCATTTTCTTTTTGTGTGTCGCCTACAGGCCACAATTCTTAATCGGTCATCTTGAAACTTAAAATACTTATTCCTTATACCCTAAGGATGACCCCTTTTGTTTTGGGTGCATGCCCGACCCCTGTGGGACAGCAACACCCATTTCTTGTATTTGTTTGTCTGTCGTCTACAGGCTGCATTTCTTAATGTATCATCTTGAAACTTTGAATACTTATTCTTGGTACCTTAAGGAAGATCCCTATTGTTTTTGGTGAATGCCCAACCCCAAGGGACAGTGCCAAGCCCATTTTTGTTTTTGTCTGTCTGTGTGTCACCTACAGCCCACAATTCTTAATCGATCGTCTTGAAAACTTTTTTTATACTTATTCCTTATACCCTAAGGCTGACCACTATTATTTTTGGTGCATGACGGACCCCCTTGGACAGAGCCACGCCCAATGCTTTTGTGTCTTGTGTTCGCCTACAGGATGCAATTCTTAACAGATCCTTTTAAAACTTTACAAACCTATTCCTTATACCCTAAAGATGACCCCTATTGTTTTTGGTGATTTCCTAACCCCCAGGGGCAGAGCCATGCCCATTTTTACTTCGTGTCTATGTGTGTTGTCTACAGGCCACGATTCTTAATGGATCGTCTTTAAACTTGGGATATGTATTCCATATAGCCGAAGGACGTCAACTGCATGTCCCGACTCACACAGGCAAGACACGACCAATTTTTGTGTTTGTCGTTTACAGGCCGCAATTCTGAATGAATCAGCTTGGTACTTGGCTTATGTATTCCTTATAGCCTGAGGGTGTCCACTATTGATTTTGATGAATGTCCCGACCCCCAGGGGCAGAGCCACGCCCACTTTTTGCCTTTAGCGTTAGGAAGGCACAATTCTGAATGGATTATCTTGGTATAGTTATTCCTTATACTCTAAGGACGGCAACTATTAATGTTGGTGCACGACCCTCAACGCTAAACAAATCAAACGCCTAGCCTTCTTGACAAAGTACAATATCAATCAAAGCAGGAATGTGGACGTATATTGTAGCGTTAGCGTTATGTTTTTTAAATTTTATAACTAGAGATATTTGTTATAATTTGTTATCTTTAGAGGAGGGGTGATTCTTTATTGGGTTAATAATGTCATAAGATTGGATTACTTTATCTATATTTTTTTGTATTTGCAGATGAATTTGGTGACGTGCGGTCATGAATGCCAAAAAAGAAAATATTTTGTCATTTGTAATCCCTGTGATTATATCATATATTGTCAATTTTTTTTTAGTTTTAATTTTTTAGTTTTGTTTTGTAGTAAGTACGTTTTATATGATTGGGGTTGATCCTGATATATAAAGTTTTGTTTTCTGTTATTGTTAGATTTTGGTCAGAAGTTTTGACCCAGAAAAAACCTGATATTTTATTTATTTTTCGTAGATTTTAAGTTTTATTGGTTTTGTTAATGGAAATAAAGATATTTTTTTGGGGGGGGGGGGCATAATACTTGTGATTTTCCATTCCCGAAGCACCTATTTTTGTCAGCTAAAAGATGAACATAGTCTATGTGTTTTTGCATGTATATGTATCCAGGAAAAGACTGTGAATATTCCATAGCCCCCTGACCTGCAGTTGACCCATGACCTTACACTTTCTGTATGACCTTGACATGGTATAGACAAGAAATGCAATTCGAGTAGCTGGTGTCTAATAGATATATACGATAACAATGTGAAAACATTTTTTGTGTATTCATCACGTCAAGAAAAGGATTGGGTAAAGATTTCAAAGCCCTGAGACTTCTACATGTTGTTATTAACTGTCTGGTCATTTTTTTTGGTGTGACCTTGAACGAAAATTGTCTCAGTCGTAAGTGTGGTGAGAGTCTATATCATAAAAACAATATAACCGAGGAGTCTCACGATAATGTTCTTCGATAAAGTACGTCTCTAACTTCAAATTCTGCAAGTTTCATGGATCTACCTATTATAGTGACTGAGATATTAGCTTCAGTCCGTTTTTTTTTTCATTTTTAAAAAAGCTGTATTTTAATGCCTCCAATTCGCTGTCTTCAAAATGCGATAACTTTTTAAATTTTCAATATATTTTCAAAATTCTTTCAGATTATTGAATCTAGCTAGATGACCATGACAGTGAAATAGTTATTTTAGAGACATTTTGTGTATTTAAAAACCCTTTGGCAATGCTACTAGACGGGCTTCGCAATCCCAATTTGGCAATTGGGTGCAGCATGCCTCCCCTTACTGAAAATCCTGGATCCGCCCCTGTGTACCAACCAATGACCAAATGCAAATAGGAGTCAGTCAGGTTAGACATGATTGCCTGAGAGGCATAGGCCTACTCCCAAATAAACTGGTAGAAAACTTGAAAAGGGATTTTCTTGGAATTTATGTCATCAATCAATCAACTATTACTATGTTTTACCTGTCCTCAAAAGAATCTGGACGATTTTTACTGAAACACGAAGTTTTATATATATTTTTTTTTTCCACTTTCCATTCACCATTTAAAATAACCATATTAGTTAGAATGTTCATCACATCTTCATCTTCCGTTTCTGTCTCCGTTGATTCCTCTCTCGCCTGTACAACTTTCCCATCATGCTGATTCAAGCGCCAGTGATGGTTGGAACTTCTTGAATTAGTGTTAACGATGTGCATCGATATGATGTATAGTGCCATGTAGGATATGCATGGCATATCACAAGTCATTTTACACCACCGCAATAAATAAACTTCCAGCTGTGTTTTTGATATTGTGACAATGTGAAGATTATTTGACAGGCAGGATTCGATCCCAAAACAACAATGGCGAGTATTTAAGCGACCTCTGTAAAATTATAGAGTTATGTCCCTTCAACCACGAAATATGATATCGTAATGAGCGAAACCATTCTGTTTGAAACATTTTTAGTGAGAATTTGTCCGCCACAGTTTTGATGTAGTTCTGCTCACTTACAGTGGCGGATTTTACGGGATCAATGGACTCCAGTCCCCTCCACTAGAAATACCATCATTTCATAGCACTCTCATGGATTGGTCCACTGAAATAACGCCAGAATGCGCTAATTTTGTGGCAGAATTTCTTTTCTGGGGGAGGTTCTTCTAAAGGCTCCGACACAAGTGCCTGAAATGCCAGGAAATCACGTTTCCGGCCTCCAATTTTTTGAAAATTTCTTGGGGGAGAAAGCCCCCAGATCCCTCTTGCTGGGCTTCGCGCCTTCGGCGCTCGCGGTCAGTGATCAGGGGCCCCCTACATGTTCAAGGCCCCAGCTAGGGGCCCCACCATATGGTTAATCCGGCGTTGTCTCTAACTTAATCAGTCTTCATCGGGTGTTTCACTTGATGCGTGGTTTTGTCAGTGCTGTAGGATGGAGAGCCTGACAAAGGACAATGTATAGTCGTTCGAATGGTATTTTTAAAAAAAAAACAGGTCCCGTGGTTGGTTCTACGGTGGCTCAGTGGGTAGTAGGACGTTTGCTCTCTAACTTCTTCAAAGTTTGTCGTGATTTTTCTGGCGATGTCCCCCCTTGTCATTCGTGTAGGACGGACAGCTTAGCAAGAGACAAAGTATAATCGTGCGGATGGAATAAAAATAACCGAGGCCCCGTGTCCGGAATCTAATTGAAATAGGAGCTACGGTGGGTCAGTGATTGGGACGTTTGCTCTCTTATGTCATATAGTAATGACACTATATGTGTTGTCCCTTTAATGTAATGTTGTATGTATGTGTGAGAGAGTGTATACTCCAGTTAGCTTGAGGTTGTCTCTTGGTGAGGACATCATTCTTGTGTTGTAACAGTTCATCGGAATAAACGCCTCTAGAACTTATATACTTGTTTCATCTTCTACTTTTCATAAATAGGCCAAGGGCCTATTTGACATGGTGGAGATTGCCATGATCCCACTCTCGGGATATTTATTCACGAAGTGGAATTTATACAGTTTGTTTGGTAAATCATAACGGAATACTGTAGGGTTGGAGCATTTTGAACACACTAGATATTAATAGTCATCAATTGTCATTTGTGTATTATAGTTCCATGTATAAATGTTTGTTATTTTAGTTTGCTTTCTTTAAAAATATAGTTGTATTGCACTACATATTGCAGGCCTTTGCTTTAAGCGAGGGGGATGTCATATAGTAATGACACTATATGTGTTGTCCCTTTAATGTAAGGTTGTATGTATGTGTGAGAGAGTGTATACTCCAGTTAGCTTGAGGTTGTCTCTTGGTGAGGACACCATTCTTGTGTTGTAACAGTTCATCGGAATAAACGCCTCAAGAACTTATATACTTGTTTCATCTTCTACTTTTCATAAATAGGCCAAGGGCCTATTTGACACTTACTTCAGTGGTGTAGGAGGAAAGACCTGACAGGGGACCACGTATAGTCGTTCAGGTGGCATAGAAAAACGATGCCCCGTGTTCGGAATCGAAATGAAGTGGGAGCTAGGGTGGCTCAATGAGTAGGACGTTAATGTTTGGAGCCACGGCAGCTAAATGGGTGAGATGCTGGCTCACTAAACTGAAAGTCAGGTGTTCGATCTCTGCATTGGACTAGAAAGTTTATCGGGTACCTAGCCCTAGGTACCGCTTCCCTGGCACAATTTCCCTCATAGCACAGCCGGAGCAGAACAGTGGGACGTTAAACCCTATTTTATTTAATTTAATCAAAGTTTATCGGAAATTTTCTGGCGGGGTTTATCAATGTCAGTGGAGAAGGAAGGATGGGGTAAAAAAGAGCGAGTTAGTGTGTCTGGATTCGAAATGAAGTTTGACCTGCGGTGGCTCAGTGCGTTGTCTAGGCTTTTCTGGCGAGGTACCGTCTTATCAGTGTAGGACGGAAGGCCTAGGGACAGCCGGTCGTTGGGATGACATGGAAAACCGATGTCTCGTATACACATTGGTGGGGTGGTGGTGATGGTGTGGGGGGGGGGGGCTCAGTTTCAATCCCTGTTTATATGTGAAAAGGAGTAGGGCAGGGGCGGATTGGGGTCGGGAACCGGCCCTGGCTCCCGTGTCGGAGCGACCCCTTTCACTGACCCGGCCTCCACCCGTCTGGGCTCTCCCCCTGGAAATTTTTGAAATATGAATCACAAATATGCGATTTGGTGGCGTATCTGATTATTATCTCTGTCAAATAATATATTTCATAAATCGATTAACTTTTAAACCAAAACCCCGACCTGCAAGTAATTTTATAAACAACCATCAACTTGTGAAATTTTGATATCGTCATAATTAATTACGTATTATCATTGTATCGTCAAGAGAATTTAACTGGTTAAAAACTGGGACTAGTTGAGAAAATTTTGACCATTTGATTAACCAGTTAGGAATACTGTCATTGAAAAATGTCTCATTTTTGTTGACGGGAACTTAAGTTGATTCCTCCTGTGATGGAAGCCACGAGACACATTGGTACGGAGTGACAAAAGCCAAATTCATAAAAGCTGCTTTTTGAATTTTGGATTCTGGCGTATCCCATAAACAGGGTGCAGGTGACTTAATAATTAATAAATTTGCGGGTGACAGTGTCGGGTGAAACCGATAAAATTTTCGAATGAAATTCGAAATCCCCACTGCAGGAGAATTCTGGCCCACACCCAGCACACCCGACCTAGGAAGTCTATTATTATACTAGCCCGTTCCAGGCTCCTGGGATGGCGTGGCGGCCTGTTAAAGCCACCGGCCACATACAACATGATCATCATTGCTCCATGGCCGGTCCAATACCCCCTCCCACATATAATGTTCGGCAGAAAAAGGTTTTTTAGACAAATTGGACAAAATTATTTTTTGTCCGAACGGCCCTTAGGGTGATCGTCTGGCGTTTACTGTGTACGCTGTGCAGCGAAGTCGCATGGAATTAACCATCTGTGTCGTACTTTTGTTTTGACCCCTCTAACTTTGTAGTACAAAGTTTGTACCGTTGATTACAGATTAAACATCCATAAGTGTACAAATGTGTTGTTATTGATGTGTTCCCATTTGAATATTGTTCAAGAAGCAAAATAAATAAGATATGTTTACAGGATCATTTTGTTATACGAAAAACTAAGTGATGCATTTTCTATGGCGCTCAGTATACATTATATAAGTACTAGACCCAAAATAACCACATTAAGTCACTACTACTGTACACACACTAAAATGTCGCACACTAGACTAAGTAAGCACGCAGAAAGGGGTACTTGCATCAAAAATTATTCAAACCAACTTTGGTGGCAGCATGCTTAATATTTCAAAGAATCAATGGACGAACAAAGTACTAGACTGCAAAATTTCAGAAGCCTCATTTGTTGTTTTGTCGACATATATTACCATAGACGTACCAAAAATATGGGAAAATCGGGTTATATTGCGCACATAATAACTTCAAAACTAGCTCTGGTGGCTCCAAGATGTTTATGTTTTAGAATTAACGGATGAATAAGTTATGAACGTATCAATGTTCATTACCTTTCTATGATGCAAATATTATCAAATTAGCCTACTCGTAGTATAGGCCCGCCTTTACACGGGCCCAATTTCGCCCGCGGTCCAAGTTCGCCCAGGACCCAAATTTGCTATGGGCCCATATTCACCCAGTGCTCAAATTCGCACGGGACCAAAATTCGCCCAAGGCCTAATTCGCTCGTGGCCCAAATTAGCCTGTGGTCCAAATTCGATGGCCTAAAACATACACGTGGTCGTGCTTTTCAATTTGATAGTGATACGAAATATGTGGGGGTTGAGCGCGGCGACGAAGCGTAATTCGCCTTGGGCCCGAATTCACTGGCCTAAAACATTCATGTTGTGATGCTGGTTAATTTAATACCACATAATAATGTGTAGGTGGGGTGTGGCGACGAAGTGTGACGGGCGAAAATACATATAAACATAGGCTACACACACAATTAGATTTTATTTACATATATAGGCCGTAGTGTGAAATTTCTAGTTAGCTTCTTCTGTTTTTCCGTCCTAGCAAGTTTCTGGAGAGAAAAAAGTACATCATCTAATTCTTCTTGAATTACTTCATTGCCACACAACTTTTCTGTTATCCATTCTTTGACGTTTGACAGAAAGTGTAAAATAAATACAGGCTTACTTAATGTGCGATGGTATTTGAATTTCGCGGTGATTTGGTTTTAACAGATCATGTGACATAGCTCGCCAATCAGACACACACAATGGACGGTTGAACAGGTCGAGTAGAGTCAAAGGTCACCGCTCTGTTTACGTTTTGATAGTAAATATGGCGGAAGGATAACTAAAGCTGAATACTTGTGAATATTTTGTTAAAAACACTGAGCTAGAACCGTTCACTGCGACAAGCTGAGAACAATTTAAGGTATTGGCTAACCATAGTATCGAATTAGATGGAAATGGCAGGCTTGTGCCGGAGACAAATGCTAATTTGCTGGACAAAGAACAGGAATGCGCAGACAAAATTCTCAATGGGGTATATTGATACAGAGTTCTCACATTTCAACCTAAAAAAATCCCAACTGTGTATGAAACATTATCACGACTCCAAAATTGTTGAAGAAAGTGATGTTTAGAAACAAGTAGCTAAAATTTTACCAGCAGAAAAAGAATAATAGGTCTGGTTAATTTGTTAAGGGGATCATTTAACAAGTTGATGAAGTTATTCTCATATGAACCTAAATGCATGACAACTCACACCAAGGACTACTCGGATCAAGACCACTCAGACCAATAGATTACTAATACGTAAAGACTGTGTCACCAAGTCATTTAATCAAGAAAACTTTATTACATACATTAACTAAGCATGTACAAGAAATCTGGCCTAACAGCGTGCTGTCCGATAGCCAAGCCTCTTCTGTCAGTCTACACTGTAACAAAAATATCCGTGAAAAAACGGAAAAAATTCCGGAAACAAAAATTACCAGGAAAATTTTATCCGTATTTGTTTTTCCTGTAATTTACAGAAATTCTATCAATTAACATAAATTCCATTTTCAAATACTGAAAAAACATCCTGGTAATTTAATTTTCCTAGAGTCGAAAATGATCAAAATTTCATTGAATTAAACATTGACTTCATATGCGTATGCGAAATATCTTTTTATTTAACGTCCGTTTCCGCCGAAGTGCTATCGCTGACGATATTTTTACGTAACCTCTTTCCGCTAATATAAGAATACCCTCATAGTGAAAAGGGTGTCTAACATGTATTAATGGTCAGTGTTAGGACCGGTTAGAGGCTTTCAGATGTAAGTTACGGTTTTATCAATTTGAAGATATGATAGCTCTGCCATAGAGACAAACCGGCTTACACTGGCCAATTGGTTATATTATTCAGATTTAAGTGTGCTTGGTTATCTGACAATACAACCTTTACTCGCTGGGCGTTGCAATTTTTTTTACACAATTATGAAAATACTTACAATCTGATTACCGTATGATGAATGAGAATACACTTTATAGATCTTATAAATAATGGAAATTAGATATACATGACTATTAATATACAAAACTTTACATAATATGATCCTTCATATTGTGGTTAATAAATTGAAATGAATACTATAACATGATAAGTATTAGGAATGATTATATATGTATTCGATTTCTTATCGTTGCATTTGAAAACAGAAATAGTCCGTTATATAATGGAATAAAACATTCTATCCCTAAATTTCACGTAACTTTCCACCGTAAAATAACAGAATTGAGTCCGTTATAGAAGGGAATAAAATATTTTATCCCTAAATTTCACGGAAATTTCCTGTTTAATACTGAATATTCCACAGAATTACATAAAACACGTAATTTGAAGAAATAATTCACTCTTTTAACACAATTTCTCATAAAAATCCTTCGATTAACAGAAAAAAGTTGTTAAACTACGGAATTCGGCGACATAAAAAATGGAATTTTGTAAGAAATGCGTCCCTGCTTTTACATGAATTAAAACAGCAACAAAAGAAAATCAGAAAGAAAACAATGGACAGCATGTGAAAATTAAAACTAAACACTATACGAACTGTCTATGTTCGTGATAACCGCGAATCAAAACGTCTACTGATGATTGGTATTTGGCCGGAGTAGTGTTCCGATTTCCCTTAATGTCGTCGCCATCAAAGAGTTAGTCAAACGAATGAGAGATTCCGAGTAGTCGGATTTGATTACGACCTCTTCACTCGTAGCGTTAACTGATGCTGGGAGTTTGTGAGGGTTGTTATGTTTACCACGAGTTGATCTCGTAGAACGTCGCACTTCTTCCACCGGGGAAAGCTCTTGATTTGTGTCATGATCAGCTATATCGATATCTTCATCACTCGAGTCTGACTCGAGACCTCTCGGATCAACGTGACCAACGACATTGTTCGGACAAGGTTTTAAATCCACCCGATGAACTTGTTTAATTACACTTTCATCAGCGACTTGACAAATCGAATAAACATGGTTGTCACCACTGATGCGAGCTATGACTTTATAAACAATGGGGGACAGTGTTCTTGTACCTCTCGCCTTATAGTAGACTAGTTGTTCTGGATGCAACGGAGCATCATGGGCTTTCCCATCCTGCTCGTTCCTGCGCTCCGCTGATGTGACTAGGTACTCATAAGCCTGTGAATAAGAATGTTGCAGGCGTTTCTGATGCTCCATTATCCAGGCATCTACGTTTTCGTGCTCAATACCAAGCAACACATCAATGGGTAAGGTAGGATTCCGTCCGAACATGAGGACGTAGGGTGTAGAACCAGTCGAAGAATGCGTTGAGGTATTGTACGCAAAGGTTAACTCCAAAAGATGATCAGGCCAACGTCTTTTGACATCCACGGGTAAAGTATGCAGGAGATTATGTAGTGTCCTATTAAAGCGTTCGGTCTGCCCATTACCTTGGGGATGGTAAGGCGTTATCCTGCTCTTCTTTATACCGTATAAACTACACAGGTTTTGTATGACTTGTGACTCAAAATTCCTGCCTTGATCAGAATGTATACGACAGGGCACACCGTATCGCAGAAACCATTCCTTCACAGCACTTTCGAGGTTGTTGACGTCTTCTGATCAGTGATAACAAGAACATTTTCCAACCCATTTGACGCAGGGTCCAGCAAAGTGAAATCAATGCAAATAACTTCATTCGGTTTGTTTACTAACAAATTCTTCATGGTTGTATGAGTGGCAACATTTGGCTTAGCCACAACGCACCGGGCACAATTCTTACACTTCCTTTCAACATCACGCCACATATCAGGCCAGTAACAGCGAAACATCACGAGGTTGAATGTGCGCTCAATCCCTTGATGATCCGCCCGGTCATGAAGGTTGTCAAGAACCGTATCCTTTAATGCGTTGGGTAACACAAGCTGCTCTATAACACCGACGCCAGGATCATTTATTCGTCTGTACAACACAGTATCCTTCAAAAATAGTCGTTTACGCTGTCGTAACAGAATTAAAACCACCCGTGGGAGGGTTACCGTTCCAGTTTTGAAGGTATCCTATCATTGTCCCAAAATGATCGCAATGTTTTTATAGTTGCGTCTGATTGTTGTAGGCTTGAAAGTTGCTCCACAGTATATGAAGGTAATGCGTGAAGGGTTTCACTAAATACGAGATAGATAGGTTCGGGATTAGTATTTAAATGTGCAGAATGCATTTCACGAGGCAAAAAGGTTGTCAAACTTCCTTCAAGATGTGACAGAATGTAACGAGATTTCTCCTCTGCGGACAAACCAAGCCCCGACATGATAGCTTTAATCTCCTCAATCCATTCATGCACTGATGGTTCACCTGCCTTTTGTGGCCTACCACGAAACTTTCGAGCTTTACGCCCCCTTTCCATATAAACAGCAGATCTATACGAAAAAGATTGATTTGGTGACTCCGGCAGTCGGGTTCCAAGAGAAAACCGAGGTGTTTGAGGTGTTGACGCAAGTGACCTCAGCCTTGCCACAGCTAACTGTCTTTGTAATTCAAGGATTTCGCTCTCATAATTCCGCTTATCACTTGGACTCTCAGCCATGGTTGCCAGTAAACAGGTAACAAAAAAATAAATGAAATACATACACTTGTATTTTCAAACCAATTTGTATTTTCAAACCAATCCCCAGTCAGAAAACAAGGCTATTCTAACAGAAGAAAAATAAAATATATACAAACAGAACATGTATAAAAAAAATTATAATTGAGTATAGGTTATAGCAAAGCTATCTCTGCTCAACCTTATTTCTAAAAATCAATCCACAACTACCTGTAACGACAGACTCGGAAAACAACATACGATGACGTCACGTATATGATGTGGCCCTAGTGGTTCTTGGATAATGTCCAAAAGGGCGTCCAGGAAATTTGACGGGTATCGGGTACAGAGACGAAATTTTACAGCCTTTTGTCATCCCAAGTCTTCGTCAAATTGGAGCAAGTTCTGTTCATCAAGATGACAATGCTAGACCGCATAGAGCACGAGTTGTTAATGATTTTCTCACCCAAAATGGTATTGAACGAATGGATTGGCCTGCATACTATCCTGTCTTGGCACCAATTGAGCATACGTGGGATGAGTTGGGCAGACGTGTGAGAGACAATCATAGGCAACCAGATAATCTTCAAGAATTGGTGCAATTCCCCCAGATGTTTTTTCGACGTCTGATCGACAGCATGCCTTGTCGTTGTGTCGACTGCTTACGAGCACGTGGGTGGTTTCACTCGTTATTGAATTTGAGACAGTTTTTTTGGACCTCATTATGCTCAAAATGGCGAATTTTCATCAGAATAGTTGTGTATAAAAAGTGCATATGCGTTGCATAACAGACTCAACATTGAGACATATTGAACTCATTCTGACCAAAAGTGTGTTTAAAAGTTTTGATTTACATGTTCCCTGTGTCTGATAAAATGTCAAACAAAAATAATTGGTTGACCCTTAACTTCTTTTGAGTAGTATGTGCAGTAGAATCCGCATGAACAGCCACTCCTATTCAGCGACATCTCCTTGTAAGCGGTCACAATAAATTCCCCCCGTAAAAATTCCATTGTTTCATCTCTTTATTCAACGGTCACTCCTCTAACGCGGCCAGCGGTCACTATTTTGCTAATAAATTAAACAAAACATCGCCCATTCAACCGCCCTTGTTGACTGATGCCATCTTGTCGTTATTCGTAACACCCCCGCTAATCCCGTGAGTAATAATCAATTAACTGGACTCCCACTGATCAGGTAAAAAGAAATGTGAAAATAACAATTAACCCGGGATTATCTGTCAATTAATCTTTTGTTTTATTAAACGACTAACCTGATCATTGTTTCACATGTAACGGAACATTATTTGATACTGATTGAATAAACTGAAAGTTATGACTAAAAGCCGCTATGTTGTTAAAACAAATAGACGTTTTTAGAGCCACCTATAATATTACAAACAGAGTTACACCCCATGTGAATCGGTAGCAAAATACTGGATCTTCAAAAGATTACAAAACAATGACGTCTATATTAACTAGACCGCGCGCAGACGTTGGACTGGGGGAGAACGGTAAACGTTGTTTACCGTCCACCGGAGCCTGGTCTTATGACGTCATATGTGGATTGTGGGTTAGGATAACGGTTAGGCTTGGCCCAGGGTTAGGGTTAGGGCTAGCCCTGTCTACATCTCGAGACTGTGACGAAATCTGCAGGCCACAGCCCTTATCCTAACCCTTATCCTAACCTACAATCCTCCTATGACGTCATAAGACCAGGCTCCGGTGGACGGAAAAAAATGCCTACCTGGGAGAACGGCGTCTGACATCCGATGGTGGTTGAAACGCCAAAGCGTACGTGAAAAACCAATGTAAACAAACGGCACGCGAATGGCGATCTTAGGCCTTGTCAACATTCCCAGCTTATCAGTTGGTTTGAATCTTACCATGGCTTTATATTTCTATGGTCTTACTGGAATAATAGTAAGAGTTGAACGTTTTTTTCCACAGTAAATTGAACAGCTCTTTGTAATACTATAATTAGTACCGTAGTGATTTCAGTAGCCTGTAGCCTAAAAAAATGAACCCATTTACAACAAAAGAATCCCAATGGCTACACGCCCTCACAGTTCATAAAAACGCTTAAATTGAAATATTAATGTCCTTATTTTTTTTTTTAATAATTATGGAAATGTCACGTCCATTTTTTAAGTTCTAAATGTTGTCGTTGGTAGCCTGCTAGATATATATTGTTATTTTTTTTTCCAATGGCAATATAATTGAGAAAGCTATTGGAAAGTTTGAGACAACTTCCCTTACCCTAAATCTAAACTAAATATATAAAGTTTGAAATTTTTAAAAACATGAAGACTGTATTACACTCTTGCTGGCTTGGCAGCTCCAGAAAATTAATAATAGCCTTATTTTAAGTACTAGTACTAGATGTTTAAGTGTTCTACCTGTTTTGTAAATTATTCAATACATCCAATTTTACTTGTCCAGAGAGTTTGAAAATATTTTAAAATCCAAGTCACATTTGAAAAGGTTTACGTTAGGCTAGTTGAATTTTTCCAATTTTTTAAATAAGGTGTGTTAAGATGAAATTTGTATCATCAATTAATTGGAATATTGTAAAATAATACAATTTGTTGACCAGAATAAAGATAGGGACATATTATTCAGTTACAACAAGAGTGAGTCTTTAAAGACAGATTACTTTTTTTTTTTTTTTTTTTTTTTTTAAAAAAAACAACACTTTTAAGCTAGGAACAGCTACATTTTTTGTTTGTTTGTGGAGAAAACAATTAATTGATGATACAAATTTCATCTTAACACACCTTATTTAAAAAATTGGAAAAATACAACTAGCCTAACGTAAACTTTTTCAAATGTGACTTGGATTTTAAAATATTTTCAAACTCTCTGGACAAGTAAAATTGGATGTATTGAATAATTTACAAAACAGGTAGAACACTTAAACATCTAGTACTAGTACTTAAAATAAGGCTATTATTAATTTTCTGGAGCTGCCAAGCCAGCAAGAGTGTAATACAGTCTTCATGTTTTTAAAAATTTCAAACTTTATATATTTAGTTTAGATTTAGGGTAAGGGAAGTTGTCTCAAACTTTCCAATAGCTTTCTCAATTATATTGCCATTGGAAAAAAAAATAACAATATATATCTAGCAGGCTACCAACGACAACATTTAGAACTTAAAAAATGGACGTGACATTTCCATAATTATTAAAAAAAAAAATAAGGACATTAATATTTCAATTTAAGCGTTTTTATGAACTGTGAGGGCGTGTAGCCATTGGGATTCTTTTGTTGTAAATGGGTTCATTTTTTTAGGCTACAGGCTACTGAAATCACTACGGTACTAATTATAGTATTACAAAGAGCTGTTCAATTTACTGTGGAAAAAAATGTTCAACTCTTATTCCAGTAAGACCATAGAAATATAAAGCCATGGTAAGATTCAAACCAACTGATAAGCTGGGAATGTTGACAAGGCCTAAGATCGCCATTCGCGTGCCGTTTGTTTACATTGGTTTTTCACGTACGCTTTGGCGTTTCAACCACCACCGGATGTCAGACGCCGTTCTCCCCGGTAAGCATTTTTTTCCGTCCACCGGAGCCTGGTCTTATGACGTCATAGGAGGATTGTAGGTTAGGATAAGGGTTAGGATAAGGGCTGTGGCCTGCAGATTTCGTCACAGTCTCGAGATGTAGACAGGGCTAGCCCTAACCCTAACCCTGGGCCAAGCCTAACCGTTATCCTAACCCACAATCCACATATGACGTCATAAGACCAGGCTCCGGTGGACGGTAAAAAACGTTTACTGTTCTCCCCCAGTCCAACGTCTGCGCGCGGTCTAGTTAATATAGACGTCATTGTTTTGTAATCTTTTGAAGATCCAGTATTTTGCTACCGATTCACATGGGGTGTAACTCTGTTTGTAATATTATAGGTGGCGCTAAAAACGTCTATTTTTTTAACAACATAGCGGCTTTTAGTCATAACTTTCAGTTTATTCAATCAGTATCAAATAATGTTCCGTTACATGTGAAACAATGATCAGGTTAATAAAACAAAAGATTAATTGACAGATAATCCCGGGTTAATTGTTATTTTCACATTTCTTTTTACCTGATCAGTGGGAGTCCAGTTAATTGATTATTACTCACGGGATTAGCGGGGGTGTTACGAATAACGACAAGATGGCATCATTCAACAAGGGCGGTTGAATGGGCGATGTTTTGTTTAATTTATTAGCAAAATAGTGACCGCTGGCCGCGTTAGAGGAGTGACCGTTGAATAAAGAGATGAAACAATGGAATTTTTACGGGGGGAATTTATTGTGACCGCTTACAAGGAGATGTCGCTGAATAGGAGTGGCTGTTCATGCGGATTCTACTGCACATACTACTCAAAAGAAGTTAAGGGTCAACCAATTATTTTTGTTTGACATTTTATCAGACACAGGGAACATGTAAATCAAAACTTTTAAACACACTTTTGGTCAGAATGAGTTCAATATGTCTCAATATTGAGTCTGTTATGCAACGCATATGCACTTTTTATACACAACTATTCTGATGAAAATTCGCCATTTTGAGCATAATGAGGTCCAACAAAACTGTCTCAAATTCAATAACGAGTGAAACCACCCACGTGCTCGTAAGCAGTCGACACAACGACAAGGCATGCTGTCGATCAGACGTCGAAAAAACATCTGGGGGAATTGCACCAATTCTTGAAGATTATCTGGTTGCCTATGATTGTCTCTCACACGTCTGCCCAACTCATCCCACGTATGCTCAATTGGTGCCAAGACAGGATAGTATGCAGGCCAATCCATTCGTTCAATACCATTTTGGGTGAGAAAATCATTAACAACTCGTGCTCTATGCGGTCTAGCATTGTCATCTTGATGAACAGAACCTGCTCCAATTTGACGAAGACTTGGGATGACAAAAGGCTGTAAAATTTCGTCTCTGTACCCGATACCCGTCAAATTTCCTGGACGCCCTTTTGGACATTATCCAAGAACCACTAGGGCCACATCATATACGTACTAAATTATATTCTATTCCACTTATTATTTTGAAATTACTTAAATCTGAATGTTTGGAATCAAATGATACTGATCCTGCATTCACTGAATACAGGGTTGTATCCATTGTTCTTGACATTGTCCACCGTCGTTTGGACGTTGCGACTGAGCCCGATGTGTCTAACACCACCAACAGTTCATTGCTAAAACTGGAATTTGCTAATAAAGGCATAGATACTCTCGGGTTAAGCCAAAATATTACATCATAAGAAAATCACAGCACACACCCCTCCCTACTTCAAAACTGTTACTGTTCCCAGGATTTCCTATACATATACAAAACCCATTGCATCCAAATTATTTAATTACAAAAACGCATTATCTGACATCAATGTCAAACACTTATATGATAACCCTCTACCTTGTTCTTGCTCTACATTGTCCTTCCTTTACCAACCAGCTGGACATGTGGTCACTGGTGATTTGAATATAGTCCAGAATAGTAAGCGGCGTGAAATTTTGTCCAAAGGGCCCAAATACCGAGAACCGCAACCATTGTCATGGGATCGAAATTTCAAACTTATTATGGATGCCGTAGAGGACTATGCTAGATCATGGGCTAAGAGGGAAGATATTAACTCTGATACCCTCTCTGATTAGTCGTTTACTAAAACGAAGAACATACATGCAACGTTTGTCTGTTGGCACAAGGCCTAAGTCCATTTTCAATGATGTTGGCATCGTTGAAAATCTCAAAGCCTTGCATGATAAGTATGTCATTGTTCCGGCTGACAAAGCGTCCAATAACTTTGTGTTTATATGTAAACTATGTTATTATGACTGTTGGCATCGTTGAAAATCTCAAAGCCTTGCATGATAAGTATGTCATTGTTCCGGCTGACAAAGCGTCCAATAACTTTGTGTTTATATGTAAACTATGTTATTATGACTGTCTCTTCAAAGAACTTAATTTCGGGAAATTAATCGACAGTGCTACGTATAAACGATCTACTCTTAGTAAGGATGAAATTATATCCAATCACAAATCTGTACTCACTTCATTTGGTACTCCATGCGGAGATACCTATACAGATTTGCCCTTGTTATATTGGATACCTAAACTACATAAAATCCCTACAAACAACGTTTTATAGCAGGTTCATCCCGATGTTCCACAAAACCACTTTCAAAAGTATTGACATCTATACTAACTGCAATTAAAGAGGGTATTCAAAAATACTGTGACAAAATATACCCTTGTAGTGGTATAAATCAATTGTGGATATTCAAAAATTCCAAAGAATTACTTGATGGTTTGCAATCTAGAATCCCTTGCTTCGGTCTCATCTATTCAAACTTTTGACTTTTCTACTTTGTTCACTAAAATTCCCCATGCATAGTAAATTAAAAGCTCGGTTGAAAGACATTATTCACAGTGTCTTTTCATCTAAATTCGGAGCTGCTAGATATCAATATTTAGTTGTTAATTACAATTCTTCATATTTCGTTAAGTACCATAGTGATTCCAAAAATAAATTCACCGCCATTTGTTAGTAGTAACATTCCTGTATCACCAGCTTATGGAGTGTTTGTGTCTCAGCTAATTCGTTACGCAAGAGGTTGTTCTTTTTATTCTGATTTTTTAAGTAGATCGAGACATTTGTCAACTAAGCTTCAACTACACAAGGATACTTGCGCACTAAACTAATAAAATCCTTTAAAAAAGAAGTTTTATGGCCTTCATATTGACTTGATTGGTAAATATAACATGTCTCTCTCAGCTATTATTCTAGATATATTGAATTGACGCGTATCCTATTTACTATCTCTCTGATTATGTCTACTACATCGTTAACACTGTTCATCACGTGCATTTTGCATACCGATAGTCCATTGGCCAATCACGCTATTTTACCGACATTTTGCCTAGTAGTTTGGATGCAGCTATGGCGGGTGTGGCGCGCCAGGCAGGGTAAGCTTACTCTTCCGGACACCTGTTACCACTGTTTGTTGTGTATTTTGTACACGATGAACAGTCCATTTGCTGATTACACTATTTTGCCTATAACGTTTTTAAGTACTTCGAATTTTGTCTAATGGTTTGGATTGTTCGTACTTGGTTTTATTTTATTCCTTGGACGACGAAAAGACGTTAACATCAGCAAATCTTTCTCCTTTCCGCCTATAGACGCGAAGTCTGCCATCATTGAACTGTAATGCAAATCGGGACTCATCAGTGAAGAGTACTAACCCCCACTGTAGCGGTCTCCAGTCTCTATGACGTGTGCACCAGTCACGACGTGGTGCCCTATGAAGTTGAAGAAGTAAAGAGGTGGTCGAACCGCTTATCATCGAGATCAAATGTTGTGGGCTCGCAGACGACTTCTTATGGTCTGGTCCGATACCTGAAGACCACTTGCATTTCGCAGTTCATCTCTCAGACATCCCGCTGTAACAACGCACTGACGTAAGGCCATTTGAATGACATGTCGTGGGCGATTCTGAATTGAACTGGTTGCCTGGAAACGCGGCCATAGTCTCCTAATCACACTCTGGCTACAGACCAATTTTCTGTGCCACATTCCTCTGTGTAAAACTCTGTTGAATGGCTCTTCCTGTCAAATTCACTCAGCTGACATCTGACCATGTTGAAATTTCAACTGAGAGCAGCACGGTCATGGAAGTTTTTTTTATGCCAAAACTGTTCATGGAAAATGCATAGTGCACGTGCAAGGACATAATCAATACCAAAAGGTCGTTCCCTACTGCGTTTGGGCAATGCAAACAGTTTTGTGGAGCCTTGTTTTGAGCTTCAGTTTATGCTTTCTGAGGAGACTGTCAAAATCGTTTTGTTTGAAAATGACATATGCCTTGTGCACAGGTTTTGTCGTCAGTATATTGTGAACCAATTTTGACACGATATCCGCTAATAATTTTTATACGCCCACATTGACATGTGGTCGTATATTGTCGTCGCCCCCGTCCGTCCGTCCGTCCGTCCGTCCGTCCGTCCGTCCGTCCGTCCGTCCGTCCGTCCGTCCGTCCGTCCGTCGGTCCGTCCGCCCGTCGGTCCGGCGTCCACAATTGCTTGTGGACGCTCTAGAGGCCAAAGTTAATATCCGATTGACTTTAAATTTATACACAGTGTTTAAGGTCATGCGACGAAGAATCCTATTGATTTTCAGCGATTTCCGATAATTAGTGCCAGAGTTATGGCCCTTGATCACTTCAAAAAATCTTGTGGACGCTCTAGAGGCCAAAGTTAATATCCGATTGACTTTAAATTTATACACAGTGTTTAAGGTCATGAGACGAAGAATCCTACTGATTTTCAGCGATTTCCGATAATAACTACCAGAGTTATGGCCCTTGATCACTTCAAAATATCTTGTGGACGCTCTAGAGGCCATAGTTAATATCCGATTGACTTTAAATTTATACACAGTGTTTAAGGTCATGAGACGAAGAAGCCTATTGATTTTCAGCGATTTCCGATAATTAGTGCCAGAGTTATGGCCCTTGAACACTTGAAAATATCTTGTGGACGCTTTAGAGGCCAAAGTTAATATCCAATTGACTTTAAATTTATACACAGTGTTTAAGGTCATGAGACGAAGAAGTCTATTGATTTTCAGCGATTTCCGATAATTAGTGCCAGAGTTATAGCCCTTGATCACTTCAAAAAATCTTGTGGACGCTCTAGAGGCAAAAGTTAATATCCGATATACTTTAAATTTATACACAGTGTTTAAGGTCATGAGACAAAGAATCCTATTGATTTTCAGCGATTCCCGATAATTAGTGCCAGAGTTATGTCCCTTGATCACTTCAAAAAATCCTGCGGACGCTCTAGAGGCCAAAGTTAATATCCGATTGACTTTAAATTTATACACAGTGGATGCTCTAGAGGTCAAAGTTAATATCCGATTGACTTCAAATTTATACATAGTGTTTACAGTCATGAGACTAAGTCGTCTATCGATTTTCAGTGATTTTCAATAATTGCTGCAAGAGTAATGGCCCTTGATCACTTCGAAAAAATCCTGTGGAAGCTCCAGAGGCCAAAGTTAATATCCGATCGACTTTAAATTAACACACAGTGTTTAGGGTCATGAGACGAAGAAGCCTATTGATTTTCAGAGATTTAAAATAATTATTGCCAGAGTTATCTCCCTTGATAAAAAATCTTGTTACGCTATAGAGGCTAAACTTATCATCCGGTTGACTTTAGATTGATACACAGAGTTTAAGGTGTTGAAACGAACAAGTATTTTGATTTTCAATGAATTTTAATAACTGAACAGCTAAATCCATGATATTAAATGTTTCATGTATATACTAATTGTTAGTGTGGGGTAACACTTTATAAAAAGCAATCAAATTCTAATGATTTTCTGATAATTACATAATGAGCCGTTACTCTTAATCAGTTTTTAGTGTATTACAAATGTTTCATTAGCAAAAAAAGTAAAAATATGCGACAACCCTTTGCTGCTGTGTGCGTATGTTTCGTTGCCTGGCAACCTATCTTTTATATATATATATTATATCTGATATGTGCTTAGACAATTACCTGGTAGAAAAAAGGTTTCAATGTGATATAGGCCTATAATATAAGCAGGATATAGGTCAAAACTCTTAGAATTTTAAAAAAAAAAGTAATCTTTAAAAAAAAATGACATATGCCTATAATAAAGTAATTTTTTTTTTAAAGAAAAAAAGATATTGGCCTATGCAATGACCGGCTTTTATTAATATATAAACATTATTCTCTACTATATACTACTCAAAAGAAGTTAAGGGTCAAACCTTTTATTTCTACCAGGTAATTGTCTATATATCAGATATATATATAAAATTATTAGCGGAAATCGTGCCAAAATTTCTAAAATTACTAGAAATCAGACACAAAATTTTATATAGGCCCATGTGTGAATAACCATTTTCAAAAAAAACCCATAGACTCTAAAATTACAAATTAAAATGACCACAAGACGAAAGAAAAAAAAACTAACTGGACAATATATGACTTTGTTTCCCTCTAAAATTAATGGTGAAATTGCAGTAAAGTAAATAAGAAGATTGTGTAGAATAAATTAGGACTGTTTTGTATTCAAGTAACATTGAAATACAGAATTTTAAATTGTATAGAAGAATACGGGATACATGCTTGTAAAATATAGTTATATAATGTAATCCTTTTTTTATAAAAGACTAATTTGTACTATTTTCTTTAATGGGGTGAAACATGTCCATAAAGACTGGGATATTGCTTCCATCACGAAGGAAATGCAAGAATTTAATGTTTCAAAGAAGAAACAAATTGAGCCAACCCCAGTTTTGAACATTTTGTATAAACCCATCTGCTGTATATTATTAACTCAGTGTTGTCAATTTTGAATTTTCTGAAGGAAAACTGGAGCTATTTCTAAACCTGACAAACTTATAGATCCTATCTAACTTACATTAGTGTAATAGTGATATAATTCGTGCATTTATTCATTCGTTCCTTTATCATTTCATTCATTCATTTTAATGTCCAATGTGTTGTGTTATCAACTTATTTAATTTCAATAGATTCTTTTAATATCAATTATACATGAAGCCATTAATCTTGTAACTTGGTAACCGATGGTGGACAGCCAACTCATTAACTGTTTAGTCAGTATGAATAAATCCTTATTATTTATATTATATGTAATTTTTGTCTTTAATGTTTTATTTTTACCTACGTTCGTTAATTGTGTATATTTAATTTAATCCTTAGATACAAGCTTCCTTAAATACCGAATTGTACATTCATTCAAGATTCTAGGTTTCATCCCGTTTCCAGGACAGTCACTCTGCCTGTCGGATGTGCTGTTCTGTGTATATGATATTTTATGTTTTCCGGTATTAAACAGTTTAAAGGATAATTTACCGAAGATTTACACTGTTACATTAGCAATAAAAATGAGGGCATTTTTAAAAATTTTGACTCATTCGAGTAGGCATGAAGGCATTAATTTCTACTAGGCCTGCAGCCAAAATTTTTAGCGTGAAGTTCCGCTGCACGGTCCTCCAAAAAAAAAAAAACTATACATTTTTGGAAAGCTTTTATCTCCAGGAATACAAATCCGGAGAGTTCCAAGCAAAAAGTCTGCAAATAATCGATTTAGGGCGAGATGAAAATTATGAAAATTGTAGAGTAAATGCTATATTTATATTAATAATTGTGAAGTTGGAGCCTCTCTCAAGTGAGTAACCCAAAGAAAAATCAAATATGAAACAAATAGTGATACCCGATGAATTGGTGGAAATAATGAAAGTTATGAGGATCAACTCAAAGCCCAAACTAATGGAGGATAGACCATAAAAGTAGTAATACCTCCATTGTTTAACGTGGTGCAGTAATTTTCATCATAATTCAGATATATCATATAGAAAATCTACCAGCAAACAGAACAGATCTTAGCGGTCAGCGTTTTAAGGAGGTGATTTCAGCGAAAACGTCGAGCGTATCATCAATAAATTAAATTTCTACAAAGGCCGATATAGCAGTTCAAACCAGCCAAATATCTCCACCCAATTCTAGTGGGTGCGCGGGAAAAAAGTCACACGAAAAAAAGTCACGGTAAAAAAGTCACAAATTTGCCTAGGTAAAAAAACGCAGGAAAAAAAGTCACAGTTTTTTTTTATTACATCTCAAATTCAATAACAATATAAACAATAACGTACATATTTAACCTTTCATTACACATATGTTCATTACACAGATGTAACCAGACTGTTTAATCTTTAGAAATCCGCACATTTTGATATCATAGCACATTTGACGTATTAGCACATATGGCATATCAGCACATCTGACATGTTAATACATTATAGCACATTTGCCATATCAGTACATCAGACATTTTAGCATATTCTAGCTCATTCAACATTCTAGCACATCAATACTCTTTGTTAATTCTAATGTTCCATCCAACTCCATGTAAGAATTCTAAGATGGATTTGGCACCGCTGACACGATCTCTACAAAGATTTCGTAGTTGTGTCTGCATCTTTACAAACTTCTTCTTGACCTTCCTGACAGGTGGATTTCCGATGGCATCCTGGGCGACGACAGTCTGGACTGTGGCTGATTCCTTCTGGAACCACTCTACCACTCTCCAGATGGATGGATGGTGTTGGCCGACAAGACTGTAGAACTTGTTGTTCCATCCCTCGCAGATGTTGTTGGTAGAGGGGGCACTGTTCATGGTTGCGTCGTTTACGTTCCAAACTCCAGGAGGGAACATGGGGGGAATCTTCTCATGGAGAGGGTTAGGCCTTGACCATTTCGTTGCCGATAGGGACCATTCACATAGGTTCGGTCGAAGTAGGCCAGGAGGCCGTCAAGTTTTCCACAGAACAATCGGAACTAGCTTTCTTCCTTGTAGTTGAGTACTAGTCCTGATCAAAGAGCCAATCTGTTTGTATAGTGTTTGCAGCAATGTAATGTAGAGTAACCACTCTATTAACCAAACCTAATTAACTCAAAGACAAATAACTTAAAAGATCAAAGATATACTCACTCTACAATACAATATATATATATGTTGTGACTTTTTTACCTGTGTTTATTTTACTGTGTTTTTTTTTACTGTGACTTTTTTACCTGTGACTTTTTTTTCTAGATTCATCTAGTGAATGTCAAACAGATTGTCTTGAACGTTCAGATAAATGTATAATAGCTATTCCGGCCACATATACTAAGAGTGTCAAAACCCTTGACATAAAACCGAATACAGATTTGGTCAAACCGGATGTTATGGTAGCTTCAACGCCACATATCCAAGAAACAGAAAAGGTGCTAAAAAGGCGTGTTAAGAAGGGATAGCTTGAATACTTAATCCGATGGAAGAATCAACCTGCAACCAAAAATCTGTGGGTGAAAGAACCCAAGTTGGACCAGAAAGCTGTTTCCTTTATTGCTAACTATCCGAATAAAATTGCTGGCCCAGAGAATTGGTTTGTAGAAGGGTTGATAAATCAACATAAACGGAACCAGGAAGAGAATAGGGTCTTCCCGATAGGCATGTGGACATACCCACCTAAATCAAGTTTAAAATTAGTCGGAAATTAATCAGAAGTCTGGAAAATTGCAGTTGAATGTTGAAGGGCAGGGTCCAGGCCCCAATGAGGGAGACGTTTATAGTTGATTTGATCTAGAGGACTGGGACATTATTACCAAAGAAGACCCAGTATTCTTTCGAAGTATCAAGCATATGTTACCACCCGGAAACTATTCATTAAAGTGATGGACTTGACTTCGATGTGTTACAAAATGTTTTAAACTACTGACTTTTATGTGTTCACAGATCTATAATTATTTATCTTTTAATCTATAAACTTTGAGAAAAGATGTAATATTACAGTTTTGCACGTTTTGCGTGATAAGCAATTAAATCGATATTATCGATGTCGTAGAATAATTCATAAACTTTTTGCATACACGCTTCTTTCATTTAATCATTTAATTTCATATTCAAGTGTTGATTAACTCATAGTATAGTATAAAATATTTGTTTGTATTTATCACCCACTCAGTTATTTAGAGAGTATCTATAATGAAGAACAGTCAGAGCCTTTTCAGGGGCCGTAGACATAATATTCGGTAATTGGCTGCTTGGGACCATGGCTGATTCGGACCAGGCTGGTTGGGACCAGATTCTTGGCTGATTGGAACCAGATTCTTGGCTGACTGGGACCAGATATTTGGCTGATTCGGACCACGATAAGGCTGATTCGCACCATTATTTGAATGACGAGAGTATTTAAAATATGTTTGCATATAGTTGCATATATTTGATAATGACAATAAATAGTATAATTTTTTCAATACCAATGAGCTAAATCATGGAGAAGATGCTTCACATTCTTGGCTGATTGGGACCAGATTGTTCTTTGTATAATATTTTAATCAGTAAATATCATTCAAGGCATCTTAAACCAACTTTCAAGGAGCAATGATGTGAGCACTACTACTACTACCTAGTGTTTTAACGTCCGCTTCTACAGACGTGATATCGCAGACAAGACATAGGAGAGTCGAGGCTTCTTCCTGTTTTTAGAATATGATTTTGCAATCTTTCCATTTTCGGCTTTGAGCCATGGCGTAGGTTTAGTGAGAAGTTCTTCCCTTTATTTAATAAAAAACATATTGTTTGGTAGTTGATCTGTAGAGACAGCATTTATGCAGACATATATGCGTCTCGTCTCTGGATTGGTAGAAGTCGTCTTTGGGGGTTTAGTGTTTAGGTGCCAGGCCCGTCTTATCGTGGCCTCCCCTTATCCCACTTTGCAGGTTTGGTGTCTTTGTAGTGGATTAGTGTTTAGATGCCGAGCCCGTCTTACCGTGACCCTCCCTTACTCAACTATCCTGCTACTTTGGTGTACTACTATGTAGTTTAGTGTTTAGATGCCGAGATCGTCTTATCGTAGCCCCTCTTACTCCCAATTCTACTTAATCCAACGGTGTTCATTAAATCGTGAATTAGTTCGAAGATTTGCAGCTTCAGATCGGGTCTTGGAAAGAGTAGGTTCTTAGTGTTGGGCGGTATGTTGTTGGTCTCCATCATCTCCACTAGTCCCGTTCTCTCTTCCTTGGATACCTTGCAGTCTACCAGGACATGGTTGGTGGTACATTCTTCCCCGCACTCACAGACGATGACTTGGTGTTTGTAGTCTCGCAGCCGCTCTTTCACCCTTAGTTTCGATATAAGTTTGCATATATCTCTTCTGGGGTGATTGATAGCTGTCTTCGTGTAGATCTTGTCATCCAGTCGGAATCTGTATATGTCATGTTCAACGAGAAAGACCTCTAAACATGCTCCAATTTGTAAAAATACGACTTTTTGGATTTTCAATCTCTTTTTTTCGGCTACCCCGGACATTTAAAAGAAAATGATACAATGATTTCACACAACAGGCTAGCTATTTGACTCTCGATTGACAAGAGTTACATCGCCCTCCCTTCATTATAACCAAAGTTATCGTGGCCTAAAGAATCAACAAATCAGCGTGCTTATCTCTGCTTACCCTAGGCAGAAAATGCTCATCTTTGAACTCAATCATGACATGTAGTTAACGTCTACACAAAGTTTGAACATTCTAGCTTAATTAGAAGGAGAAATATTGTGTTCCGAATTCCCGGCCCTTCAAATTGCTTCTATTTTTCATTTTCAATTCAAAATGGTGACCATCACGTGACATAAATCAAAATTCTGATCAGATAGATTTTTAGGCATTCCTTCAAGGATTTCGAAAATATAACTCCCGAGTCTGTAAGTAAAATAGCAAAAAAGCCTTATTGATTTTTCACTTTTAAAGATGGTGGCACTTCCGGTTCAATCCACAAACTCCATATTTTGCGTACGAATCAGTAATTACTTGTCTAGTTTCGAAAAAAAAATTAGGTCATTCTGACCTACATTTCTTTGATTTTTTTGAAAAATTTGATCCTTAATTTCGTCAAGGGGAGATAATTTAGAAAATTTCTAATTATATTTTTGAAGTCACATCGGTAAGATCTACTCACATGCTAAATTTCATGAAAATCGTACAACTATTAAAGAAGTTGTCAAATTGGTCTAAACTTCCGGTTCGAAATCATAGCGACGAATTTTCGAAATTCAAAAATGTGAAACTGCAGATGAAAATGATTTTTTTCAAGGTATTCAAAGAAAAAAGAATTAGTAAAATCGGTCAAAAAATAACAAAGTTACGGCTACGCATTGTCATTTTTTTCGTTCGTAAAATTCGGTGATTTCGGATTCGTAAAACGTTTTGAAAATATATTTAATCAACAGCCACCACTCATTTTGGGGGGAGATAGGTAAAAGTTTCAGAAAGATCCTATGGTTAGATTCTGAGAAATCCGATTTGTGGATAAAACACAAAACAAAAAAAAACTAGACCTGCATGCAGGAATGACGGGTTTCACTGGTGCCACGTTACCTTTGAACTTGTGTCACTTTCGGTGCCACGTTACCCTTGAACATATGTCACTTCCGGTACCAAAGAAACCAATAAACTGGTTTCCACATAAGCATTGCACACATCAAATAAAATGGACACAGAATCAACCGAACCCAGCAATATCAATTCATTTTATACATTTGTTGCATGTAAGTGTACAGTACTTCCGGTGATAATGAAAATGTTCAATTACTTTTATGAAATCAGAAATGGCAAAAGGCATCACATGGTGAAAATTTTATGCAAATCGAATAATATATGCCACTTTTATAGACCCAAAACCATGAAAAGTGACGTGTAGAAAATCGGCTATTTCTCGGCAACCGTACAAGTTAGAAACGATTTTGTGGCATCTGTATGATCGTATTGGTCCATTCTATTTGTTGATTGGCATCAAATATCATAATTTTAAAAAACATTACAAATCAGACTCATTTGAATAAAATTTCTTTTTTGAAGGCTAAAAAAACAGTTTTTGCCAAAACGACATTACTTCCGGTGACATTAAAAAAGTTAAATTAGTTTTATAACATCCTCTATGACATTGGGCTTCAAAGGGTGAAAATCTTATGAAAATCGAATAATAATTGACACTTTTATGGGCCAAAAACCTACAAAAGTGACCTTTCGAAAACCGCCTATATCTCGGCAATCGAACAAGTTAGAAACAATTTTATGATATCTATATGACCGTATGAGTTTTGTTAGTATGTTAATTTAAACCAAAAGTTGATATTCTTATTACATATTAAATAATTCTTGGTTGAAAAAAAATATCGATTTAAAAGTTAAAAATGCAGTTTTTGACCAAATGGTGTCATTTCCGGTGTCAATTTTAAATTATAATCAACTTGATATGACGCATACTTGCTTTTTGAATCAAATGATGTCATTTTTGTGAATATCCATTAATAATTGACTATTTTACAAGCAAAATTACGAAAACCGTGACTTATGCAAAACTGCCCTTTTCTCGGCAACTGCTTATATTACAAACTAATTTTCACATACATTCTCTTCGTATGGATTATAGCTACAAGTTTATAAAAGTTATGTAAAAATATTTTAAAATCTGAAAAGCCTGAATGGGTTGTAAATAGGTCAATTTTACGCCTTTTTTCACCTCTTAATCCAATTTGCTAGAAAATGAAATAGAAATTAAAAAAACTGCTTCCGCCATTTTTTGCGCCTTGAAAGGACACACTCTTTGAGTCATATAATTTTTCAAAAAAATAATATCTGTTTTTGAAGATCGTAAATAACTGTCAAAATTGTAGTTTTTGGTAAAATTATGCCACTTCCGGTGCCGACAGATAACACTATCGGTAACAAAAAAAATGACAATTGAGACAATGAAGCATATGAACTTTGTTTTATACAAATCGAACAATAACAAAATAATCTAGGACTGAAAAACTGAATTAGCCAATGGCGGCCAAGGAAAATTACTGAGACAAAATTTTTTAACATTTTTGCGCAAATCAGATGACTGTTTAATTCTGTGTACAACACGACTAAAAAATATTCATAAATAAAAAAGTTTTTTGTGAAATTTTAAATTTTCCAAATTTGGCGCCTAATATCTTCGAAGATTTGCCGAAAATCAAAAATCGAAAGTAGCGTAGCTATGTGCAATGTCTCCGGCTATGCCAAAATGTATCGAAAATTAAAATCCCATGATTTTTGTTAAAATTACTGCAATATTTTAAAAAACGATAACTTCGGTGATTTCGGACATTTTGCATTGTCGCAGAACGTTCAAAATAGCTTTATCCTCTAAGTCACACCCACTTTCCCAGTAAAACCAAAGAAATCGTAACGATGCGACAAGCAGTTGCTGAGATCTACTCAAAACAAAAGAATAATAATAATAATAAGAAGAACTAGACCTGCAAGCAGCACTGAACCGGCTTTCAGGAATCATACAGGAAGTTTATTATACCATAGCCGATCCATTGAGCTACCAAACTATACTTTAGTTGTTTTGCTTCAGTGACACCCTCTATCATATGTAAAAGTAATATTTGCTGGCTAAAAGACCGGTCAAAATTGTAAATTATGGCAAAATTACGTCACTTCCGGTGCCGAAAGAAATTTTTATAGGTGAAAAATAAGTCGAAAATTCGCAACATACAAAATACAAACTTTGTTTTATACATATCGGGCAATAAATAATTAACCTATAACCCATAAACTGAAATTAAGAAGGTAAAAAACTTAAAAGTGACCCTGGGAAAATTGGCTATTATTCGACAAGGGAACATGCTAGAAGCCTTTTCTTGATATCAATATGATGGTATTGATTTAATCTTACTGCCCATTAGAGTCAGACGTTATAAAGTTAAACGAATAATAAATATAAATCCCTTCAAAAAAATGATTCTTTTGAAGGCTTAAAATACGTTTTTTGCAAAAATTACATTACTTCCGGTGATATTGAAAATGTTAACTTGGTTCATAGAAGTCATAAATGGCATAAGGCATCAAATGGTAAAAAAATTATAAAAATCGAATAATAATTGACACTTTTATAGACCAAAAACCTTGAAAAGTGACTTATAGAAGATCGCCTATTTCTCTATAACCGTACAAGTTAGAAACCATTTTGTGGTATCTGTATGGTCGTATGGCTTCATTCTATTCGTTGATGGGAATCAAATATCATAATTTTAAAAATATTATAAGGCAGACCCATTTGAATAAAATATTTGTTTTTTAGGTTAAAAATACAGTTTTTGCCCAAATGACGTCATTTCCGGTCACAGTGAAAATGTAAAATTGGCTTGACCTAATCCAAATTGGCATTATGCATCAAATGGAAAAAAATATTGCAAATCGAATAATAATTCACTCCTTTATCGGCAAAATAACGTGAAAAGTGATGCATGCAAAATTGCATATTTCTCGGCAACTGCTCATATTACAAACTTATTTTCGCATACATTCTCTTCGTCTGGATTATTGCTACGAGTTTATGAAAATTACAAATAAATGTTTCAAAATAAGAAGACGCTGAATGAATTGTAAATAACTGAATTTTACACTTTATTTTACATTTTATTCGAAATTGCACGAAAATGAAATTGAAATTAAAAAATCTGAGCTAAGGATTTTGTGCACCTTTGCAGGGTGCACCCTTTTAGTTATATCAGTTTTGAAAAAAAATAATATTTGCTTTCAAAAAGTGGTACCTAACTGTCAAAATTGTAGTTTTTGTTAATATTACCTCACTTCAATTACGTCACTTCAATTTCACCGTAACAAAAAAAAAATACAATTTGGACCACGGAGCATATGAACTTTGTTTTATACAAATCGAACAATAAATAATTTTTCTGGGTACGAAAAACTAAATTAGCCTATGGCGGCTAACGCAAATTACCGAGACAATTTTTTTTCTCATTTCTGCTCAAGTAGGATGATATTTTAACCCTGTGTAAAATACCATCAAAAAATATTCATAAATAAAAAAGGTTTTCGTAAAAAAAAAATTTTTTTTTCAAAATATCGGACATTTTTCGACTACTTCCGGTTTTACGATCATTGTCGCGATAGCTTTACGAAGTTATTTGGATACTTAACTTTCTGTACCAGAAGTGTCAGAAACATCCATTGAGTAGTTTTGGAAAAAAAAGATAAATTAAAGAGCGTTTCCAAAAATTTAACGATTTTTCAATATTTTTCAAAGTTTGATGCCATTTTTGGACCACCTATATTATTTCAATGCTTTTCATTTTGGATTCACTATACAGACAACCGATAGGACTTTGAGTAAGAAAAGATTAAGAAAAAATATGCGGTGTCGTTTTCGAGAAAAGGGCGTCTCAGAATGTTAAAAAATCGGAAAATACTAGATTTTTGGCATACAATAATTTATTTCCTTACCATCGAAATCGTATTATTTAGATAACATATGATGGTCCATTAATAGGGCTATCCAACGACACTTTAGTTTTTTTGGTCCGCTATTACCTAAGGGAGAAATCAAGTTTTTCGCAAGTGCGACAATGTTTTTAACCCTTTTTTTTCATTTTTTGAATACTTCCGGTATGGTTATTGTTGTCGGAATAGTTTTAATAGCCGGTTTGGGCACTAAAATAGCCACAGGGCTCTGTAATGATATATTACATTATCTGATCAGATAAAATGCCCCTGAGAAATCCTATGTTCAAAAGTGCCAAAAATGCAAAAAATTTGAAATATCGAAAATTAAATTTCAATAACTACATACATATTATACATCATTAGAATCGTAATTAGGTCAGCTATCTGAATATACAATCTTTTTTTGAAAATCTCTTAAAATAAAACAATAGTAGAGCATTTTCCAAAATTTCACGATTTTTCGACTTTTTTCGATTTTCAGTCCGTTATTTCACCTATTCCAGATATTTCAAAGTCTTATTGGATGGCTTCATGCAAAATACCTCTGAAAGGACTCTCGATAGAAAAAATTAAAAAAAAAGTTGCGGTTAAGTTTTCGAGATACAGGCGTCCAAAAATGGTAAAAATCAGAAAATACTTGATTTTCAGCGTGCCATATTTTGCTGCTTGATCATAGTATCCGTATGAATTGGGTATCATACGATAGTACAATCCTCGTGCCACCCAATGGTACCTTAATTTGATTAATCCGTTGATATCGGACGGAGACATCACGTTTTCCCCGAAAACATCCATTTTTTGCATTTTTTTCAAAATATTGCACATGGTTTCGACCACTTCCGGTTTAAAGATCCGTGTCGAAATTGCTTTATCAGTTGGTATTGGACTATAACTTCATGTTCCATAAGTTTCAGAAACATCATTTTGGCTGTAAAACGACACCACAGCTCACAAAATGGGTAGAAAATTCGAAAAAAATCGAAAAATAAAGGGCGGTAACTCTGAATGAAACTTATATTACTGGAATCGGATTGACGTCAGATATCCGAAAATCTAGGTCAAATTTCCAAATTTTGAAAAATAACAAAAATTGTCTCGTAGGCGACGTGTTTTGAATTTTCGAACGATAGAAGTTAGCGACGAAGTTTCGAAATCGCAAAATGTGAGATTGCTTTTGTCTTGGAAAAGTCTCAGGCTTTCCAAAAATGTGATTTGTTTGAATATAGGTAGAGAATTGACGAAACCACGGCCGATTTTTAATTTTTTAACAACGTTCAAAATTCGGCTACTTCCGGTCTGCGCAGAAGTTTGAAAATTGCTTTATTGGGTAGCCACCACCTGGTTTCCTGATAGAAATATGGATCGCAAATCGGTATCTCTTTTCGATCATAGAGAAATAGGCTCCGGCGGAAAAGAATAATAATAAAAAAAACTAGACCTGCAAGCAGCACTGAACCGGCTTTCAGGAATCATACAGGAAGTTTATTATACCATAGCCGATCCATTGAGC